>VYXC01003757.1:153990-211139 GCA_013397175.1 Platysteira castanea | reverse complement strand
GTAAAAAAAAAAAAAAAAAAAAAAAAAAAAAAACTTAAAAAAAAAAAAAAAAAAAAAGGATTGACTACTAACTAATTACCAACTAATTATTTTTGAAACATGGAATATCAATATTAAAAAGCAAGTCCTTCATAAGTATTTATAATAATTTAAGATTAGCATGTACTGGCTTTTTTTTTTTAAAGGGTTTTATTTTCCTTTTCAAGTCAAACATGTATGGCACATTCAATCTATTTTATTGAAGAGATGTATATAAAAAACAGAGATTTAGGTGTATATTAAGGAACAAAGAAACAAAAACTTCCTTTGAGAAAAAGATATTTTTCTGAATTATGTAGAAGCATATATCAGAAGATTTATTTGACAATGTACCTTACCTCTGTATTGGGTGATTTGCCAAATCTGGACCTGAATTTATCCAGATTTATGAACCTGGAAAATCGATTGCATTGATGTTTTGTGTAGATTTTAAAAATAATTTATCCTTCTGAAATATCCTTGTTAGGTTTGTATGTACTCGTCCAGCAGCTAGTTCACTCTTTGTCAGTGCAAGAATTCTTGAAATTTAATTCTTGCCTTCCAGGTTTCACTAAATCCCCTAAATGCAATCAGATGATAACTGTAATATTCATGAGGTTGCCAATACAGTGTTCATCTCTGTCACACTTGCTACTCACACATTTCTTAATGCATCTACTCAGACAATCTGGGGAATTTCTTAGAGGAAAAAACTGCACAGATTCTGTTAATCTAAATGTATGCATATAGTACTAATTATATGCTGTACAGCCTCCCTGTGTGGTGCACTAGAAGTCCAGAGCTAACACTGAAGTGATATGGAACTTCAGAAGGGGGAACTTTTCTGCTTATTGCCTAACACCAGACATAATATATTTATAGGAAATAACCAGAGGCAGTGGGAAAATGTCTACAAGACTAACACAATCAGAATTACAAAACTTGAAAAACCCCAAAACCAAAGCACCCAAAAAAACCCCTAATTCAGAAACATATTAATTTCGCATTGGATAAGGATTCTTCATTTTGTTTCTCTTCTATTGACTACGGATCACCCAGGACAGAATGTAGATAACATTCAACCCCAATTGATTAACCCAGTACACTTTGCATGTGTATCACACATGAACTAGACATGTAGAGATGGCAGGCATGACAATCCTTGGAAACCATGCTGTAGTATTCAGCTATGTGCAAATTTCTCAGGGGGAGTTCTCCACATCATGAAGGAACAGCAAACGTTGAAGCTGAGATCCGTTTAGATGCCTGTCTAAGAGAACAGTGCTGCCCTTGAGATACCTAGATTTGATGGTGACATTGGTACTCAAGCAGAAGGCTTGATTAGTGTGAGGCATTTTGAACAAGTAAAGAGAATAAATTGGTCCCTTAAGTAATATAGAATCCAAGTAGTGCTTGTTTCAGTGAAAAGACCCAGGAAAAAGAACAAAGGATATTTGGTGAGACATAATAACAGATGCAATTATCTATTTTTTACATAATTGTCATGTCAGATTTATAATTTTATACATTCCCTTTTGACAAGAAGTTGCAATGACTAGTCACATTATTTTCTTACAGTGCTCAGAAGTAAACTGCCAGTTTCAGGACAGATTTCCTTGTCACAACTGCCTGGAAAAGAAACACATTACCAACTACAGTACAAACGCATACTACCATAAGATTTTAAATTTTTATGTGCATAAGGTGCAATCCAATTTCTTTTCACAACATACTGGTCATAGATTTAAACTTTTTGGCAATTATAAGGTGTTTTTTTTTTTTGTTCTGTATAGTCCACAAGCTCTCTCTTACAGAGAAACAATAATAAAAAAAGGTTTAAAGATCTCAAGAGAGGTTTGAGAACTTTTCATTTTCTATAAAATTCAAAATATTCAACAAATAAACGTTTGCATATTGCCTGACCAAGCCGGTAAAAAATAAATTGCTTTACTTGTTTTGTGATTTCCCCACATTTTCTGTGTCTCTAGTGAAGAGCTGGAAGTGTCTGTTTTTCTGGGGAATGGCACCAGTTGTGGCCCAGCTGACTGTATGCACTCTGTACCTTTTCAGGTGGCCTTGCTTTATTGATTTGGTGTTTGAGAAGTCCAGACGCTAATGCTCCTAATGATCAGCCATTCTTTTTGACTTTTAGTAACAAGTATTCTCATGCAGTTAATATCAAACAGAACTTTGTGCTCTACATCCGTTATTTCAAAATTCCCATTTTTGAACTCCCCTAGTCTCAAGTAAGTAGTACATTGTCTCCCTTTTTTACTGCCTACAATCTTTTCACCTACTTCCAGGGCCCCATGATGCAAAATGTCATTTTGCCGATCTTCAGTTCCAGTGACAACTTTAATTTTACTGATTTTAATGGGCTTTTCAAACACTATCCCATAGAAGTCTCCAGTAGAAGGAGCTTTGCCCCAGAAGTACTCATCAATGCTGCTGTAAGCCTTGCTTGCCTCATAGTTTTCAAATACATTCATATTGGTGTGCAAGTTTGCAGGTGGGTTGTCAGGGATATCAAATGATTCCTCCTCAAAATCATCATCCTTTAACTTATTTTCAGCTCCTTTGTAAGATGAGTAGTACCCCATGTGCTGGAACAGAGATGGCTTAAAACGTATCACTTCCTTTTGAGCTAACAGCCCACGAAAGTGGATGAGCAGCCAATCACAAGGCATTTCTTGGTAAAACATCAACAGAAAATGAGCCAGGCGTGGTAGGTCATGAGAATGGTAAAGCTTTCCAATGTACCCCAGCTTGGAAAATTCCAAAGTCACCCAGTAGGATCCTTCTCGTGAGGTAACTACTTTCTTAACAGCAGTCAAAAAATTCTTTGAGCAGCGAACGTCATCCTCCAGCATCACGTAATAGTCAGAAAGATTAGCACAAAAGTTTAGAAGGAAAGCATAATCTACATTTTGTTTTGATCGAAACTTCACACGGTCCTCTGGGTCATTGTAATTTCTCTTAAGGCCATCCAGTACAGGATAGTAATCCTCAGGGACACGAATAACAATTAATCTGCCTGCAATTATATGGTGTGCAAATTTCTGTGAAATATCCTGGACCATTCCTTCACACCAGGCTGAGTCAAAATCTGCCAGCTGTACTACCACTGCAATTTCTTTGAGTTCTTCATAGCTTGACTGCTCAAATATGGATTTGATGGTCTCAAGCAAGTAATTTCCCTTTTTCCGTTTTACAGAGGATAGTCCAATTGTAAGATACCCTGTACAAAAGACAAATCAAATAAAGACTGAGTATCTGATACTGGAAACAATTTCATCACAAAGATATTCTCCAGAGCTGTTTTTTATGTTAAATAAACCTTGTGAATGGTGAAGACTGAGAAATTTGGAATGTGAATTTACTAAGTTGCATGCAATAAAGGACCTTTATTGCCTTTTCATTAGGAAATATGATATTGTAAACAAATAGACATATGGAGAATATCATGTTAAACATTCGCTTGTTTACTGCCAGGAGTAGCACGTTGTGGACAAATGCCAGAGTGATGTGTACATATATGCCTAGTAGATGAAACCACATTTGCAATGATAAGGCTGTAAATCTGCTAAAAGAAAGGGGATTATGAGGGGATTATTCACACCATATTTTGAAAGCAAGAAGCTACCAAATGCAGCACTTTTATCTTTTTAAGCCCTCTAAAAGTCTAGTTGCATCTACGCATAACTTCAGTTTTATGAATTTTGCATGTATAATTTTTTTTCTCAGCATGTTCATTTTCAGGTGAATTTGTCTAGTTTTTCCTTGCTAGCAGTTTTTCTTCCAACCCTCTTTCAGGACTCATTGAGCATTTTACAGGGAACACCCTCTTGCAAGATGCAATTTAGATGTTATTTTAGAGTAGAAGAGAACTTCTCTCCTTACTTGTACAAATAATTTTTAATGCTGTTACCTTCTTTCTAGACAGAGATATATCTTATAAGGGAAGAAATTTCATCTCTGCTGTTTTGTAGTAACTGTCATTGCATTTTTACCAGCATTCTAAATCAGGAGGTTTTTTTCAGGTAAGTGCTAATATATCCCTATTTTTGTAACTTCTGGTGTAAAAAATGCTGAGACTTTGTAATTGACAGGGTGTACTTAAGTTGAACCGACCCCAACTTTCTTAAAATATAGTTGTTTGTTAAAGACTGCTCTGATAGTGATTCAGGGTTTCCCTTGAGGCTTAAATCTACTCAAAATGCAGTTATACAGTGAAGTACAACCCCCAGAAGTCCTTTACACTATCTACAGGGGCCCAACATTTTCAAATCTAATTTGAACAAACTTTATAGCTCTCTATAACTCACATATTATTTTATTTTACCTTCTGGTCTTGGACTTCAGAGCCTTGCTTATGTAGGTGAAATGATTGATTTGGAACCCAAAGAACACGTGTCTAAAGTCTAGGTATGGCCATATTTCACTTTCAGAGGGAAATCTTGAACCGTGTCTGAAATAAGAATAACTAAATAGTCCATCTGCAGATGGCTGTGAGAAGAACCCTCCTTTACTGTCCCAATAATAGCACGATTCAGCTCCCTTGTTAGCACAGCTAAAGGAACAAGGAGGTCTGTTTGGAGCTGCTGGGCTGGCAGAACAGTGGACCTGAAGGGTGTATCTATGTGATGCCAAGCACACTTAAGGCTGCATTTGCCGGTTGTACAGAGACTGACAGCACGGCCTCAGAGGGTGGTTGCAGAAAACCACCAGCATGTGCCTTGCTTCAGCTTTCTAAAGCATCTTCCTCTTGCCTGGGGGGAGATCCACAGAGGTATCCTCCCAGAGACAACCCAGGGGCTGCCTGCACGATATCTGCAAGTCAGGCAGCTGGTCAGAAGGCAATCAAACTGTGGGGCAATCACTGCTAGGTCCAGACCAGCAGCCACTCTAGACCAGCCTAAGATAGCTGTACTACTAACTCTCTTGAGACTGTCACTCCTTAACTCAGCCCTTCTTGCCTAGAAATACCACAGGGACTATATGGATTCCACCTCTTTTTAAATTACCTCATTTCGTAACATTCAAATTGCAGTTACTTACTTTTCCTTAGCAAAGGTGTGCCAGCTAGGTAGCGATAGGAAATGTTTATAGATCCTGAGAAATTAGACAAATCTTTGAAACTGTGAACATAACGCTCTGGGTTGAGCTGGTGCGTGGTTGTTTCTCTGATTAATTGCTTGTCCCCTTCCTATTAGTGGGAAAACAAAAGGAACAGAAAAGGGAGAGAGACAGAGAGAAACACATCTGTGAATGCCAGCTAGAGAGGAAACATGGACAGGCAGGTTTCCAAGAATAACATTTTTCACTGTCAGCTTTTGTGAAAGCATGTAGATGTCACCTCATTTAAAACAAAAACAAACAAAGAAAAACCCCCCAAACAAACAAGCATTTCTGAATATCATACACTTTTGGCTACAGAAAATCTACCATAAACCTTCAGATTACGGTAACAGAAAAATTAAAAAAAAATACTTTGCATAAAACTTTGTAAAGGTAGCAAACATTAAATTATTAGCCAAAAAAATGCTGTAGTATTCAAAAGAATGATAAGACAATGTCAGCAACAGATAAGATAATTTTCCCAGATATAGAGGCAGGGGAGATTTTTAAAAAATGTTTTCAGTGATTAAAAAATCCACCAAAACTGCTGCAAATGAAAGACAAATCTAGATCCTGGCATCTGGCTCATTTTGTCATTCTTCTGAGTAGGTTCAAGTCAGGTTTGCAATAAGAAGCAATGCATGTGATCACGTAGACAGCAGAAGTTTCTCAGAATTTTGTGAACACCTTTTGATGGCACAGTCAAAAGGTGCATTTATCACCATGCCTCCTCTTCCTGCCTCCTTCTTCAGTCTTTTTCTTCCAAGAGGCTTCCTTAGTCATAGCAAAGACACAGACGAGAAAGAATGGCTTCATCAGTACTGCCCTATCCATAAGGTCACTTGGACCTCAGGGAAAATCTGTTCCTTAGTCCTTAAGAAAAGGGAAAATATCTATTGGGTAATGAAGACTGAATTCAAAAGTAAGAAATCTTATTTAATTTACCTAGTTTGATTTTAGTCTGATGACAGGCATATGTATGAATGAGTTCATTTCTTCTGATATATGCAATACGTTAATGCACTAAAACTTCCTGATCTGTCATTAAATGGGAGCACTGTGCAGTAATAATACTACTGCTAACAAGAACAACCACAGAAACAGTAAAAAGTGCTCATATTTAATGGCATAAATATTAAAAAAATGTGTCAAAGTGTATTTTATAGCACAAAGAAATATTTCTGCAAACTGATCTTGCATTAATTTAAAGTTCATTGTTTTTCTTGCATAGAAGTAGTAAATAATCCACTTCTGAGCTTAGTAAAGATCTTTGGCAGCCATCCAGCGGCATCTACCTGCACTGTTATGCTCTCATGATTTTCAGTGTCTCTTGAGTAATTTCTCTCTAGTGCTTATACGCCACTTTGCATTTCCTCATAAATTATGAGAGGAAATTTGATGATCATGTTCGAGATTAAAATGTAACTCATTTGATCTAGGAAGAAACTACACCAAAACTTAAAGAGATTTGCCATGAGAAATGTCAGATGGAAAAGAAAAAGGGCTGGTCCAAAATCTTTCTTTTTTCAAAACCCTTTCTTTAATATCAAAACATTTTGTCATGGAATGGAGCACCAAAATTCCTTGTTTCATAAGGTTTTGGAATGGAAACTTATTCTGCTGAGGTTTTGCTACATAAAATGTTTAGAAATAGACATTGTCAGAAGAAAGTGTTTTGATTCTAACAAGAAAAATATTTCAACTGACCACAAAAATTTCCCCCTTTTTCCCCCTCCTTGATAAATGCCTTTTGTGGCTAGCATTTCTTTTTAATAGTTGCTATTTCATTCCTTTGTTGAATGATGGGCAAAACTGAAATCCGGATTTTTTCAAAAGGTTAAAGTCTGTTTCTTCTATCTCTGACTACTATGTAGAGGTCAGTGAAGCTGAGGAGCTCGATTAACTCTCCTTGGTTTTCTTCTCTACCTTTTTCTGTAATGGTTTTGGCTTTCATCTGTTAACTAACCTCTAACCTACATTCTAGTGTTTACTGGGAGTTTCATGTGGGTGCCATAGGATGAAGTGCCAGGGTTCTCCACACTTTATGAAGATATTCTGCTTTGCTAAGGATACTGTGTCAACTACAATAGTGCTATTCTTTGCATAGTGCCCCAAATAGTGATTAGTATTGATAGAAGAGTGCAGAACACAAGCTTCACTTACAGTTCACTTACAGCTCTGAATTGGTATAAAACCCCCCTTGTGTATATTGTGATATCTGGTATATATCAGCTTAGTATATCTTCAAAATACTTGATCAAATGTAGTTCATAGCTGCAGATGGAGCACCTTGAAGCTTTTCTAACACACACATATCAGCGCTGCATAACTGCATAACCTCTACCCAACATTACTTCAGCTATTTTGCCACACGGGCCCTTACTTTCCATTTCTGCTACAAATGCCCTGCAGAAAACAGTGAAGGGATTCTTTGGACATGTGAGACTCTGAGCAAAACCAGAAAGTTTCTCTTCTCCCTTCTGAAGAGCTGCCAAAATGAATCCCATTTTATTACTCTTAACATTTTGAAAAAGACCACTTGTCTTACATCTGGTGCCAGGGACACCAGCCCCACAACCCCTTGCACAGCCTGCTGCCTGAGACCGGGAAGAGGAACTCGGTCACTGTCTTCCCTCTACCAGTTACCTTTACAAGATAGTCCAGCAGCAGATTGGCTGCAATTCAAAGAGCCCCTGGGGCTCTGAGGACTTTCAGATTCTCATTCCCTGAGGGAAACTTGTTAGCCTGCTGTCCCCAAAAGCTTTACCCAAGTATGTTTCTCCTCACCACAAACACTGAAATTGCTCATCTTTTACCTCAGCAGAGAAAACACACCAGACATAGCGTGTTTGGAGCTGTCAGAGAGGGTCAGGAAATTTGAAAATACAATGAAATAAATAAGCTAAAAAGTCAACATCCTAACACACTTGAAAAACACTTGATGTACCATAGAGGTATCAAGAGACCTGGAAGAACTCTCAGGAGACTTGGCAAGAGACTTGGCTGAGAGCTACATGAATGCAAATATGCCAGAACTGTGATGAGAGAAGCAGTGAAAGAGAGTGAATTTATAAAAGAAAGGGGAAAAAAGAGCAAATTAACAATTAGACATGGAGCCATCTGGGGAGCTGGCAAATAGGACAGGAAAAGATTTCAAAAATAAGCCAAGAGGAACACCATTAGCAGTGATAATAAAAGCACTTTTAGAAACATCTGGGGGACTTTGAAGCAATTAGTGAACAGAGAAGAAATATTAGGGAACATGCCACTAGGAAAAAAAAAAGTGACAAGCCAGGTCAAATTTAATGATAACCAAGAAATGCTAAATAAATAAGAGTGCAAAACCTTAGTGTTAGACAAAGAAATATGTCTGTAATGGAGTTACATGCTACAGGCATGTAAGCCATCTTTTCAATGGCTAAAAAAAGTACTAGCATAGTATTATTATGGTAAATATTTACAATACTGTTATAGTTATTCTTTAATTTTATAATTAAAATATTTTAAATTAAAATAATTAGGAATGTATATATGGTTCTGGTAAATAATGTAAGTATTTTATTACTTGTGTTTTACCCTTTTTGACATACTATTATGTTTCTTTTCAGATGCAAACGAGATCAGAATTCACTGTTCAGAATACTGGAAAACCCATACTGTCCCTGTTCAATTCAAGATAAAGACAGAACTATCTAATATCACAACATAACAAATTCAGTTTGTCATTTTACTATTTGCGAGACCCAGTTTTTCAGCCATCATGTTCTTTTACTGAGCCCAGTCCAGTCTCCAAAGAACTAGAAATTCAATCCATTAATCAAGTCTCCAGGGCTTACTTGGCATTCAGTACTAAAACACCCCTAGGTTACATATAAACCATAGTTATGTTTTGTTGTCGGTAGTTTATTCGTTGAAATTCCTAACATAAACATTTCCATATTTTTTTTCAAAATCATAAACCTACATTAGGTTTCATTTATGTCTAATTGTTAATGCTGTAGCACTGAACATGTCAGACTCAAATCTGAATTACAGAAAGTAAGAAAAACACAAAATAAACCCACTAAAAGGAAATTATTTATGCAAGGACCTTAAAGTAGATGGAGTGGGTGTAAATTTTCTTTTATAATTTTATTTCTATAATACCTTTTAATGCAATATTCAGAGGTGAGATTTGCAGTGTATACTGAAAAACGAGCACTCAGCTCACACAAATAGTTCAGATGTAGTTTATCTTCATTAAAATTAAGGGAAATCCAGAAGTATGGAGAATACAGAGGATATTTTGACTCAAAGGACACCTCATGGAGATATCTTCATGTTTTACTGCATTCATTATCTCCCATACTTCCAACAAACAGTGACCTATTTACTGCTTTGAAAAGGACTGTTAGGGTCCAACTGACCCACACGGTCTGCAGGATATATTAAGAAGATGGTTTCCTCATACAGGACACACTTGGAAGATACTTCACTGCTAATGGTACCCCAACAGGGGAAATTGAAGGAATTATTAAATTTACTGTTTTACTAGAGGTGTATCCTGTTTTGTTGTTCCAGGATCACTTCTTAGCAACTTACCAAAACATAACCATCTTCAATGTATAAGTTCATGAACAGCAAGCAAACAACAAGGATTCCTAAGAACGACACTGCTGATCGTTTCCGCAAGCATCTCATTTTATCAAAATATTTCCAGTTGTGTCTCCTGAAGAACTGCATACAGTACTGTCACCTAGGAAAAAAATCCCAGTATTACAAGAGTGGTCCACCTGATAAGCATGGTAACAACTAAACTTACCTTCAGATGTATCAAATCCCTTCAAGTATACATAGACTGCACTTTCAGGCAGAATTAATTTCATTTAATTGTTGTCATCTTCAGGTTTAAAACAAAATCTTAACTATAAACTAAGTTGGGGGTTTTTTTGTGTGTGTCAGAAAGGAAAAAACACATACCTACTGTCATACCCGTTTTAGGGTGGGCTTATGATATCACTGTGGCAGGAGTGCATGAGCAGTTTGGTTTGCTGTGCTTCACTGCCAGATCCCAACTTGGTGGCTAGAGATGATGCTGTGTATTTTTTCCCTATGAACCTGTGTCTCCCCCCAAGGACAGGCCAGGCCAGCAGGCAAGGATGAAGTTATTGCATGACTCTGTGTTGTTACCAATAGAAGAATTCTGTATACCAGAGCTTCCAGGCACAGATAAAGTATCTTCCTTGAAGCGAAAAAGCAGCAGCAAGAATGTTCAACATCCCTTAGCCTTGGGCATCTGTACTAGGATGGAAAAACTCTCAGTGGAGATATCATTTCCATCCTTGAAAGAAAGGTGGGTGTCTACCTTACACCAGACACATCTAAGCAGAGTATTGGGAAATCCTTACCAACCCTATTAGATAAATCAAATAAGGGTGGCATAGAGAAGCCATTCAGTGCTTCTGTTCAAGATCAAGAAAGAGGACTGTCTAGTCATATCAAAATGGTGCATATTCATTTTCGTAACTTTACTCTTTAAAACAAGATGAAGTCTGTTCTTGTCTACCAAATTGTAAGCACTACCCTGTGTAGGACTGCATGTGTTTGAACAAGATTTGGCCACAAACTAAAGATCTCACTGCCCACACTCTGGGGGATTATTAGCAAAACAGTACATTATAAGATCATTATTTATATTCTTACTCATATTTTGACTATTTTCTATAGCAGTTCATGATTTTTCAATCAGATTTAATATATAGAAATTATATACAAATGGGGACTTTAAAGCTAGCCTGTGTGAAGCAGTACAAAGCACTACACATGCAATGGTTAGACTTTGCACTTAAATACCTTCATTTTTGAAAGTGTTGAACATCTACACTGATACAAAATAGGCCAGATTAGGAGTTCCATAAATGATTTGTCATGTCATACAGAAAATTTTCTGTCCTAATAACAAAAAACCTACCAAGCAAAAAATTCAATGTGTATTTGCTTTGCCAAACTGAACAAATGTCTTTAACAGTATAAAATATGAGTCTATTAAACTCTAGAGAACCAGGAGGTAAATATATCAAATATTAGTAATGCAAATGTTTAATGGCCAGGAATCTATAGATTCTAAATGAACTGAAGTAAATGGAGGCTGGTTGTACACAGAATGTTTTTATATTCACTATGTGGAAAACAAAACCAATTTACAGGTTGCATGAAGAAAAAAAAAGAATCAGTAACAATATAGATTTTTGTCTGTCTTTATTTGGGGTGAGCTGAATTACAGAAGCCTGAATTTTTTAAGTTACATCAAGAATTTCATTTTTCTTAATATCTAAGGACATTGAAAATACACCTCAAGAAGGAGCTGTTAGGGACATGAATTTCCAAACACTAGGCCTCCCCATAGCCCTGCAACTCCCCATGACAGCACAGTGGTTGCTAGTTGTCTGTGGATTCCAGAATACTGTTGTGGAAATGAAAGGTTGTCCCTGTTTTAGAAAAGACTGTGTTACGCTTACAATTTGGGTTTCATTTTTATTTCTTTTTTTTTTTGTCCCCTTCTCCCCTGCCTCCTTCCTTCTTCTTCTCACAGTACAATTACTGATTTTCAAACGACTACACTCTTTTAAAAACCAATCAGAGGATTAAATACTGACACTTCTCAGATAGTGGCATTAATTATCCTGACTACTGAAAATGCAGGTAGTGTGGGTTGGAGTGGTTGCAGTCACTCTCAGTGTATTACATATTGATTGGGGTTTTTTTGAAAAACTTGAAAATAAATAAATGTGGGGGTTTTTTTAATCACAAAATGAATGCATGTGGCATATTTTCTGGCTGGACTGTAGTGTTACACAGGTCCCCCATCTTTGCTCTGAGCCTCCTGTCTGAAGTCCCGAAGGATGAGGAAGGGGCTTAGAACTATATTTGCTGGTCATACTGTATTAGGTAATTCCCATGTTGGATAAGGAATAAAAATAGAAGGAATTCCATAGGTGAGGGTAGAGTAACATAAGACTGTCATGACTAGAACTGATGTTCAGAAAGAGGAGAGCACAGTACAGTCACTACTCGGAGAACACCCGAATTCCTTGTGCTGGTTTCACACGAAGCCCCCACACATCACTGTTTTTACAGGCGGAAACAGCTGAAGGCAAAACGTCGCGCCAGAGGGGGTTTTTTGTTCCTCAGATCTATAGTTAGGCCTACACCAAGTAAGGACGGGGAAGGGAAGGATGCCCCATGGGGAGCGCGGCCCGCACAGCCCATCACGGAGCGGGCTCGGGCACCGCTGCTGGCACCCGGCGGCAGCGCGGGCTAGCCCTGCCAGCCCCCAGCCTGCTCCTCACCGCTGCTGGCACCCGGCGGCAGCGCGGGCTAGCCCTGCCAGCCCCCAGCCTGCTCCTCACCGCTGCTGGCACCCGGCGGCAGCGCGGGCTAGCCCTGCCAGCCCCCAGCCTGCTCCTCACCGCTGCTGGCACCCGGCGGCAGCGCCGGCTGGCCGTGCCAGCCCCCAGCCTGCTCCTCAGCGCCGACCCCCCAGCACGGTCCCCCCTGCCAGTCTGTCTGAAGGTGCTGTGTTGAGGTGCCCTCCTGGGGGATGGGCATGGAAGCTGAAGCGTGGTTACACGGGGTTTCCAGGCTCCCTGATGTTATCTTGTTCCTTATCGGTTATAGGTGTTTTCCCCGCCCCGAAAACTGTGGTTGTCCCATCATTCCTGGGTCTTCGGGGCAGAGTCGTTGCCTGGCCTGGCTGCCGTGTGGCCGGTCTGTGTCTCGCCTGGCTGCCATGCGGTCAGAGAAATAAAACATCCATGAATATCTACCAAAAATATAGTTCCTGATTCTTTCTACGGACAAAGCTGTCTTCGGGGAGGGTGCAGGCTTTAGCCAGACCTCAGCAGTGCTGCTCGGCGTCCTTGTACTGTAAGCCTTTAGCTGAGAACGCACCCGGGATCACACATTTGTACGTGCGGAATTCCGTACTTCTTCCTAGAGCTGCTTCCTCTTGCATCTCTGTATCCAATCTTTGGATTACTTTGTGGAGCACTGCACCAGTGAAATTTGCACAGAAAAAAAGGGTAAATCTTGCCCTTTTTTTTTGCAGATAGTGTCAGTCATCTTTTGAAAAATAGTCTCAGAACTTCCTGCAGTGAGACTCCTGGTGTTCTTTAAGACATTTGAGCAGAATATTCACCATTACTAAAAATCTTTGACTTTGATATTGAAGAAAAGGCTTCAATTCATAATTCAATTCTGAAGGCACAGCTTTGCTTGAAGATTTTATGCCTTCGTTATTCATGCACAATTAAGTAGCTATCAGGATGGTATAAATGCAATTTGTTTCATAAATCTGACATTAAGCAGTTAAACAAAATAATTAATTAACATGTATGAATTATAAATCTTTTCCTTTCTAAATGAGATACATTGCTTTCCTCATTCTCTAGAGAGGGAGCTTGTAAGACCTCAGATCTCTATGTACATGTATGTGTTGCTATCAGACATGCATGTGCAGTTTTACATGGTAATGTGAAATTATAATTCCTTTGATTTATTAAAATGATAAACAGTGAAGAGGTGGTGAGCTAAAAAATGCAACGACATTCCATTACAGTGTGTAGAGGTTGTTCTTTATAGGGTCTACAAAGGTGTGAAAACTGTGTAAAAGGTCAAAAATTGATTTTCACACTGTGTGAGGTTTTCTCTTGCAGAATTTGTAACATTCAGAAGAATTTTAACATTTTTTTACAAAAGTAAATCCCAAGTGACCATCCAGAAAGAGCCTGTTAACAAGCCAAGTCCTTGAAACCAAAAAATTAAATATTTAAATTTATGTCTATTAAAATTTTAAAACAAGTTTCAATTTGGATTTCAATATGGATTTTCCCATGAGGAGAAAATTACATAAAGCAAGTTTTTTCCCCCTTATTTTCCTCTTTTCAGAGGAAAAGACTTTTTGCCATCCATAGAATAATTTCTCAAGGCCCCATGCTTGGACACTTAACTGTGGTAAACCATTTCATATTTGATCCATTCTAATTCTTCATCCCTTTCTGATAATACTAGGGATTTGTGCTTTTTCCTGCTTTCAGAGATTGTCACTTACTTTCTTGACATATTTCCTCCAGAAACAGATACAGAAGAAGGCCCTGTGATGTTACTTTACCCTTGAGGATGCCAACATGAGTTAAGGACTCAGCCTTACCTAACCAGTGCAGTGAATCTGCTTGTATCTACAGCTGTACATGGTTGGAGCAACAAGGTCATCTTTGTATTATAGTCTGGTCTGCTTGAGTGCTGTGCCCCAGCAGCTCAAAAAAAGTTGCTTATTTGCAGAGGCACTGATGGCAACTGAATTATTTTTATATTTTAATTGCCAAATGAGACATGTAGCTTTACCTGTCACTGCAGAGTCCATATTCCAGGAGACAGAGCTGATCCACTGCCACAATTATTATATGAGATAACACACAAAAATAACATGATTGGATTATTAAAACCCCTGTGAACTTTATTGCAATCCCTGATTTGACTAAGACACTCAGAAGCAGGCACTTCATTCCTCAGCTTTCTGACCTACCGTTCCACCCGTCTGCTAGTGAACTGCTTCACTTGCCATTCTTAATGCTTGTCCAATGTTTTTTTTCAGTTTTTTCTTTTTGGAAGGCTGCACACAATACCTCAAAGACTGCATTCAGCTTATAAAGTTGCAAAGGAAACCCTTTCAGAAAAAAAAAAAAAAAAGGAAAAAAGCCCAAAACAAAACAGATTTTTTTACATGGTTATTATTACATTTTGCATGTGTCATGGTTTTCTTATACAAGATTTAAAAAAAAAACCAACTAAATTGTGATGAAAATTTGAGCTCCAGGGGGTAGTTTACTAGAGAATTATAATGGATAGGCTATTCCAGAGGGCTCAGATAGGCTCCCAGCCAGATTCACTGTCTGCCTTATTGAAAGCCTGAATGTACATATAAAACGTTTAAGGCTGACAGGCAGGATGTTCTCTATCACTGGCAGCAGGGAAGTAAAAACTGTTCTGAAGGAAAGAAAAGTTTAACTCAGAATGAGGCTAAAAAATTCAAAGGGTAGAGCTCAGGTTTTGGATCGTGTGGCATAAGTAGATCATGTGGCAACACATGCTTAAAATAAATGGTTTAAAGATTATCATATAGCCTGAAATCTAGATTCTAGATACAGGATGTTAAAAAATGGAGACATATTAGTAGGCAGATTACTCAAAATTGACACTGATAAAAGGATGGGCCAAAGAAGTAGGTTTTAAAAAAGAATTTGAAAGACATATTGATCCTTGATCCACAGAAAGTGGGAGATTATTTCAAACACTAATGTAGCATACAGATATATACAGACCCCAACAGTTTTGGAAAAGGGATGAAAGTTTGAGAGAAAAGAGATGATTGAGCTAAGGCAAATTACTGAACAATACAGGAAAGCAAAGAGCTTAAATTCAAAAGTGAGTGTTGGTGGATGAAATGTCTTTCCTGTCTGACAGCTTCAGAGTGATACAAGATGGAGTCACAAAACTCTGGCTGTATGCTCTGAGCATTTCTTCTGGCGTGGAGGAGTCAAGTTTAATCAAGGGGAAGAGATGACTAAGAAGTGTGAAGTTGCATTGACTTAGACAGTAAAGCACTACCTAATCCATCACTGGATGGATGGCTGTATACCACTGGATATATTTTATCAAGTAAGTGGCAGTGTAAAATACGGGTTTTAGAAAAATGATATAGACACTGAGTTAATGGCATGTGGAGAAAGCCTGGAAGATAAGGAAAAAAAAAACAACAAAGAAACCTGAAATAACCCTGATTTTCTGCACCACAGAGACAAAGCAGAGAGCAAAATAAAACAGCATAGGGACGAAGAAGGAAGAAACAGATAACTTGACATCCAGGAAGAGTGAGATTAGAAGCTTTTAGAGATACAGGAGTGGGGTATAAATCTGCATCAGAAATACAAGGAGAAACCCTTGTGCATTGAAGATAGCACTGGGCACCATTCTGAGAAGAGAATTTTTTGGAAAGATGAGGATACACATTGAGTTACATATATATCCAGTAGATTCTATCCATTGACTCATCAATAAATGCAAGGAATACATGGACACAAGTACTGAGATTCAACAGAAGATAAAACTTTAATAAACTCATGTCACACGGTACATTTATACAGTATGAGAGTACAGGGATTATCAGAAGCTACAGGTTAGCAGATAAACTAAATTCCTTAAGTCTACTAGGGGCCAGCCTGAATAAACTAGAGGGACATCTTTGTGTGAAGATACCTCAGCTCTCAGTCCCTTCACCCAAACCACACATTATATGAGCTAATGTCTCAGCAACACTTACTCCATGTGTTAACCTACACCTCAATGTTCCACAGCCTTTAAAGTTTAGAGCTAAGAGCTTGTCAAGTGCTGTGGACAGCCCTGTTTTAATAGAATTGCACTGAGAGAGAGAGAAACATATTTTTGGGATGAAAAAAATGAACAGAGGTGTTTGACCAAAGCCAACCAATCTTGATGAAAAGAGTTTCATCTGATTCTGATGAAATCAGTTCATGGTTTTCTCTACAGCACACTCTGTAGCCTCACATAATAGAAGGGTGAGTGGCTGTTTCAGAGGACTTCAAAATTGCAGAAAGGTTGAGGCTGAAAGGTACCTTCAGAAGTCCTCTGTCCCACTCTCTATCTCTGTGTAGCACTGCCTGGAACCAGATGCCCTCAGTTGTGTCCAGACAGCTTTTGAATATATTCAAGGAGTGAGAGCCACACATTCTCTGGGTAGCATGTTCCAGTGCTCAGTCACTCTCAAAGTAAAAAATTGTTTCCTGATGTTCAGAGGGAACCTCATGTGTTTCAGTGTGTGCCCATTTCTTCTGGTCTTGTCTCTGGTCCCTGCTGGCTCTGTTTCCTTTGCATCATCTATTCAGGTATTCATATACAATGTAAGATTCCGTCTGCACCTCATCTTCTCCAGACTTAACAGTCCTAGCTGTCTCAATCTTTCCCTATAGCAAAGATGCTCCAGTCCCTTAAACATCCTTGTGGCCCTTGCTTGGACTCCCTCTGGCATGTCCATGTCTCTCCTTTACTGGGGAGCCTAGAACTGGGTACAACACTCTAGGACTGGCCCCACCAGTGCTGAGTACAGCACAACCCTTGACCTGCTGGCAGTGCTTTGTCTAAGGAGCCCAGGATACCATTTACCTTTGTGTGAGTCAGCGCAGGCAGGATGCAGGAATAAACAGAAAAATATCGACAAAATACACAGAGTGTGTTTAAATTTGTTACTCCACCAGCTGGGATCCTCAAAACAGCACCCAGGTACACAAGCAGAGCTGCAGGCACTGCAGAGCTTGATCCATGCTAGAGGGTCACTGAACCTGCTGGTTTTGCCCGTGTATCAGGGATTTGCAGAGGCACAGTTTACCACTGTGCTTGATCTTTCTTGCAGCAGAGGATAAATCTCCAGAATGTTTGATAGGGTGCCTCTAAGCCTATCACAGGCCTATATTATCTAAACACAGATGTTCTGCTTGTCAAACACGCAAGGCTAAACAGCAATTAATATGATATATGTGTTTTTTGACACCCCAGCTGTAAGTCACTTGAGTATGTGTTTACAATACTCCTTGCCAATCTTCTGTTATTTCCCCACAGTCTTTGCTTCAAGGGCACATTACTGGCTCTTCTTCAAATTCATGTCTACTGTGGCTGCCAGGTCCTTTTCTACTAAGCTGCTTCCCAGTTGGGTGATCCCCAGCATATACTGGTGTATGGGGTTGCTATCAGTGCAGGACTTTGAACTTCTTGTTGACACTCAAGGTTTCTGTCAGCCCATTTCTTCAGCCTGTCAAGGTCCCTTTGAATTGCAGCACAACTCTGTGGCATATCAGCCACACCTCCCAGTTTTGTGTTATCTACAATCATTTAGTTGTTTGTAAACCTGATGTGGACAGAAAAACCTGAACTAAACAAACCAAAGAGCCTCCATACCATTGCATATACGTGTGACTGATGTCAACCTATCATTTGGTGTAATCTTAACCCTAAAGGGGGTTCTAGGGACTGAGCTGTGATAATAATTTCTCATTGTCTTCTTGCTTCACAGTGTTTGTGGCTTGTCAAAAGGCAGAGATGCACAACCCTGAGAGATTTTATCTGATTAGTAACAAGTGACATTTTTTGTGGTATGTATTCACTTCTGAGGAGATACTCTTGTTGTCAGATATAATGGACCAATGTCAAGTATTGAAGTATTGAATGATGTTTTAACCTGGCATCCTTCCATATTGTTTCACGGATCTTACATAATTATATGAATTTGGGGTATACTGAAGAGATCAAAAAGTAAATAATTTTTTATTGGGTGACTTCCAATTTTTTTTTTTTTTAGTGGCACGGTTGGGTTCTTTAACATCTACTTAGACTAGGTTTAACTTCTTCAGAAGTGGAAAAAAGTCAATTTAGAAAGCTGGCTAATTTTTAAGGCGCAACTCTCAAACTCACAAGATTCTACCATATAATTGGATATTTGCACAAAGCCATGTATCTGTGAAGGTCATGGTACCACTGGGAAAATATGTGAAATAGATTAGAAAATTTAATGCCAGAAAATTTGGTTTCACTGGCAATACTACTAATCTGTTTCTAAGATAAGCATTTCATTAAGACTTTCCAATGAGCACCCAGGCACCAGCTTCTTGATCAATAAAAGAACTCATTCTATAGAGAACACTTAGAAAACAGTGGATGGGTGTCTGTGACCAACAATGGCTTATTATTAAAAAAAAAAAAAAAACACAACAAACTTCAGTAAATTTTGATGAATAACCATATATAAGATGAAACAAATTCTTTATAAAATGCTGTATTTGTCACTTGTTTTTTCTTTTAAGATTTTGTATCTTCATCTATAGTCACATAAAAAAGATACTTTTATGATAATTTCTTTTCAATAGAAGCAATCCAGTAGAAGCGTGGACTAAATACATCCAAAATTTGTCATCTTCTGCTTTGATTCTGCAGTCAGACTAACTAGCAGAAACCCAATTTATATCTCCAGAACTGTTCATGTGTTCAAAAACCAGTAATCTTGCTTGCCTTAGTTTGATTTTTAACAAGAAAAACTAAAATTATTTTTGCTGTTGAGTGGACTGTGTTATTTCTGGAACAGTCTGGCCTTGATCTATTACATTAATTGATGTTGACTGTGTAAGGAAGGAAGATGGTTTTAGACATACCTAAAATCTACAACGCTATCTTGTACTCTAATGCAATTTGATCATGCAAGCTAAGCAGGATGCGCAGTGGGAGGGGTAAATAGCTGCTGTTGCCAGAATCAGCATTGCTTTTGCCTTCTGAGTTAATATTAGTTTAGAGACCTTGTGAATAAATCCTTCATAGAAGGCAAGCAGACCAGGTGCACTAGCAGCTTTCAATTGCCATGATGATGAATTCAACTTTAATCATCGAATTTCCCGTAGACTTCATAAAAGTGGCTCTAGGCAGAGTGGAGAGGCCTTGGATGAATAGCTACACGCCGAGCTAACAGGCATTTCAGATCCATGAAGCTGACTAGCATGGGATCTCTGCAAGCACACCAACTTATCTAAAGCTGATTCCAGTGAGCAGGGCCGTGCTACCCTTTATCTCTGTGACCTGTCAAGTAAAACTAGTTCCATTTGAGAAGGGAACATCTCTCCAAAGCCTGTGCCTGTGGAAATCTCTGCTATTCAGCTGAAGCCTGATTTCACTGAACTGATGCACCATTATTCAAAGAGGGAGTGGGGAAGGAGAACATGTTACTACCTCTGTCTTGCAGCAGATTAGTTTCCCATTTTTATAGATGTTTTAATCATTTTATTTCTAGCTTCAATTTATGTCTTATTAGCATTATGTTTGGTGGGATCTGTTAGGTTAGGGCAGGGATAATTTTGTAACCTAAGCAAAAAACTTTTCCGCTTGCCTTTCTTGAAAACAAAACAAAACAAAACAAAACAAAACAGAAGAAAAAAGCATCAACAAAGTAGCTGGATGAAATAGTCAGCCTGTCAGGTGTGCCAAATGGGCTTTTTCATCCTTGCCACTTGGCAAACGTGATGATCAATAAAGGCTTAAATTACTTTTTCCACTATTCCATATTTCAGTTATTATAAATAAACTCAAGTCATGGCAAAAAAATACTATTGGTTATCAAGGTTTCTAATACAAAACATATTTTTGAATTCCTTATTTTTTTCAAATAAATTGTTAAATAATCAAAGTTTAGTAGCAGAAGGTGAATAACTCTTTAATAAATATATTTGAATTTTTTTTTCCTGAGTGATTTAAGGTAAACTTCCAATTCATGTTTCCTCTGAAGAAGCTATTAAATATAGCTTGACATTAGTGACAGAAAACTCTTTTATGTGTCTTAAATGATATCAATATATAAAAATATGGTTGCTAAATAAACCAGTTATTTCAATTAAATTCAGTGCATGGACAGGAAGGAATTTCTCACTATATGGTCAAAAATAAGCTCAATAAATTTAAATGTGAACTTTCAATATCTGTTTTTCTCATTTTTACAATGCCAGCAGCTAGTTTGGGAAGAAAAGAGAATTTTAGAGTTTGGGAAGAAAAAAGTACTATAAAAGAGTTTCTTACGAGAAAAAATACATTTCTTTGCAAGTAAAGCTCAAATAAGACCAACTGATAAGTTAAACTTTTAGTTGGACCTACATACTAGGAGCAAAGCGTAGCATTTTTACTGAGAAGAAAAGCAACCAGAATATCCACAGTACCTTAAATAAAATAAAAACAAAAAGAACAGGAATAAAACCTCCATGGCAAGGAAAAAATAATTTCCTTTTTATTCTATATTTTACATCATTTCCCAGATTTGTCCCTTGTAGTTACACTCGCTCTCTTATCTTTAAATAGCTCCTGATATGCAGAAATAAGTTTATCGGTGAGTCTTATGTAATGACATGTGTTCTAATTTGCTCAAACTGGTTCCTTTAGAGCACCAACCTTGCAATATCCCTCTGAATCACCTTTTACAGAGGCTTCTCACCACCAGTGGTATTACAGAGAGCTCAGGGAAAATAACAGTCTAACTCAGCATTGGCAAGAAACACTGTTGTAAATGCTCATGAAATCTCAATAGCCTATGTTTTTCTGATGAATTGCAATGTGAATAGATTTAGTGAGCCTTAAGGACAAGAGATATGACATCTTTTAAAATAAGGCTTTCAGGAATGACTACAGCAGAACACATAATAACTTTATTGATAGATGCACAAAGTTCCGGAAGTGATGCTTTCAAGCCACTCCTCCACTACTGATTGCTGGGTGATATGTCTATTGGATGTATGCCCCATTGTTTGAGAACTCACTGGAGTTGTGCTTCATTGTCTTCTTAAAGTGACATTTGCTTGGCCAAACACAGACACCTGTGATGTTAGTGCCTGAGCCAGTCACACTTGGTCTCTATTTATAACCAAGGAAGAAACTGTTTCTTTCACTAAAGGACAATTTTCCAAAATATATCAAATGAATTGTGCCCCAAAAATGCCCATTTCTCTTCACTGGCTACAAAAACAGCCTGAGATGTCATGCTCAGTTACAGATACCCAAAGGGAGGAATTCCTTCCACATTCCCTTAGTAATTTCCTTTTGCCTCCTTTTTAAAGACAGCACATAAACAACAAGCCACTGTCTCTATCTCCAAAACATGGAATTACAGCACAGACCTACGCCTATCCTCAGCACAGAAATGTCTTAATTCTACAATAACGCAAGGTCACACTCTCTGTCATCCCCATCTATAGCACTATGGCTGGCATGTCTTGTCTACAGTAGACTGCTACAAGTTTCCTCTCATTAAAAAGCTCAGGTGTGCTTGTCTATCCCAAGACAGTTCGCTTTGTGCATTTCACAAACCAGTTCTCTGGCTCCAGGTATCAGTTTCTGCTGCTTCCCCCTGGCTTTACCCAGAACATGATTTTGCTGCTTCTAGAGTTTCCATTTAATAGATTCATCACAGTACAGCACAAAGTAGACAGACTATTGCTTGTATGCTACACAGTAGGTGTCTAAGAGCTTTACTTCAGGATATAAGGAAGTTGAAAAAGATACCCATTGAAGGGCTTAACAACCACAGTGGACTCATGCCCTTAAGTTGTGTCAACGGGGGAACAAATTTTAGGTGGAATGAATTTTCTGTATGGCAGGACAGTTAGTCAGAGAGCTGTTTCATTTCAATGCAGTATGGGATATTCAACCCATTGGGTCTGGCTGAGATGGAGTTCATTTTCCCATAGCAGCCCCCACAGTGCTGTTCCTTGCACTGCTAGCTGAAAAGGTGCTGATAACACACCAGTGTTTTCTGGCTGCTGCTGAGCAGCACTGGCACAACACCAAGGCTGTCTGTCCACATTCAGCAGGCTGGGGGTGGGAAAAATCCTGGGAAGGGACACAAATAGGCAGGCTGACCCAAACTGATCAAAGGGATATTCTGTACCACAGGAAGTCAGCTCGGATATAAAAGGTAAGGAAAAGAGGAGGAGGGGGAGCATTCATTATTTACAATGTTTGCCTTCTGGAACAACTGCTATGCATGCTGAAGCCCTGCTTTCTGGCTGCAAGCTGGGTAAGTGTATGCTTTTTGTTGGAAGCTCTAGAGACCACGGGTGTATCTTCATCAACTGCAGGCACAATGTCCTTGGTAAAGAAATTATTTCTGATGATCAATATTTTTCAGCCGTAAATATTTAGCAACTAAGTTTTATGACAGGCTCTTCTGTGTGTGGATTAGGGAAGTGGGACTAAACATATCTGCAAATGCAGCCAAGCAAGCACAATGTGACTTGCTGATTTATATACTGGAAAGAAGTGACTCAGACATATAACTGTAGTAAATTAGAAGAAAATGGCTGAATTGCCTGCAAGTGGAAAATTAGGTGGATATTTGGCTTCTTTTGTTTTAAGTTTACAGTTATCAATTTTATATTAATCCTTAATGAACAATAAACACAGGAAGAATAATGAATGGGAAAAGCCAAAAATTCTGGCTTTCTTAGCTGTCAGCCTTTGATTGAAGTAAATATGTATCTCAGTTTGAGAAAAATTTAGGAGGAAACATCCTGAAATGAACGTCTCCTCTAAAGAAAAGGCAGGTTTCAGGACTCCCTCCCCACCTATATGAAAAGAATTTTCTTGGATGAAAGTGAAAAAACTTTATTTAACAAAGTGTCCACAAGGCTCGGGGAAAAAAAAAAAAAAAAGAATAACTGTAAAGATATTAAACCTTCTTGATGTGAAGAAATCTGGTGGATTTAGAGTTCCCTCTGTAGCTGGTTTGGCCCCTCACGAGATCCAAGGCTGGGATGCAGCATCCCCACAGTCTCCCTGCCAGTCCATGGGGTCCAGTGATCTGGTTCTCAGATCACAGCCAGGCGGAACAGTTCCAGAAGAAGAAGAAGAAGTTACTGGAGAAGTTACCGCAGTCCTGGGAAAACTTCTTGCCTCAACTCACGAGCTGGCTAAAAGCGGGAATTGTAACTCTCTCTGCTGCAAGCAGAGCCAAGCAACAACATGAGGGTGTGTGCATGAGTCCTTAAACAAAAACCGCACTGAAGAATTCGCCTGGCTTCCCTCACCCTTTCCTCAGACCCAGCTTAAAGCTGAGGGACCCATTTGTGGGCATAAAGCAGATGAAAGGGGAATACAGTATTGTCATAAAATCACCCCAAGACAATATGGTAGTTAAGAAGGGCTTATATTATGTATTAGAACATTTTTAGAATTCTTCGCTGGCAAAATTTCTGCATGTTTGTGCTTGGGGTATTTTTAATGTTTCACCATGAGTTTTGGAAGTAGACACTTCAAGAAGAGCTGTGAAGTTACATGAAAAATGATGTGATTGCTTCACACTCTTCCTAGTGACTTCCAGAACATGAAACCAAAAGCCAGAATGAAGCTATATTTTTAGGTGCCATCAGCTTTCAGTATGACACACTATCTAATAGTTGCTCAGGATGTAAGCAGTATTTTTTAAACTTGGGCTTAGGAGGAGAAGTAGAAGAATTTCAATATTATTGAAATTTTTATACCATTGAATGCTTGAGCTCTAATGATGTAGTGGTTTTGTTGGCAATCAATTACCTACTTATTTTCCTTCTGTGAGATAAAAATTAGGAGAAAGCACAGGAGGAACAAAACTTAAAAGAATGTGAAGAATTTTATTAACAGAACTAAAAGGAAAAAAAAATGAAGGGTCAGAATAAACCTTCAGAACACTTCACCTCTTTTCCCACTGACAACATAAAGGGACGAAACGTGGGGTTTTTCCAGTCAGTTGATCACCTCTATAATAGTCTTTCTTCAGTTCACTTAGGCAGAGGAGTCTCTCTTGCTCCTGCTATGGGGACAAGCTCCACAAGAAACAATCCTCTCCTGGCTTAAATGTCACAGCAAGGTAGCCACCCAGGAAATGGTTCTTTACCTGCATGTGGAAGTCCCTTTCCTTGACTTACAGCTTTCCCCACAACTGTTTTCGAGGGTTCACTCTTAGCTAATGGGGTACCATTTTAAGGATGAGCTGTTCAGAAGCAAAGGTTCTCTTCCTCTATCTCTGGGATCATCTTCATCTCTAGGAACAGAGGTTTTCTTCTTCTTCCCTGGGAGCAAGGGTCTTCATCACTAATCTCGCATCTCTGTCTGTTCAAACTTCTCATTAGATCACAGCTACTTCAACATTTGCTTGTTTCAGCACAGGTACCTTTGCTCATGGTTGCAATTTGAATGCTCCTCTCCTCCATGCTTTTTCTCATGAGATTACAAGGAGTTCTCTGGTGTATCATAGTTCATCACCATAGCTTTACAAAAGAATTTCAGCTTCTAGGTTTGAAGCATCTCCTCTTTCTCCTCTCTCTGGGCTTCAGCTCTTCCTTCTTCACTGACTTTGGTGTCTCTATGGTGTTTTCCCACGTGCCTTCACTCTCCCCTTTCTTTTAACTCGGGAGAGGATTGATGTCTGCAAGTTTAATCTGTTTTGGGGAACTTTACAGCACTGAAAGGGTAACTCTTACCGGGCCTTGCAGCTGGAACTTATCGCTCGCTGTTGGCCACGTGATCTGTGCCGGTCAGCGGCCGGAGCTGGTGTCGGTGTAGAGTTTCATTTTGGTGGCCGCACGGAGGGGGTGAGGGGGGCCGGCCACACCAGGGGCACTGGCCTGCATGGAGCAGGAGTGGCCACAATCTGGCCGAGCCACGCTGAGGGGAAGCTGGCCCGCATGGAGCCGAGGGCCGTGACCTGGCCCCCCTGGGCTGAGTGGGGCAGGGCTCAGCCTGGCCCGCTGGCCACACGGGCACCCCAGTCACCTGTCCAAAGGCTGGAAGCAAGAGAGTGATTCCTGGGCTTGTTCGCACTTAAATGTGTTTTATAGAGGCATGTTCAGCTTTCTCAAGTGGCTCAACAGAGTTGTCAATATTCAAACTAGCCAGCTGATTGGTTTGTCGGGTCTGAAGGAAGTTAGAGCAGCTCCTTGCAAAAACATCACTTCTGTAGCTAATGGATTTGTCCTTAACTAAAAAGCAAGCTGTGCTAAACTACGACAAATGACCACTGAGATTCTAATATAAAACTACCATTTTCAGCATTACTTTCTAATACATCTAGAGTGTAGATGTTAGTGTAGGCTTTTAATGTTCTTTTGACCTCTGATTGTACAAATCCTATAACATTAAAATGATATAACATTGTAACATCAGTACGTCAAATAACACCTTTTCGTGATTCCACTGAGCTATGTCAATACATTACTTTAACATGATACTTGAAAAGTTAGTTTGTTGCCTAAAGGAAGTATGTTCCAGCAAGTTCGTGTGCAGCAAACAGCCTAGATATTTTATTAGTGTGGCTACAGAAACAAAGATGATTAGAAATAAACTGCACATTATACATTTCTGCATTTTTGTGTTGTTTATTTTGCATGAATATTTCGTGTTCTGTAGCTCAGTAAGTACACAGTGATTTTCTATTGCTTGTTGTCTCTGTTAAACTACGTGACAACCCAATTTGTGTTTTTATACTGGCTTAGACTGTGCAATTACTTATAAAGAAGTGCAAAAATAGAAAATATTCCAATAATTAGGTCACAGAATCATAGAATGGCTTGGGTTGGAAGGGTCCTTAAAGATCATCTAGTTCCAAGCCCCCATGGGGGTGTGCCATGGGAAGGCACACCTTTCACTAGACCAGGCTATTTAGAGCTCCATCCAACCTGGCCTTGGTCATTTCCAGAGATGGGGCATCCACAGCTTCTCTGTCAACCTGTTCCAGTGCCTCAGCACCCTCACAGTAAAGAATTTCTTCCTAATATCTAATCTAAACCTGCCCTATTTCAATTCGAATCCTTTTCCCCTTGTCCAGTCACTACATGCTCTCTCTTTAGAAGGTTGTTTGCAGGCTTTTCTAAGTTTATGTAAGTTAAAAATATGAAAACACACATGCATGAGGTAATAATTAATTAATTCAGCAAAAATATTGATAAAACATCAACTAGCAGACTACTTAGGCTGACTATTTGGCAATTAGTCTCTTCCATGTAGTCAAGTTGAAATACATTATTCTACTTCCTTAAGTGGATACAAGAGAGAAAAAAATTGCTTTTTTGCTGGAAAAAACTACATTTTTCAAAGAGTTTACAGTTTTTCTTATTACTTTATAAAACAGACAATTAGTTCAGGGAGCTTCACCTGACATCTCTATACTTTCAAGTCTATATATGTTGGCTTGTAAGCCTCCTGTTTGTACTGCACTTTCTTTATAAATGACTCCATATTTTTATAGAATACAGTAACAAAAATTACTACCTAAGAAATGCTTAAGAATTTGAAACGTGGAAAATGAAGAGAAAATCTGCAGATGATATGTGAGCTCAGTTTTCAGTTTGATGAAGTTCTATTGTATACATAAGGAACAATTATGACTCCTTTTACCAGAAGAGTTCTACATTCCTATAATGAATAACCTTTGATTTTGAGGGGAAAGCAGAACATCTTTATTAGTGTATATTATTTCAGCCAAGAAAAATGGCTCATGGGAATTATTTTTCTATCACAGTAAAACTAATATTTTATTCAGAATTATTAGAATTAAAATAAGCTTTACTCTTCCCTGTTAACTTACAGTGTAGCTCAAAATTTTGATAACTGTGAGTCAGGGACTTGATCTTAGTATTTCAAAGGCAACATCTAGACTGCAAAATAAATGATAAGAAATAAAAAGAGGAACATGAAATAGATTGAAGTTGGAGAGAAGCAGAAAATGTACTTTGATTAACTGAAAGGTTAATTACTTAAAGACTTCCTCCACACAGCATAGTGTTAATTAGAAAGTCTGAGCAATGTGTGATTTCATTTAACACTATGCAAAAGGCCAACATGATATAGTAAACTGCTTGATTCTTCTTGTGAAACGTATGAATTGGTGTTTCATTCTACTCTGGATTAAAATAAAGCTGCTTTTCCTTTTTTATTTTTTTTTAATAGACAAGAGACAAGGTTAAAATATGAGAGTTTGGTAGGGATGAGACCAGTTAGATCCCATGGATTAGTGTTCTCACCCACCACTGTCACCTTAGCACTGATCTGTTGAGCACACTGGGCACAGGACAAAACTGTTTTGTACAGTAGGGTTTTTGGTCACCTCGAGAGGAATATTATGGTGTCTTCTAGAAAGCAGCAAGTCCCCTTGAAACTTACATTTCTTTTCTAACATTTTGAGAAAAGTTTTGTTCTCATAAGAATGGAAAGTTTAATGTTAAAAGTGTTTCACTGTCCTGCTTATGTCTCACCAGAAACTCCTCACTCCTTATGACTTTTGGAAATGCTCTAAGCAAACCCTCAGCAGCACACATGGGAAGATACTGACAACAAGCAAAATATGTGTGGACCCTAGAAACCTCACCAAATTTGGAATCTCCTGGGCGTACCTCAGGGACTGAAGGACTATCAAATTCCTGACATACGAAGAGCTATAGAAATGGACAGAAAGGACACAATATTGGATTGTGAATTCGAGGGAGTCTGGGATGAAGGTCAGGAGATTTGAGCCCCCTTTGTTGGTGGATGTATACATTTAACAAGGAATTTTGATGGGAAATGCTTTTTATAGGATAATCAGAAAGACAGACTGGAATTACCAATGTAGTACCCGGCCTAGACAAGGCTTAAAACCAAGAATAATTTATTGTGTCACCGTCTCCCACACTTTGAGCTATGAAGGCAGTACCTTAAGCTGGTTGATTGTACTGTGAGCAGAAACAGCAACACTTTCAACCATTAGGAAAGAATTCATCCTCTAGTTTTAGTCACCTAAACATTAGTCATAATCCATGCTGCTTACACAGGTACTCATTATAAAGTAATTAAATGTATGCTAAGATAGCTGTTTCAGAAAGGTGCTCTGAGTAGGCAAAGTATCTCTTTCCATTTACTGCACTTTTTCAAGAGTAAAGTTAGGTAAGGTGACTCCTGTCTTTAGATACAGCTGTAGATTTTGAGAAGTCTAGACAAGTAGAACCGTTTTCCCTAAATTTTATTTTAAGCAGGTTGATAGAATCCCATCACAGTAGTAAGCAAAGGAAAATGGAAATAACAAATACATAGCAAGCAGCATGAGTCAAGTAGGAGGAAAATGCAAAATCTTCTTAGTGCCATACAATTAATTTTCCAAGGATGTAAAAATCCACATTGTCACAGACTAATAATTACAGACAAATTATTGTTGTTCAAGGACATTTAACATGACCTGTTCTTGTGTAATTACTTTTATTTTTCATTGCAGAGACAGGATACCCATTCCCATTTATGCTGCTACATGGATAATTCATTAAAATTTACCCAGCACAGGCTAACATTAATTTGAACAAAATGGCTGCCTCTTCAGCCTAAGAGTTGTTCCTATTTAACTAACCCATGTTAATAGCGGTTACCTAAAGAAGAAATAAACCAAGAAATACAAGGTAGTGCAACAAGGAAGATAAAAGAAAATATATCTCAGCCAAAGAAAAGGTCATCTCAATCCTTCACCTTTGGGACAGAAATTTTGATACCATCTAGTTTAATATAAGCAAGACCCAAATGCATAGGCTAAAAAAAAGTCATGGAAAGGAAGAGGACATGATCACTTCCCATTCCTCTTCAATCCCCAAATCACAGGGCCTAATCAAAAACTAGAGGTCTCTCAACAGCTTCTTCTGTAACACACATTGTACCCTCCATGGCAACTAGCTGGTTAAGTATCTTTTCCCTGCAGTGGCACAAGATTACAAATGAAGTTATAATTTTTTTTCTCCATCCTTTCACCTAGCTCCGCGTGATCTGCAGGACAATGTGATAATTGGAGAAATAAAAGAAAATGGCATACTGGCAATCAGGTCTGCTTTGGACAACAAAACTATTAAAAATGTATAGATTTGTCAAATAAATTTGGGCATTCAATAAAAAAATCAGACCCTTGCTCTGGACTGAAAAACCACACAAATTTTAATCTGAACAGACAATATTTTTTACAGTGCACCATTTCTGATGGAGTTAAAAAGGAGAAATAGGTTAGACTGAGAAAGATTTGCCAACAAGACAAACCTACAGTCACAAACATATCTAAATCTCTAAGCTTTTATGATTAATATTTTATGGCCCTCACTGATCTGCCCAATCTTGAGGAAAAATGTGACATAGCTAAAGAATTTACCTGTATCAAACAGGAGGTAAAATGCAAACTATGATAGAGTTGTCATAGTAAAATATTGAGTTTGCTCACTGTTAGCTGAAACACTGCATGGAGCGCTTTATTTGAGCAGCAGAAACAACATTAGCATACACAAGTATGATGGCAAATCCATTAAGAGAAAAATATCATGAATGCTATTCGTAGGAAGGTGTGGGGTTTTTAAACTCTCCCTAAGCACTTCATTTTATGCAGTCACTCTACAAAGTAAAAAACCATTCCCTTTGCTGCAGATTTCTTTAAGAAGTACTTCAAGTTTAACCTATCAACATTTTTGATTTTTCAGCATTAGAAAGAATATGAAAAGGAAATTATTCTTTTTCTACATTCACTGATGAACCTCAATAATGCATTGAAGACCATTTACTACAGTAAAGGTTCTTGAGGAGACCATACAATTCAAATAGTTTTGTTAGTGAGTCTGCTTGCCTTAGTGAAATGTGAAAATATAAGAACAGAAGGACTCTACTGCGCTCTGTAATAACTTTATCAGCTATGCTGAGGTGTAGCAGGAATGACACACTTGCCTATGGCAAAGAAGAAACAATGAATTTACATAGGAAAAAAATATTAGTTATAATTCCATTAATACATGCCACTCACAAGAGTCTGATCATGAATCATCCTTTGATGATAATGCAGTGATCTATGAGGTTTAAAGCCTGGCTGAGAGACCCCTAGGTTAAGTTCCTTGTTTGTCCTGCCTAGACTATGCGGTATGGCTCAGGTCACAAGGAAATAACTACGCAATTTGCAGACAGTCCAGAGCAAACAATGATGCAACTCTGTACCAGACTAAAATAAGCCTTGAAAATGAGACTCTGGTTTGTGATACACTTCTCTGTACTGTGTCAACTTCATAAGAGAAGTGATCAGCTTCATCATCATCCCTTTTTATTACAGGATGTTGGTGTGAAACTGAGCAGTTCCTGAAAATTGACAAGTCTAAAGACAGAAATTCCCTGGGATGGTTACCCTGATATTCAGCCCTTGTGATGGTGGCTGACTCCTTTTACCTTTTCTGTTTTATCGAGTGACAGCATTTCCACTTCCAAGATAGAAGTGCTGTTTGAGGGGGGTGTCAGTGGAGTTCATATAGGTCAATTCCTACATGGAATGAGGCTATAACCAACGCTAGAAAAGGTCAGCTGTGGTGGTCTAGCCAAGGCTTGAAAATCTCCAAAGACATTCCAAAACCTTCTTGGGTACCCTGTTCCAGTGCTGCCCCGCCCTTCTAGATTTTTCTTACACAGGTGTCCAGTCTGAAAATCTCAGGTTGTAATCTCTGAAATGAGTAGAGAACTAAAGCTACAATTGCATTACCTAGTATTAAATATTAAAATTAAATATGAAAAAAAGTAATAAAAACACTTACAACATTTCATTTGTGCCACCAGATGCAGGAACTGAAAACTTCAGTGCAAAGTCATCCCGCAACAGCTCATAAGAAAAACATGAAAACTCTCCCAGTAGAATGCCTTACCATTTGGAGATCCGAGTCAGAAACTGAAAGACAAGAAATAAAAATACACTTTTCAAATCTCACCAATTTTATTAGGAACAACTATGGTAATTACTACCAATTTAGATCAATGGGAAAGTTATTCTGTTATCTATAGTGTAATTAAAATGCAAATGATATTCCATCATCTGTATTTTAGAATTTGATTGTTAATAGTCAGTGTTACGAATGATCAAGTAAACCCACATCCTCATATCACACCCTCAACAGTAGTTCAAAATTCATACCTGAGAAGAAATAAGAAGTGCAAAGGAGAAGATAGAAGGAAGGCAAATCACAGCTTGAAGTGTGCTATCTCTTAAGATGCCTTATTTGAATGAATATAGCCAGCTGAAAATCTGCCTGTGAATCTCCAACGAATCAGTAATGTTTTCATCAAAAGTAAAGCAGATTACCCTAATTCCAAGAGCATTATTGAAAAACTATAGAAAGAGGAGAGTGCTACAAGAAGTGGAGTATTAGGAATATGAGAACATATTTCTTATTGTCCTGGCAGGTCTTCTACAAACTGCAGAAGAAAATGCTTTAAAAAGGATGCATGGAGAGTGGAGAATAAGGGAAGGGAAGGCAAGGCAAGGCAAGGCAAGGCAAGGCAAGGCAAGGCAAGGCAAGGCAAGGCAAGGCAAGGCAAGGCAAGGCAAGGCAAGGGAAGGACTGGTTCAGGAGCCAACAGATCTAGCTAGAGGCAGGTAAAGAACACAGTATTTTTGACAAACTGTTAATCCTTTAATCTGGACAATGTTACCACGTACAGTTTCCTACTCATTAACACCACTATAATTCTGCTGCTAAAATGAAAAAAAAAATTTATCCTGTGCTGAAATGAAAAATTACAGTCTCACTTAAAATTATCGTTTTACTGTACAAAGATAAATGATTCAGCCTGTCCTGTGCCATTAAATCCGTGGTGATGTTTCCTGTTAAACTCAAAATTTGAATAGACAGATAGATTGCTTCTGTGATTCCTCCACATACTAAAGCACCCCTTAGTCTTCAGAACAAAATGAAGCCTGAGCAGATAGCATAAAACTCCCTTTACAAATAGCCAAGAAAATTGCCGAAATGATAAATTCTTTTATTACAGTAGACATAAATGATGGTCAGTGGTGTATTTGCTTAGACTGCAGGGACTTCAAAGCAGCTATAAAAAGAGAGGTGTTAAACTGTAGATGATGATGATGATGATGATGATGATGATAATAGTGCTACAATGAAGAGAGAATGTCAAACCACCAAAAGACAAAAAAATCAGAGCATAATTTGGAAAAGCAAGACTCATGTCTAAATTTCATACATTCTCAGGCTCTCAGCAATGAAAATTATCTCAGCACTAAGCACTGTAGGGAGTAAAGATTCTTACAGTGTCAGCTGGTAATAGCCTCATCTCTGGCCATTTATCATGAGGCTGTACACAAGCATACAAGAAGAAAAAGGGAAAAAAGCTGAAAAAATCCAAATCAGCAGAAGTTTAACCCTAGTCACTGAAAAATAATTAATATATAATTTAGCTCTAATGTCTGACACTTTTATATTGCATTGCTTCCACTATATGAAAATAATATTCTCCTCAGATAATAACAATTCTGGCTCCTGGCTTACGTCTCCAAAAGAAGTTATTGAGGAGTTTCTGCTTGTGATAGAGGAGTAGGAACAACACAAACCAAACTCATCAAACAGTGAATAGGCCAAAATTATACTGCCTCCCCACCCCCCCTACCCCCCATTTTGTTTTTGGAGAAGGCTGAAAGAAAGATCCTTGGTTTATACAAATTGCCACACATTTACTGAAATCACCTTTTTCTGCCATCTCAGAAATTGTCCTTTAGTTTAAGTTTCCCTCCCCCAGATTCATTTTTATATCAACAAAGAAAAGGAAGGTAAACCATGAATACTGTTTCTTAATTTCTTTCCAGTTACAGATCAAAAGCTGTTGCTGATTCTTTTTTTTAATGTGTATGAGCTACTGAAAATAGTGACTCAGAATCATGCCTGGAAAGTATTCTTAAATCAATTTTGATATGTTGCATATCCATAATATGTTGTCCTCACATTTCTTTGTGCTAAGGGCAGTATCTTATAATTGACATATTATGGCATTCTAGAACTGAACTGGAAGGGTGTTCACACCAATGTTCTTTCTAATCCATTAAATAATCATAAAGGAGATTTTTCTCTTCCTAGTAGTCCTCATGGATGATGAGGACAACTAGATGATGAGGCAAGCCTCTCCCTGTGCCGCATTCTTCCAGTACTTATTCTTCGATACCTTGAAACTTAGCAAGAGGCTTTTGCATGGCACACATCTCCTTTTGTTGTCTGCCAGGAGTGAATGCTGGCAGCTGCTCTGAAGCCCATTCATTGGACCTGCACCGTTTCCAGACCAAAGCTCTGCTGGATGGGAGGGACACTGTGCCAGGTCAGCCGCTGTTTGTACCTGGCAGCCACTGCTCTTGTTGCCCAGTGTCAACCTCTAGGGCTGCCGAATGATTTAAGGAAGGAAAGCAGGGGATGGAAAGGGGCTGTTTTTACATAGACTCATCTCTTTCAGCAAAGGCTCTTTCTGAAGTGTAAATAGGGGGACATTTTTCAGAGACATCAAGTATAACTTACAGGAATTCATAAAAGCTTTCCTGAAGGTGTTAAATTCAATTTGCCTACTGAAATCTTTGAATCTGTCTGAGTCCAGGAAAAAAAATAAACAGAAATACATATTATTTTATACATATTTTTTTCTTTAATTTTTACAGCTGATATCAGCTTTGATTGTTTTTCATAGCAATAGAGAAGTTTTCATGTCCGCAAGATGGACTGGAGTATTTAAAGCCTTACCTGAACGGTTTAAAGAACTAATTTAACATGAACTCTGATTCTCCTGAACTGCTCCATATCATAACTTTAAGTACTATTCCTCTTGCATCTGTGAATAAATGCTTGCTAACATGCGTATGTGAAACACTTAACAGTAGAATTTATTAAGATATTAAAAGTTACACTTGGAATTTTTAAAAACTTTACTTTTATCTTCCCTTTTTACCTAAATATATTTTTAATAGATGTCTACATTGCCTCCTTTTTTCCTGTTTAATTTTATTTTTTAGTGTTATACAGTTTTACACAGCCATTCTATGATTTTGTACTGCAAAAGAATTGTACGTCTTCCTAAACAATCAGTGTCTGTCAAAAGATATTTAATCTTTTCAATCATCTATGCTACTCATTTAGTAAGATTAATTTCTAGTAATTGTTATTGCATACTGCATTCAAATGGTAAAGAAGATTTTCATATATGTGTTCAAATCAAACCACTCTGGTTTTCTTTCTCCATTTCAGCAGAAATACAAACAAGACTATCTATCTATCTATCTATCTATCTATCTATCTATCTATCTATCTATCTATCTATCTATCTATTTTTGAGTAGCTAGGTGTATAGAACAAACTGCTCTTTCTTATTTATTGGGACAGGAGAAACGATTGCTTTCTGCAGACTGACAAAATTATTCCAGTGTTGATCTTGTGTAAATGTCAGAAGTACCTTCCTGGGAAGCATGGTGTAGGTGAAGGGGGTGTTGACAATCCGAAACCACTACAAACCAAATCTGAACCCCTAAACTTTTCCAAAGGAAAAACCTTTCATAAACTTAATTTTTTTTTCAAAGTCAATACTTAGAGCCAAGTGAACAGCTGTAGTGTTCTGCAGTGCCATACGTCTACACACACGTGTAAGCAACTCACACCATGACATACTGTGCTGGGAAAAGATCTACACGGCCAGCAAAATCATGTAAAAACAGGTTGGTCTCACAAGTGATTTTTTCTTTTCACTCACCTTATGAACGTAATGCTTTCCCCAAATGAACATCTGAAATGATTTTTACACTTATACACTTTACTGTGTGATGGTAAAGGTATTGTAATATTTTCAGTTTGGTTCTTAAAGAAGAGCTCTCAGTCATATCAGTTGAAGTAGTAAATATATTTACATTATAAAATGTCATCGAAAATTCTTTTACTTAATGATGGCACTTAAAGTTCAGCTTCCTTTGTTTATAAGTTACTTTTATGTTTTATTTTTCATAGTCCTTATAAAAATAAAGAGGAAAAATTTTGTCAGAATACAGACAGGCAAATTAAATTTAGAAATACGACTGACAGAATAGGAGAATTTTCCTGTGTGTTGGAATTTGAGAGATACTGATATGCCTAAATCGTGGCATTATAAAAATTATTTAATTTGATGCTTTACTTAGTGATATATTTGTGACATAATTATGATATACAGTTCAAATACACCAATAGGTTTTCAGTAGTAGTGCATAAAGTCTTTTGAACTGAACTTCTAGAAATTGAAAGTGCTCTTTCAATTTATTGACTTTAGTAGATTGTAAGAAATCTATACCCATGTGAGAACATACTAAGAATAAAGTACAACTCATATAAAAGATTAATGGCTTCCTTTTTAATATTTTATCAACCTCTAGAAAATGTGTTGAAAGCTTACAGGTTGTAATTTTTGGCTTGAAAGAGAGCCAAAAAAAGTTTATAATAGTTTTAAAGCAATCTTGGTTTTCAGAAACTCATAAAAGAAAGTGTTTCTTATAATCTTTTACTTTAATATTTAACTAAAATTCTTTCATGTATAAACACTAGGTGCTCGAGAAAATGACCAATGCATAATTTTTACATTATTACTTCAGAAGGAAAGTGAAGCAGCTTGGTAAGAAATATTTTCTTTGTATTCTCTTCTACTGCTTTCTGTTAAACTCTTGAAGTGTGACTATATCCAGAACAAAGCATTTTTTTGTTGCCTGAACCACCTGGACATTTAATGCATCCCTTGATGAAAGAGTATATTGTGCAAAATATAAATTTTTACTGGCTACTGATGAGCCACTTTTGAATGGTTGATTAGACTTCGAATGAAAATTCTCAGCATTTTTCTGAATCTCTCTATTTGTAGGTAGTTTATTTTGCTTTTAAAGGCTTCTTCCCACTCTGCAGCCCCCAAATAGTAGCCCAGTGATTTAGCTCAAAGGGAGCTATGATTGGATCTCTTATATGGGACACCCTCTTTGAGACATTTGTGCCAAAACCTTTCCTCCCATAACCTGACATGCATCTTTCCATCATGCTCCCTTCCTCACAACCTTGACTACTCCCTCTTCAGGAAAACTTTGGAAAACTGATCTTTGCTCATTAGTTAGATCCCCATGGCATATCAGACACTCAGAACAGCACTGACGTTCTCTCAGTGAATTTTCCCTCTCAGGCACTTCATATAAGAGAGAAGATGGAGGGGCATCTCTGTCCCCAGCAAGGAGACCTGCTGAAGGGTACTGCTCTGCAAAAACCCACTTTGCTGGGAGGACTGGCTCAGTGGGAGGCTTTGCACCAGGCACATCCCACAGTGCCAGCATGCTCTGTGAGGCTGGCTCGCAGCCCATGCTACATGGTGAGCTGTTCATTCCTGCCCTCACACTGCAAAGCTGCTCTCCCAGTACAGCAAAGGTGGAAGGGCTCCGAGGGCAAAGCACAGCGTATACTGTGCAGAATACAAGGAGAAATGCAGGGAAGATGAGGAGCCAGCAAACACCACACTCACTGGTTGGCCAGTGGAAGTTGCACAGCATGTGTCCACAGAGGGCAGTCACTTCTTAGATTTGCAGTCTAAGGTTGGGGCTCTTCTTTCACCTCCAGTTTGGGCTTCTCACTACAACAAACACATTGAGGTGAAGGAGCATGTCCAGCAAAAGACACCGATGCTGGCAAAGGGTCTGGAGGACAAGTCTGATGAGAAGGTGCTGATGGAGCTGAGGTTATTTAGCCTGGAGAAAAAGAGGCTCAGGAGAGCTCTACAACTACCTGAAAGGAGGGTTTAGTCAGATGGATGCCAGTCTCTTCTTCCAAGTAACAAGAAATAGAACAAGAGGAAGGAGTATCAGGTTGTACCAGGAGAGATTTTGAATGGGTATTAAGAAATATTTCTTCACTGAAAGTGTTATCCTTTTCTCTGGGAAAGGTACTTGGCAGCCCTGTATGTCTTACCTTTCTCTTTCCCAAAAGATATGTTAATGAAAGATACTATACCTACAGACTCTAATTAACATGCATACATACACACTAGCAGGCCATAAGCACAAATTCCACATTTCCTTTATGGAAAGTTCAGTAGGTCTCTTCTGGTCTTTTATTGCTTTCAGAACCCTGCACACCCAACATGCCACCCTGCCCTACCCCAGCACACAGCATGAAGAAAGCACACTGGAGAATCTACCTTCAAGCATTCTAGCAAAATTAAAGTGTTTACGATCTTCATTTACCTTCTTTCTCTCTTTCAGCCCAAGAAAACAGACTAAACTGTCTCTGCCCAATCTAAACTTTTTGAAGTGGAGAACCCTGGCACTTCAGGCATCATCCTGAGTCACTTTTATTCCTTTTCTGAACCCAGCAGCTCTGAGAGGAAAGAGGGTTCACTCAGTAGCAGGTCCACTGATAGATAGTCTTTTAGTGGGCCTGGCACCTGAACCAAAAATGAGTGTACAATAGTTTGCATTTCTCTCTAATGTCCAAAAGGACACAAACAACAAATACGTATCTGGTATCTACAGATGCTACAGACGTAATGGATGGTACATCTTCAGATGTCAGGCAGCATGGCCCTTCCTTGTCTCTGGGTAGTGTCCTCTTTGGTGGTCAGTGGATAGATGGCAGGATCTGGATGGGACTGGAACCTCAGAACTGAATCTGTGTCTAATGGAAATATTGTGTAAACACGCTCTTGAGTGAGGGCACTATACCCTGCAGCTCCATGCTGGAACCTAGGGAACAGAAGATTCCTCTGGAAAATGGGACAGACTATTGACTTAATCCTTATGCCTTTAGGTACACCATGCACTGCAATGAGTAGAAAAAATCGGTGCTTAATGTTCTGCAAACACATAAATGGGGATGATAGGATGCCATTTGGGACTGGCAGGTTGCCCCTGTCCTTCAGGGACAGTGCCTGAGCATCAGGCAGGATAAGAGCTGCTGGGATGTGAAGGAACAGGTAAACACGTGTCAGCCAGGTCCTGCTGTGCAGAGCCATGAACCTGGAGGTTAGAGAGCTACAAGCAGCAAAACAGGCATAGGGCAGGTAAGTCTCCTGCCAGGGCAGAGGAACAAACACAGCTTCTGAACTTTCTCAGCTTCTGCGTAGTGGGCACCAAATCCTCACCTTCACATGAGGAAGCCTCCCTCATTGTCCCAGGCAGGACAGTGGTGGGGAAGTCTTTATTTCTGAGACTCCTGTCACCACCTTAGTGGATAAGATTACTGAAATCATTGCTGTAGACCAACACAAAGGCCCTCAATCCTTTGCCACTGCTGTCAACGTCAAGGAAAACTACAATTAGAGTGGAAAAGGACTCCAAGCCTGCAGGCTCATTAGAAACACTGTCACTAGGACAAACAGCAGAGCTACTGCTGCTCCAGAAATGCCTTCAGATTAGTCCTTCTGACATGACTAATAGATAAGTGCATCATGAATTTCATTAAAGTCAGAAAACTCCTGAATAAAGGCTATTAACATGCACAAGAGTTGGCAAGGGTTGCTCCATGTTTCGTATTCTGATTCATCCTGCAGTTCACAGGCTACTCGTGCAAAATTGTCTTTTCAATGTAAATATGTGCTTCATACTGGAGCTAGAAAAAAAAAATATTGTGGTATCCAGGATAAGGTATACCGATATAAATTTTTAGAAGTGTTTCAAATTTCTGAATACACATTTAACAAAGGAATCAACAGTTTATTTAATAATCCAATAGTTAACATAAAAATTTCCAAATGACAAATGTGTTGATACTCCAGATGCAATTGTTTTTCCTATTTTTATTACCTTTATTTACTTTCTTACTTTGAGACACAAATAGGACGGAAGTGATTTCTCAAGTTTGGAAACATCCCTGGTCCCAGTAGTCAGTAATTTGTTCAATTTATATAGAGAACAGGCAAGTAAGCCACAGTGCAGCCCACTGCCTTACTGCCTTTCCTGTCCAGATGTGGGGGCCAGTAGACTGCAGCATGCTTATATTTCTGACCTGCAAATATGTATTTCCCATATGGGTCTCAGAGGCACAGAGAGATGGTATCCCTGCATGTCTACATCCAGCTGGATCCTGTGGCTAGGGCTGGATACCACAGTGCAGACCCATGTTATGAAGACTTTTCACTAAAATATTCTTTTGGAATACTTTCAAATTTAATTTCAGACAAGTTTGGAAAATTCATTAATCCTGATATACGCGATTTGCACATAGTTTATATTGTACTGATTGATATTAGGTCAAATATTAAAGTGCTAATTTATACCAATTTCTTAAGCAGATGACACAATAATATATTATCATTGCAGATATTTCACTTAATGAGAATCATGTAGAGTCTTGTAGTTCCCAAATGAATCTCAGTGAACAGCATAATGACCTAACAGCTTTCCACTAATTCCTAAGTATGTATATTTAATATTTAGAAAGTCAAATGTTAAATTCTTATTGATTGTAGATATATCTCACTACCATTGCAAGATAGCTTTACAATTGCATTATTAAATTCAGAAAAATAATGAAAGCAATGCTATAACTGATAGAAATTTTAAGTCAAAAGTTATCTCATTGTTAGGTGGAGATCACTGAAATATATATATATTTTGTATAAGTCTTTTTACATGCATCACAGAGCTTCATTTTAGAACTCTACAGTGGACTATTATCCATTTTAGCTGAATATTTAAACACAAGAGCTAAATAATTGATGGAAAAAGATGTTAATATAATAAAAACTGTGGTAGTATTAACACTAAAAATTTGAAGGCTTATTGATCAGTTTCTCTAAGAAAAAGGAGATGTTATCTTTATATATAACCTGAAAATCTCTCATGTGTTTACATTAAGGAAAATACATTTGACTCTTAAACCTGAGTATTTTTATTAGATAAGCATTCCTTTAATAACAAAACAGCAAAATATTGGAGCTGATACCTGTCTTGGGAAAACTGAGTTCAACAGTTATTGCCTACAGATAATCTGTGTCAGGCAGATCAGGACACTTTACTCTGCTCCCTAGTTCAGGGTAACCAAGGTTTTAAAGGAATCCTCTGGTTGTTGACCTAATGCTTTCCAGTTAGACAGCAGGCATGATATCCCAAAGAATCCACAAACAGCTTCACATTCTCTGTGGGTCAGAATGCACTTCTCCTGTCTTATAAAACTTAGATTTCCAGGGCAGAAGTTCATAGAATGGGAATGTAAACTTCCTTAAAAGGAAGTGGGAGAGATCGAAGGCGCTGGTCAGCATGCTACAACTCTGGGTGGATTTATTGAGAGAAACTTCTCAGATGCTACCAGCTGCACCTCAAATTACAGATGAAACCAACGTAAACAAATAAGGCTGCCAACAACTCTTACAGATATAACTGTAAGGAAAAAATCCTTCTTCACCTTCTCCACCTTCAAATCTTGAGCTTTTTGTCTTTGTTGAATCCTTTTGTTGGAAAGTTATGTTGATCAGCTGTAAACCAGGGGTCAGAGCTCTGCAAGCAATCAGAAGCTCGGAGCCTCACAGGGGAAGTATGTGTGGAATTTGACAGGTTGTGGCAGTGAGAGGGTATGCAGGTTCTTATTGCAACCCTCAGGCCTTCAACACCATTTCTGAGCATAACACGGCCCTAAAAATTAGTTAGGTGGCAACATTTTGCGAAACGAAACCCTTAAGACTCCTTCCAAGCATATGAAGCAGCACAAAATATTGAGTTTTCAAGTTTATAGAAACTTCTGTCTATAGAAAAAGAAAGAATCACTATCCCTTAGAGTTGTAGGATGAATTAATAGATCATGGTCAAACTAAGATACAGAAGGATGACTAGGAGGGTTTTTGTAAAGCAAACGCAAGAGTTTTTTCTTTTTAACTTACTCTTCGTTTAAAGAGAGTTTTAGCTTTTAGTTTATTTTTAAATTTAATTCTGATGCAGTTAAATATGTACATATGCATTAAATTATGCATATACATATGCGCCATATAGGCATTATGTATATGCATATACACCTATTAAAAAATAGAAGACTGAATTCAAGTTAAAAAGCCCTTGTTTTCAGTGCTGTCAAAGTAAATGTTTAATTAGAAATATTCTGTGTTGGTTGTTTTGCAAATTTTTTAGTGAAAGGATATCAGAATGCAGTCTGTTAAAACTACCGTATCGGAAGAATTGATTAAATGACCCATAATTCAAAGTCACAGTACATAATTGTCCAAATTTCTTACAAAGAATGCTGAAAAGGACTGTGATCCTTTGAGTCATTTTAGAGGCTAGCATTACGATCAGACTCCTCTGTACACTTTATCTTTCTTATGAAATACTAATGTGATTCAACAAAAGCATCCAAATAAAAAGTTTTGTGAAATCTTAGTGAGAACTTACAAATACAGCAGAAAAATCTTACCTAATTCAACTGCCACCATCTGTAAGATACTGAGGCATCGCCCTTATAATCCAGTTTGTAAAAGATATCAATATGCCTCACAGTAACATTTACTGTATTTTATGACAGAATAGAAAACTGAGTTCTGCTGGGATGTATACAGGGACTGTGTTGTAATCTGTTTGTGCTGGTATTGTTTCCCTGGGATATTCTAGCTAGCCTACTGAATCAAGGCATAGAATTGCAAACAAAGTTTTTTTTATTGTGAAAGATTTTTCTTTTTTTCCTCTAGGTAATGCTTTTGTTGTGTTTGTCCTATACATAGGTTGTGTTTTCTATCTAATTTCTACCTGACAAGCAGTTTTGGAGTCGTGTATTGATCTAGTCTTTCCTGATGAAGCTGTCCTTTTTGTCTTCATTCCCATCACTAAAGTCTGATAGCCTCTTACCTTCACGAAAGTTGTTTTGAAAGAAAGAAATCAAAAATGCCTCTCTCTGTCAGCATCTTATGGGCTGGGAGAATTCAGCTCCACAGAGCTCTCTTGGGGAAGAAGGGTTTGTTTCTACCTCCTCTTCACATAGAGGCCTTGTGACAACAAACATTTCTTCTCAGTGAACCCACACTACGTCTCCAGTGTATGGCAAGACTCTAGCTCCACAGGGGAGCATTCAGTGACTTTGGCAGGAAGTCTTGAAGGAATACAGGTGAGAAAGGGGAAAAATATTTTTAATATTTTATAAACTTCATTAAATCTGAGTAGACTCTCACAAGAGACAAAGAAATCACTGCTTCCAGAGAGAAAGTCACTTGTCAAATCATAAAATTTTTCCAATTGTACAAAGAAAAGTTTGTGATAATAATCTGTAACAGAAAACATTAGACATCCTAAACAACAGTGTGGGTTTTTATAAATATGGTACCATACAGTTATGAAAAGAAGCTTTACCTAACTTTGAATCACAAGATTAATATATTCAGTTTAGCAGTGGGACATAAATGTATACAAATGTATGTATGTATTATAGCTGTTCACTTTTGGAAACATATGATACTTTCTACCACATAAAACTATATTAAATATATATGTTCTAGCACTTTGTTCCATCTTTTTCAGTATTACCCATTCTACACAGCAATAGCTGTAAAAGAATTAAGGAAATTTAATCCTAGAAAACTAAAAAAGTGACACAAACATACGTCACTAAAATAGTTGTTGCAAATGAAAAGAATACTTGAAATTAGAACTGGAATGCAACCTTGACACGTGTAACAATTCTGGTATGATCGATGACCTCAACTCAACACTCGCTACTCAGGGAAAAAAATGAAAGAATACATACCATGTAATAATTACTTATACTTGAAGCTAAGAGGTACTGGACAAATGATGATAAGAAAAAAGGCTCTTAAATTTTAAGCCATCAGAATTCAGATGCCAGAAGCAAGTTAAAGAACATTGAGGGGAATAATTGGCATATAAAAGAAACAGGAATGATACAGCACTCTAGAGAGAAAAGAGGAAAAACAAATAAAAGGAATTCGGTTTTGATTTGATTCTCAGCTTCTAAAAGACAGCTAAAAGACACATAGCCAAGTTAAATAGTCCAATTTCTTAATATTATAAATGAAATTGGATTAAAGGTCAGTACTAGTGCTAAAAGCCAAGCAGTCAAAATTAAGAAATACCTCAACTGTCTCCTCACTCTCTTCACAACTTTGTGTTCACTCTCAACTTGGCCCCTGGGATACAACTCGTATAACAGCAATCATAGCACAAGTTATTTTGTTTCCATTTATCCTGAGGAAACAGTGAGTTGCTCTTTAATTCCATAATTGTTGAACAAGATGCCAGCATGTTCTGCTGCAGATAGGAAGGCTAAGTATTTCCCATGAGGAAAAATGAGCATGTTCCTCTAAAGTATATTGCACATTAGTTTCAGTCATGAAACAGGAGCGAACTATGGGATTAGTGAAGTGGTATGGTAGCTCCATCTGCTCAGTCGTTGCTTCTGTTTTGATTGTGCCCCATTTGAGTATGTCTTACCAAAAGTTAGGGTAAGACCAGCATTTTATTTGATTTTGTAAAAACACTTATTAATTAGCAAGGCTGTTTAGCTATATAACTTGAAGTAGAGCTAGCAACAAAAAAACCCCAGAAGTGTCTCTAGGACTTTAGCCTAGACTACTGACTTCCTGTAACATTAAAAATAGTATGGTTTAGTTTTAACTCTACACTTATTACAAACACACTATATGAAGGCAATCAACAGCCTTCATTTAATTCTTGATGTTGAGCACATAGAATTGCTAATAGTTGAAGCAAATGATTGGGTTCTCTTCATATTTTTTCTTGACTTTCATACATCTTAACATTAGATGAACACTGAAATGAAAAAAATATTAGGCAATTTTTCAAGTGATATAGTAAGTGGTTTAGAGATATCTCAGTCTTGAAAATTGTGTTCAACTTATTTTTATAACTCCAAAGTTACTTGGAACATGCTATAAATTCAACTGAAATAATAACCACATTTTTCATCTGTATGGGTCCATGTAATGTACCACTAAAATCCCACCACATCTGAAGCGACATGGAGATGAATGTTTCAGTGTTACTTCAAAAAATACTGAGTATCCGGAGTGAGGAAAGAAAAATATTTGGTTTTACATCTGTGATCACATCCCAGCGTCTATGAACTTACCAGTGCTAGCATTCCTGTCACTAGCTGGTATTAATGCCATATTAGAGCTAATGAACAGCACCATAGCTACTCACGGAAGCAGGACATAAAAAACATTCATCACCACAGTGCTGCTTAGTATGAAACTTCACGCTGTGCTTTCCCCAAATGCTACAGCAAACTGCAGTTCTTCTAAAAGTTATACTATCATTTTCTCTTTGATAGCCACTCAGGAAAACAAGCACCAGTGCTTGTTAGCATGACTGCTAATCGATGGCTGATAATGGTTGTCTCTGATTGCCTGTGTGGCACAGCTTTAGAACACTAAACCTTCAGCTACACTGCCAGAGGACGGTATAGCAAGGCTCAAGCATGCTGAGTCTCATGACCGTGCCGTTTTCTACCTGCCTTTTTTATTTGGCCTGAAGATAGTGTGAATCCACAGTTTTGTTGCTGGTAGGAAAGGCCTAGATTCGGGAAATTTTGCTCAATTTAATTTGTAACCAATTAATATTAGCTTTTAATTACTGACTCATGTGTTGAGAAACAAAGGCATGAGCTGTCTAAACTCCTCTTCTTGCTGCACACTGTGCTCAGTCCCTCCAACCTCCACTGACCCTGCCATTTGCACAAGACCTCAAAAGTAAAAGTCTCTGCTCTGTATTGGGCTTTATTCAGGCCTGTTCCAGGCAGTGCACCTGAAAGAAGACTGGAGATGGCATCATGGTCCTGACAGCTTTTCCTCATTTTGAAGTGGTCTGGAGCTCAGAATATGAGGCAGTGTGGACCAACACTCAACTGATAAAGGGAAGGTGTTCTTGTGTAGTCACTTTGTCTCAACAAGGAAAGTTGAAGTCATGTGGGCTGAAAAAAAACAGACTAAATTTTCTTCACTATTTTTTCACTGGATTTCCCATAAACACTATCTTCTGAGCAAATCATATACATTTTAGACAACCTATCATTTTCTAGAAAACACTCAGGAAAAGACAATAATTATAAACCATTGCTAAAGGGGCAAGTTTTGTCTGGAAAATATCTAATGTCTGATTCTGACTCTACTAATGATGGTTTTCCAAAATGTAGAATATTAAATGACATTCAAAAGTTCAAAACTGAGGATGCATATTAAGTGCTTATGCTTGAGCAGTGTAGAGTCATTTTCAGATTGTAGGAGATAAAATAATGGCATATTGTCCAATATTCATGTATTTGTTTGTTTTGTGCTGGGCTAGTTGATGGAAACAATAACTTGGTTGTGGATTTTTTTTCAGCTGGTGCAAAAGAGATGCTAATGAAATCTTACCACAGGTGCAACTTTAGTGCAAACTAAGACAGTTGAACTAAAATGTAAGTTAAAAAATTGCTATTAGTATTTTAAAATTTAATGCTAAATACTTGTTTCCCCTGTTTCATTTAATACTTAATGTTATACAGGGATTTTTATCCCTGTAATGACTGCAGTTATGTAAACTAATGAGTTAAATTTCATTCTGTATTCATCCCAGTCATAAATATTAAACACTATAGAAATTAATGTAGTAGCATTTTCCATCATGATGGTTGGAGAATATGAAAATCTTTATCTGAAATGACCCTAAAGTCACTTGTTAGCAGATGAATTTTATGAGACATTTGATTACAGCAACACCGATGCAAATGTGGAACAAATGCAAGTGGATTAATGGCTTAATGACAAGAAAATGACCTTGATTGTAAAAAAAGATTCAAGTGCTACCAAACCCCAGATCTTAAACTTCCTTAATAATGAGAATGTAACTTCAAACTCAAATTCAATCTTCTTGTTGATTCAACTCTACTTCTAGACATACAATATGATACAAAAAAAATCTTGAAAGTCTAGCTGGAACCATTATTTAAATATCGTTTTTGAAAAATATAATAAAATCAACAGCCCAGTATATTCTTAAAATGTGTTGATGATAATTTTTTAAGGGAATAAGGAGGCAACATGAAGGACAAAACTAAATAGAATGAAGAATGAGACTGGCACAAGAATTTAATGCATACGATAAACACAGTTGGTTTGTAAATTACATGAAGGTAAGGTTTATAACAACTTTCTCATAAGAAGCTGGTCCATTGAGATGGACCAGTTTAGATCATCAGTTTTAAGGGTTATCAAGTGCAATATACTGAATTCACTAACACGGGAAATTTTTGTACTTTAACATTTCTGTTCAGTGAATGAAGGCAATTATAAAGAGATAATATCAGCTAAATTGGTTTATTTTCTGATTTAAAAATGGAGTAACATAAGAATCCGAAGATTGAAAGTAATTTTTATGAAAGTGCTTCGTAAGAAAAAGTGTTGAAAAGGAAAATAATACACTTTGAAGAGTTGATCCCTGTAAGTCAAATATTTAATTTCTCTTAGGAAAAATTATGCAGCAAAAAGGGAATACAGTAAGCTGACACTCACTAAAAAGTTTTATGAATACAAAAGCTAATGAATTCAGCCCACAGACAAGAGTAAACCATAAGAAGAGGTATATTTGACTGCTTCAGTAGTAATTTGATGACACTGAAATCAAAAAGGTCATTCACAATGTAGAAGCAATCACATATTACTAAAGATGAGTATGAAGACATAGGGCAAGTAGTCATGTAAGGATAAAGTCAGAGAGGTTAAGGAGAGAAAAGAGTAACAGTTCTCTGAGAACGTTAAAACCATAGAGGTTAGAGATGATAATAGAGTACATGCTAAGAAGAAGAGAAAAAGAAAGTCTAGTTCTATTATCTGTCAGGGAGGGAGAGCATTCAAGCAGACTACTCTGAAAAGAGAAAAAAATAGAGGAACCTTTTTCCCTTTGTTTTCAACAGAAAATATTGTGACCAGATACTCAACACACAGGCATGAATTTAAAAAAAAAAAAAATAAGACTATAATTGGAAGGATAGATAGTAATACCAAAAGAAAGATAGAACAGATTAAACCCAATTCTAATCAATTATTTAAAGATAAGGATCTGATATCACCCATAAATACTGGAGAAAAAAAAAGACCCAAACTATCTTTGAATTTTTATTTTAAGGTTTTATGGAGATTAGAAAGATCCTTGAAAGAAAGAAAACACCAAAATAAAGTAAAAAAAGACATAGTATCTACCATTAATAAAGGGAGGAAAGGCAGTACCTGGGAAATCATAGCTAAAACGATCTAGTTCTGACATTTGAGAATATACTAGGGAAGGTATTTAGACATTATTTATATATTTACTTATAGGATAATTAACCACTAAAAATACAATATGTATTTCTTTATAAATGTAGATATTGGAACAATTTAATTCCCAACTTTGTGACAAACGTTATCTTCATAGGTAGAAAAGGAATAGCAGTTGTGGCAATCCATTCTCTTTACATAATCTCATAATATTCAAAGGATTTTTATAAGCAAACAGTGAAGAAATAATGGCTTGATAATAATCTTCTTGAAAGAGATCCTTTTTAAAATAATACCTTCTTGAAGAGTACCTGCCAGTGTTTCTAGCTTAATTATAAATATGGCATCACAGGAGTTATGTATGGCTACCTGAATTCCTTGGCAGAAGTTTTTAATGTGCTTTAGTTTCTGATAATTGAGGAAATGTGACATCTAGTAGACTATTCATGGCAGCAAGTTAGGCACATATTCTTATTGTAAAATAAATTTTTTTCCCACTTGAAAAAAAAATCTTTTAATTTTTCCTATGATTTGTAGACAAACAAAAGAGCAGTAGTGTTCTTGCATAAAAAAGAAACTTAACACTTCTAGTACTATATTATGTAGGACTCAACATCCACTTGATTTGAAGTTCAAATAATCATTTGGTCTTGGTTAGTTCTTACTACTAACATTAAGAAAGATTTGTATTCTTATTCCTATAATTTCTAATTGCTCTAGAATGAGAATTTCTTTAGAATGGTTGTGGGAATTAAGTTGATAAATATTCTAATACTGCACCTAAAGAGAGCAGAGTTTTTCTCATCCCTTATTGCTCAGTCTTCGGCATCTTCAGATTTGCCAGTAGAGCTGCCAGTTAGGGTCTGTAAATCTGTCCACGAGGGAGGGAACTGTGAATGACAAGGAACTGAGTATTGGACTGCGTGGAGCTATTTGTAAACTGCTGATATTCTACTCTCCTGAACTTTGACAGGCAGCCCTGGACAAATGACACCAGACATAATTTTCATAGTCCTGAGCAATACAATGCCATTATTATCACGTATTCCATACTTGATAATCAACTGATTCCATAAAGTTGTATGTGTTACAAAACTAAGTAATGTTTTCTATGGAACTAAAGGCAAATGCGTCCAGAATATTGGCATGTCTAATACTGCTTTTATGTACTGTGATTTAATCTCATAAGAAATCAAAGACTGTGTTACGTATCAAAACACAGTCACTTGGAGTGACTTCCTGCTACCCCAGAAAATTATGTGAGGTAATATAGAACAACTTCCAGGTCCTAGCCATGCCCCCTCCTGGCTATCAAAAAAATTAATGACAAGTTCTGGCCAGGACACACAGTACCAGAAATGAGGTAATAAAATCACTTCAGAAGGAATCCATATCCAAGCACTTGACTCCTTTGTCACAGCTGACATTCCTAACCATCTGTCCACAGATGCGGCTCCTTGCTATTTGCTAGATTTTAGTGGTTTGTTTGTTTGTTTGCTTTGTTCTTTAACTTATTATTTCTTCTAGTCAATATATGCTGTATTGTTTATTACACAGCTTTCCTGATTAAGGAAAAATGGAAAATTATTCCATGCATCTTAAACTATAATCTGACAATATAAAATTCCAGAGAGCTTTGAGGAGCAAAAATATTACTTGCTACAGTCCTGTTACATTTCTTGTTTGGTCAATATGCTCTAGAAAGTTTTAAGTCCTCCAAAAGACATCCCTCTATTCTGTCAAGTTTTTGGATCTCTCATATTGCTGACTAGTTTAATTTCCAGCATGCTTGGGTTTGCTTCAGTCCAGACCTACATGCAGATGGAATTGCACTTCTATGGAGTTTGTAAGTCAAATCAGACACACCGTGTGAGTTTAGACACTTACATGATTAGGTCATCAATAAACTAAAAGAGATAAGTTTTTTGTATTTAGGCAACTGTTATCTGCCTGCATTCTGTTTTAGCAGTTTAAATCCTTTCCTCAGTTTTGAATATTAATCCTTATCTGTGAAATCCTTATCTGTCTCACTGGGTTATTTTGTTCTGAATTAATGGAAAAACTAAACTATTGTGCTGCAAATGTACCCTGTTGCATATTGTGAAACCACTGGGAGGTTTTTAAAATCTTTTGTTGTAGAAGAATTATCACAGAAAATTCTGACATTCTATGCATGGGAAAAAGTCTTGCGAGTTCATCTAATTAATTGTAACATGGTTAAGAAGATGAGAAAGTGTTACAGAAAGCTTAAATGTTTTCAACCTCTCTTTTGAAAGATTAGCAATCACATCTCAATGTGAGAAAAACAATTCAGGGGGAGACAAACCCTGAAGAGCTCTTGAATACCTAAAAAGACAGGAAATCAATAAGGCCCGTAATTATCGGCACAAAGATTTAATGAAGTGTAAAACTTTGGTGTTACAACAAATTAAAACTCCATTAATGTCCATGGATAATGAAGAACAGAAAATGATTAGGAAAAAAATACAATCTTTTCTTTTCTCATGCACTTAATTCAGATTTATTTTAATGTAAGAAATAGCTGAAGGAGACTTAAAACAGCAATTTAATGTGAATTTAGGACTTATTATGAAGCAAACCTAAGCACTTTTTAATACTTCCCAAATGAATATAGAATTTTAAACTAGCAACAGGCTTCACTGAAAAATCCTGCAATTTAATATAAAATGTATTACAGGCAGGTTAATTGGGTTCATTTAATGGAAGCGTATTCTAAATTAGCTAAACATATCTTTTTCCTTTTTTTCTTGACAGAATGAAAGGTCTGAAGCTACTGCCATTGAGCTTGATTCTGAGATGTAGAAGAATCTGACTGAGCAGTGGGAAGTGGGAAGCTGGTAGTGTACAGTGGATCACAGGGAATTCTCAAAAGCATTTGTTGTCCATGGAAAATGGATCAGACAGCTTTGACAAATATTTGCAGTAGAATGAATGTCCTTGTCGTACTCTATGATTACTGCTGGATAAGCCTTCCATTTATTAAAGCTCTTTCCTGTTTTCACACAAACCCAGCTTCTGAAAGAGGTCAAATTATTTCCTGTGACACTGTTACACATATATTTCCCTTGTATTCTGCTAAAATTTTACTAATTAATTTAGTTTGATGGATGGTAACACATTGTAGAATTAAAGCTATGAATTTTGAATAGAATATTAGTCACAACTTATTTTATCCATGCATCTTCTCTATACATACAATCAGTCTACATGCACAATGGTACCTAAATATTGTAAAATTTAATTAGGTGAAGCACACCTGGTACATCACAGAAGTAGTTATAGACCTTAGATTATCTAAATATATCTAAGAAGCAGAATGGCACAATTAAAAGACAAACACATTTAGCTATCAATTTAAGTAAATTGCAATAGTAGGGACACATTAGAATTTGTATCAAGGTGGAAAACATAAGCTTTTAGAACAAAGTATGCAAAAACTCCTCAGTATTTAAATAAAGCCTATAGAAGGTCTGCATAGTCTTCACATAGGAATCTCACCACTACATAGGTAATTTATGTCCTCAGTTTTGGTTCAGGACACTTCGATTGATTATCATTCTCCCGTGAGGGCTGAGAAATGCCCCCTGGTGATGGCTGCTGTCCATGTTTTTCTCAGTAATTGCTTGCTAACCCCTTGGCAGAAGCCTATTTACCCGCTGGCAGCTTGGTTTTCTGTCAGGCTTTAAAACAAAGCAAAAGAAAGCATCACTTGGACAGCTATTTCCCCTTATGCATGGGGAAAAAGGCAGAGAGAGAGGTAAAAATGATGATGAGCTGAATTTGACCTAAAGCCAGGCTGGAACATGTGTTTGATGGTGTTCCAAGTGTATTGAGAACATGACAACTAAACACTGTAATTATAAAGATCAATATTCTTCGAATATCTTGTTCGTTTTATGCCATATTTTTTGACATTTTAAATACCTAAAATAAGTTAAATGCAAAACCAGAAATCAGAACCAACAAAAAAAATATTTGAGAATATATATAGAGAAATCATTGTGCTTGCACCACCTCTTAATCAATATCTACTGTGTTGTTTGAAACTACTTGATTCTGGTAGAAACCTAAGGGACATTAGAGACGGGAGAGAAGCCAAAAATGAATCACTGCTGATCACAACAAAAATCTACTCCTGTGGAAAACCTACCTTTTTCTTGCAAAATACAGGCTTTATGGATGGGAATTGCCTAACCAAAGGCATGTAAACCCCGAAGTTACATTGTGCAATGCCTATCAAGTCAGATTTACAATAAGATTTGAGTCTTTTTCTGAGCATCTTTAGGTGGAAAATTCACATTAAACATCGGTCTGCTACTTTCCTGAAGCTTTTCCTCCAGAGCCAGCATTGGATGTCTCTATATATCCTATCCTATGGTAGACCTCATACTTTGAATCCATAATATAGAAATAGCAAAAGAAAATTTTGGTGGTTGTTGTTGTTGTTATATTTCATCATGCCTAATATACATTCCATAGCAAACCATAGCTCAAGAAAAATGTTAAATCTGAAATGGCTGATTCAGACGTGGACAGTGATTACCTATTATCTAAAAACAATAAAATAGAATAGACTTTATATTTAGCTATTTGGAAGACTTAATAAATGAAACAACCCATTCCAAAAATTTTGCTGGAGAAAGGGAGCACTTGCCATGTGTTAGAGAATCTGTCTTTATGTATTTAACTCAGAAAATACAGATAATTTTATGGAATGTAATTTCATAAAAAAATTTAAGGATTCAAAACAATAATATTGATATTTAGATATATGTATAAAATTAGAATAGAGCTGTGTCTGATTAAAAACAAAGGGATTGGATGAATCTAAACAAATTATCTGGCTTAAAACATAAGAAGGTAGCTGTCACAAGATGTCTGACCATGGACACAACCTGACAAGTCTTTGCTTTCTGACAGTTGCCAGACAGAGAATGCTCTGACACAAAGAGTTATTTTCTGCAGGAAAGATAAAAAAATTTCAAGTCTTAATTTATTTTTGCACATATCATATTATTTATTCTAATATTCCTGGTTTTATTTCTTTTTCTCAATAAGCATGAAAACTAAATATTCCTATTAGTTTATTTAAAAAAAAAAGGGGTTCTTTCTATTTCCCTCATCCTCACGGATATTATAATTACGAAGTATCCCAGGGAATATGTCCTATTTATTTATCTGCCACTAATAAAATACAATTCTATTAAGGAACACAGAAGTACAGAGTGAGTCAATATGGGAACCAAGAGAGGTTTGGAAAAACAAAAAAAAGTGTATAAATCTTCTTAGTCAGGAGTTTTGTATGTTTTCTTTTTCCTTTATTTTGTCTTCATTGTGTTTGAGACGTTTGCTTCCATCTGGGCTCTGCAGAAACACATTCATTTCACAGCACACATGACGCATTTTAATTGATTTAAAAACAGCCACCAGCACTTATTAGCCTTCAATTACTTTGGTTGCCTCTTTTGTAAAACTTTTATTGCTGTTTTCCTTTTTAATACACTAATCATAAAAAGAGGACTTGTTTTTTGTTCCAAGAGGACTAGTTGTTAATACTTAAGAGGACTTGGTTTTCGTTCCAAGCCTGCCCGTAAGCTTCATCACCATGTCTTTCTCAGTCCCATCATTTCTACAGCTGTTGAACTTTTGCTCCATGTTGTCCTGGGTGCAGGGGCCCTGGTACTGGCAGCAGAAGCTGTGGGGGCCTCTGTGAGGAGGGAGCTGAGGTGGTGGCTCCTCAGGGAAATGTATTTAACATGGGGGAAAACACCAGTGAGCACAGGGAATAAAAACCCCTGGGAAACAGGAAAGGGAACAAGAGGAAAGTTGTTCTTTGGTCAGAGAAGGAGATGCTCTGAGTGTTGGAGCAGAGGAAAATTGTGACCAGGAAGGAGCAGCAGAGGGGATCTGTTAAGGACTGACCACAGTCCCCATTCCACATATCCCTGGAACCCTTGGGGTAGGATGTGTTGGAGTTGGAAATGAAGAAGTGGAATTCAGAACTGAGCCTATGAAAGAGGGAGGAAAGTAACATTTTGATGGTTTTGTTCTTGTTTCTCGCTAACCTAGTCTTTTTAAATTCACCTTAAATTAAATTAATTTTCCCCAAATTGAGTCAGTTGTCATGAAGGTACTTGATAAGCTGTCTTCTTGTCTTTGTCTGGATCCATCAAATTTCTAATGGCATTTTGTCCCCTTGTGTCACAGGAAAAGAACATGTGACTGGCTGGATGGGCTTTGGCTATCAACCAGGATTAACCCACCACACACTTTTACCATTTTCCTAAAATTTTTCTTATGCTATCCCTTGTCTACCCTTCTCAGTCTATCTCTAAGTTTTATTCTACTTTGGATCTTGCATTTATATATAAAGATAATAACTGGATATTTGTGGTTTGTTTTCAGCTCGACAGGAATCAGTTGCTGCACTTTTTGCTTAAACTGATAGAAATTATTGTTTTGAGATCCCTCCTTATGAGTCAGTCATCTTGTGATTGATCTAATCCAAATCCAGCAGTAAATGAACAGAGAGAGGTTCATATAAAAAAGATGGTAACAGAAACATACCTGCATAGTAACCATGTCCAAAAGCAGTCTACCTGAAACACATGAAATTACTAAGGAAGTTATTCTGTTAAATTGAAAGGAACTGTCAACTTTAGACTCTGATAAAATGAAGATTTTTATTACACCAAATTTCTGTACATAGAAGTTGGACCAACTTTGTGATCTACAGGAAGTCTGTCTCAGTCCCAAATCCTGAATTTTCAGAATACCTTGTCTGGGAAACTTCTTGTACTCTCTTTTCTTTGTCAGAGCAAAAGCAAGATACCTGGATAACATCTACTCAGATAACAGATCATAAAACTGCCCTACATTACAAAAGCATTTTAACATTGTTCTGGTATAAGCAATTTCATTAAGTCTTCATTGAGATTTGAGAGCACATTTAACAAATGTGACAACTGATTTTATGTAGAAATAACAGTAAACCATTGTAGGGTCTGTTTGTAACCAGCCTTTAAATATATAGTTGACATTGACATTCACAAGTCCATAGGTATACGTAATAATTTTCTATAGTTTGTTTTGCAACAACTATTTGCTAATGTATTTGAACCAAATTGTTCTGTGATCCTAACTGGGAGAAAGATGTAAAGTCCAGTTCAACTGCATGTTTTCCTAGCACACAGCAATATAAATAGGTCAGACAGTGGAAATTTTAATTTAATATGTGAATTCCCCTGACATTGAGGTCAAGGGAAGTTTTATCTGAAAAAAGCAAATGGGATTATGTTCTGAAAAGAATTTTTTTTATATACAGGTTTTAAAATGATGAAGCTTAATAGGTGATCCCTAATAAATTTTCATTGTAAAGCATACAATTCTAAATATGATTTTCTTTTCTTTCAGAGTTTAGTCTGTGGTTTACTACCTGTCAAATTTTGACTGCTTCTGAAATGCCATGCTGCTAACTTCCCTTTCCCCAGACAAAAAATATGCTAATCTTGACCTATTCCTAGTTAGCTTTAATAGTTTCTTCCCATTACTCAGTCTTAAATTTTCTTCATAATTCCTGTACAGTTGCACATTACTGTGTTGCAACATTAAAAATGAAGTATTTAAGCAAATACAGTTCCCCATCTGCATCAAAAAAATACTTTATTGTTTCTTTTTCTTGATGATTACATATCCTTCTCTACCTTTTTCTTTCTTCATATAGAAATGAAATGAGAGACAAAAGAAGCCCTGTCAGATTATCATTACCATCAATGACAACTGGAAGTTCATTACACAAGCCGTGGCAACATTTCATGACATTCCTGGAAGTGGATTACAGCTACCTCTCCACAGTCTTTTGGGTACAACTCATGATCAACCAGACTTCCCTTATTTTTATTAGAAAACCCCCAGGGCAAAGATGGAAACATACAAATGTAATCTGCATCCTTTCAGATATCAAGAAAAGAAATAAAATAAGTCAATGTGTTCATTTTAGGCACACTTTTTATTAATATTATTATCCTAAGATTATACAAATGAATTTGAAACAGGTTTCTTTCTACCATTGCAAATACTATACTTCAGTAAAGGTTACCTTTATTTTCACAGACTGTCTTAAAACAATTGAACAGAAAATTGCAACAGTCACAGAAGAATCTGATTGATACTTATTTTGAAACACACCTGTAAGGCACATTCTTTCTTTTATAATATTGCCTAGATTGTTAATGCTGTACTACCACCAGAAAAACAATCTGTCCTCTGAGACAAACGGGCAGAGTTGTAGCACGTTACGACTATTCATGTATTTTAACCATTGTATAGCAGATCCAGGGTGACTTTAGGAACAAAAAGGCATATTTATTCCTGCACATACAGACTTAGTACGGAGAAAGCCCAGATGGGACTAAAAACCAAATCAAGCATATAAATTGAAGTGAGAGATTTGACTCATTAAAACTGAACTGGAAACCATAAGCAAGTTAGTAAAGGTAGTGCTTTTCATCCAGTGCAAATTTTCACATGAAAGCAAACGATATTGCTTTTAATTGTACCATTTGATAACACTGGAAAAATTTTAGCTATAAATGTGAATAAAATAGGATATAGATATTATTTTCAAATGGTAAACTTCAAGACAACAAAAATGAAAAAATGACATTCTTTACATTGTTTCAAAGCAGTACTTTACCAAAAAATATACAAAGTGTATTTCAGGCGATGGACAAACTTGGCATGAGAGTGGAAAAAAGGCCCTCCTGTTCATAAACTTTGAAAGTTCTCCTCTCAATTTTAACACTCTCTTACAACATTCAGTAAAACATTTATTCAATGTTACTTGCAATATAGTTTCATATATATCTAAATCTGGTAAATGATTTCTCAATACCTTGTTTTTTATAATCAGAGTAGTATATAACTGTACAATTCATTTACAGGACTCAAAGTCAAATGACCTTATCAAAGCTTGTATAAAAAAGATTCAGAATTCTTCCTGTTTTTAATGTATTTACCAATACTACTTTATCAATCTCTGTCAGAATTGCTACACTTTAAGTAATAAATTTTCGAAGGAGTAGACAAACAATGACCAACTTGATTTTTTTTTTTGAAAAAGTCATCATAAAAGGTCCATTCCTCCTTCTGTGCATATACTGCCCTACCAGAATGGCTAATGGGAATTATTCATGTTCATACCAAGAAGAATATTCCCTAAAGCATTTTAGCCTTCTTTTATGGAAGTACATAAAAAAGACTTGACTCTTACAACCTTTTATTAAAAGAAGACTCTGTTTGAACCTTCCCAGAGCTGCTATACTCACACTAATAACCTACTAGCACACACAAAA
>VYXC01003757.1:63302-153973 GCA_013397175.1 Platysteira castanea | reverse complement strand
AAAAAAAAAAACAGGCACAAAAAGAGCATAGACAAATGAAAAATAAGATCTATTATATATCTATTGTATAGTTAGATAATTGTCACTGAATGCTAGGTACCTGGAGCTAACCATATATTTTGCCATTCATTTTGTGTACTGTTATTAATTTTTTAAAATATTCATTGCCATAAAAATTTCAAACGCAAAAAAGCTGTGATTTCCTATTGAGATTTTTAGTCATGTCTCAGAATACACCTTACTCTTTGAATAAAAGACCATTTATTATAAAAAAAAATGCATTTTGGTTTTTTTTCAACTTTCATGGGTAGTTTCATTTCCCCTCATTTTATTGCAGTGCTCCATGGCTTCAGGTGTAGTGAAATAAAAAGGATTTTCTGGAAAGTCTGTAGGTAGATATTTTGATCATGAAGAAATGTCTTGTTTCAAAGTAGTTGTTATTTGAATGGTAACCATCTCCAATTTTAGACAAAATTTATATAGAGATATTTGAGACCACTTAAAAAAAATATTATTTTTGTATAGCTGTTTGCATTCATGCAATTTATTGCAAATATTTTATAAAATTTTACTAAAATCTACTCCTGCTTAATTCTAATACACTGATCAGCACTAAGTTTTGCTCTTTTTATTCAAATCCTGGTAATCTAAATCAGTCCTAAAACCCCTCAACCCAAGAAACTTAGTAGAATTAATCAGCAGTTAATATATTTAATCAAGGGAGGGGTAAAATTCATTCAAATGTTGATATTGCATGCTTTCATGACCATTTTTTGATCCCAGCCTATGTGTTTCTCATTCCAAGCAGCCTTCAGGTGTCAGCCTCTTTTCACTATTCCACTAACAGTGGAATTCCAGTTCAGGAAAAAGAGAGTAGTTTTGGATGTTATCTGACCACATAAAGGAAAGTGAATTTTTACTCCATTTAAAATAGAATATAAAATTATCTGTCTCATGAAACTTCATTTCCTGTGGCAGCCAGGTTTCCAATTACAAATATAGATAGGTGTCATAAATGTAAGTTATGTTCCATCTAACAGAAAAAAAAGATGGCTAATCATAGGCAAAAATTATATTTGGGGGGCTAAAATATTTATTACAGTATTGATCAAACTTCTTCATAACTTGAAGTTTTTCTGGTATAAAAAATGTACCAGGTTTAACTCCTAGTCCACTTGCTTAAATTAAGTGCGGGAAAATGCCCTTAGGGAGTGCTTGGGCTTCCTAGAATGCAGAGGGATCTCTCTGGGGCCGTAAAGATGATATTGAAAATTTTTCATGACATGTTAGTTGTTTCCGGAAAAAATGCCAGAGGTGAAGAAAGGCAAGGTCTCAGTAGCCCCTCAGCTGGTATAAATTAGAAACTATCTCAGCACTGGATCAAGATGAAGAGTTGGAAAAGTCAGAAAAGTTGAAAGTTGTCTGTACTGCTGTCTTCGACTTTGTATTTATTTGAGTGGCACCAAGGATGTCTTTAGACTGAGCAAAAATCAGGACATGTCTTCAGAAGTTACTTAATGTTTTTGTTAATTAATGAGTTAAAAGCATTTCTATCCTGACCATAGCACTTTGGCTTAGAAATCATTAATGTTATGAAGCACTGACCTTTATTGTGAGGGTTAAACTGCAGTCTAATTGTTTGGTCTTTCTGAACCCAGAGACTGGACCAAACCTGTAAGATTTTTCTACATGATCCTAGCCACATTCTACATGAAAAAATATAGTTCTAATCTCTAATCCACAATAATTTTATTTATATATTTATATAAATACATAATAAATATAAATATATATGATGTTATTAAAATAAGATTTGTGTTTATGGTGTACCATGCAATCCCTTTGCCCACTCAAAAATTCTGCTCAGCATTACATGTACAATAATAAAACATCCCAAAGCTGTCTGCTATAGTTTCCAAAGTCCTTTAGGAATAATGTCAGAGGGTATTACCATTTGATTGATGTTGCTAGAAAAATATTGCTCCTTTTTGACAGCGTTTAATGATTCAGGTCACTAGTCTGAACCATACTCAGTAGCTTTATCAAGTACACAAAACCTTGCTTCAGAGAGTACAAAAATGTGGGCTTTTTCTTTTGGAGGAAAATGCGACTCCATCTCATGCACTTAATTTTCATATCTGCACAAGTCTGTATGAAAACACAGTAAACCTACAATAATCAATTCAAAACTCCTTTGTTTATTTGTACTCAAAAATGTTCAATAAAAATGCAAGCAAATAATGCACTCAGGGGCATATGAAGAAGACATTGCAAAAGAGAAAAAGGATTCACTTCAGATCTTTTACGAATTAATTTTTACTGAGGTTCTACAGCTGAACAAATAGAGCTATAATAATAAAAGGAAATGTCATTATTATTACTATGAGTGGAGAGTTATCAAGGTATTTCTTGTAACTATTAGAAAATCAACAACACCTAATTGTAAAATTACCTATTTCTTTCTCTCTTACACAATAAAGCATAAACATCTCACTTTCTAAAAAATGCTATTTCATATTTGAAATTATCACCTTTTCGTTTCTTATATTTTGAGGAGTTAGCTAGTTTCAAATAATTCTGAGGCATGTCTTTCCAAGAAATATCTGATTTTACACTTAGGAAAGATTAAAGAACTATGTATGCAAATGCTGTTAAAACAGTTAAGTGAAAGACAATTCAAATTATTTTTTCTCTCTTGGGTTTTAAGGATATTTGATTCTGCCACATGACAGATTACATTTTTTAGCGTCACAGAATACAGACCTCAGACAACGCTGAGTGCCTGTGCCATAGCCCAGCCAGGTCCCATACGGTGCAAAGCAATATCAAAACCACTAAAGCTACATGTATCTACATCAGCTAAAGATCAGATCTTTGTATTCACCAGGGTGTCCATCCCATTTTTTAAGTGCAGCTGCCTTCACCTCAGGTAAAGGAATTCCATACAAATTCACATATGAAAAATAAAAAGTGTATTTCAAAAAGCTCATGACACTGAGATTTGTGCTTACAGATGAAGGTGTCTGTGTATATATATTCACATGTGAACTAGAGATCTTTTGATTTGCACGTTAGTCATTTAATGTCAACTGAATTTCACTCAAGGATCTTTCCATCTGCCATGTTATTGTGTTTTTGCTCTTCTTTAGGTTCTGCACTGTATTTGCTTCCAGGAAGACATTGCAGATAACTTAGAGCACCTAAAATGGCACAAGGTGCCTTCTTGAAGGAAGCTTACTCACATGATATTAAACATAGTCAGTGAAGGTTAGGGAGCAGTTCAGCCAGTAACAGTTCAGCAGTCCAGTTCAGTAAAATAATGATTTAAGGTGAGATTCCAGAGTATTACAATTTGGTGCCATTTTTGACCCTTTGGGACATGTGAATTATGTGGCTAGAAGATATAACCTTAACCCTACAGACTCATATTTTTGAAACGAAGAGTTAACTGAAGCCCAAGAGCATGTCTCACAGTGTTTACAATGACAATGGATGCCTTTGGGAAATTCAGTCCTGTGTTTGGGTGGCTGACCAGCTAAACAGCTTTTGAGATTGTTTGCAGCATTGACATTATTGACTAGACAACTAGATACCCATTTGTGCCCTATCTGTGTGCTAAATCCTACCCTGAGTGATGATGGCAATTTAGCCATCATTTTTCCGAACACTTTTTGACCACTATGAAATATTTTTATCGTGGATAATAGGCAAACTCCATAGCCATTCACAGTTCTCTGATTATTGCACCTTTTTTATGATGTACACGATCTATAAACATGTATGGAACCTCAGCTAATCTGTGCTGGCAGTATTTTGCTAATTTTCAGTCCTGGGTTTCAATTCTAAACGGAAGGGCAGGATACCTGAGTAGGCAGTTCATGTGATCTTTTTCATTTGACAGTAAAAAAATATTTTGAATACCCAGAAATTCAGCTATTTCCATGGCTCAAAACAGAAACATCTGTGTAAAAAGGGATTTAAGGCATAAAGACCTCTAAGATTTGTTTTAGAAAGTGCACCATTGAGGTGTGGCAAGCTACTATTCCTCTCCACTGCAGAATCACTGCATGAAGTGTTTCTCCTAAAGAGGTTGTGTTCATCTTTCTGTAGCTGAGCTGTGGTTTCGTAGCTGTGAATAACTAGCAAACATGAAGTCAAATACTCTTGTTAATGTGTTCCATTGAAGTAAGTAGTCTGTGGTTTGGTCATGTGGAAGACCAATACAAAACTGTATTCAGAATAACCCATCTGTTTGCAAATGTAGTTAATCCACTCTGGTTGCTAAAAACCATGAGCGTGGGGAATCACTGCGTAGCATTTAATCTTCACAGTTATGATCTTTACAAGAAATACTCCAAGAGGCAACTCAGCGGTCAAATGACACGAATTGAGAAGTTTTGGCTGGAATTTTTCTGACAAAGCAAAGTTTCACTCAAAAATAGTGTTTTGTTAAGCTCCATAACATTCTGTCTAAACCTTCTGCTAAATTTAAGGCAGTATTTTGAGATTTTGTGTAGGCTATGTATAGAAATGTCTTAAAGTAAGGGATACTGAAGGATGTCTGTTGATAGCACAGGGGTTTTTGTATCCAGCACAGAAGTGAGCAGCTTCAACACACCACGGCTAGTCTGTGGAAATAACTTTCCCACAGTCAAATGTCTAATAGCAGCAAGCCAGCTTCTGAGGCGCAATGAAGTTAGTCAAAACGGTCTATGGAAATTCTAACATTGGAAATTTGAAATAAAAAAACTTGTAAGTAGCTTTAACCTACTTTGGACCTTCCGTATCCCTAAATATTTTTTTTACATATATGAAGGCCTATGTTTTTCAGCTTACCTAAATGCAATAAAAAATAATTTGAAATTTCACCAGAAATGCAAATTCTGCTTAAAAACCCCAATGAATAAACCACCAAATCTTTTATATATCACTACAAGTATCCCCCTTTCCTTCAACCAACAACAAACCTGAATACAATATTGTGCGTAGATATTAAGGCCCAGTTGGCAAAAGCAAAATAAATTTTGTATTGGAAATCTTATATGCATTCACAGTTGTTGACACAAATTACAGCTTTTAAATATGTAACTGGATGACTGAACCTGAAAATTAACTATCTCAGCAGTTGCAACAAACACAATCATCTGCTTTGCAATTATGTGACCACCCTGTTGATTCTGGAAATGACTGCAGGTGCAAAATTGAAGCCTGGGTTATGTCTCCTTTTAAAGCATGGTTGTTAATGGAACTAGTGTTTTAATATGCATTTGCAGCATATATTGTAATTGTTTCTCTAGAGCTCATATCTATGATTTGAATACATAATATCCGTAGCACAAATTGTGTATTACAGCTCCAGAATATCAATTGTAGTTTAAAATGCCTATTGATTAGAAAGTAGTAATTTGCATGCGACATGCAGAAGCTACTGAAGTGTTTCAGCATTATTTTTGCATTATAAAATTTAGTCATTGATATTATACATCATGCTTACTAAAGTTAACTTTAAAGAATATTACAGAAAAACAGAAAAATGCATCCTATAATTCTTTCGCCGATATAGAATTTCTTTTAAAAATAGTTTCCCTTCCTCCTTAGTGTTTTCATCAGCTTTTCTTCCATAATCCATCACATTTTTATAAACTACATCTTTACCAAGCTGGATTTAAACCCTGTGATGCCACGGTACTGGTTAATTCCTTACCAGTTTCCTTACTTCCACAGCCTAAGAGGTCCCAAAATTATTTGATAATAAATAGAGAGAATACCTGACAGTAAAATTTTTAATAAGACAGGTAAAGATGAACCAATTCCAGTGTAAAGAATAGATGTCCATTTGGGAAAACTGTGCTGAAAGTGCAATGACTGAGTTTTTGTTGCAGATTTATAAAGGAAACAGGATATTTCTTAGGCTTGTGCTGAAGATTAGCTTTTAGTTTGTAAGAAACAGTTTCTTTTGACGTCTGTAATGTGCCTCTTCAAGAGCTACCATGGCACTATCAAGTCTACTTACAATTTAACGATCGAGGGATTAATTTCTGAGACATAAAGTTTAATTCTAGTGGGTAAATATTAGAGTCTGCTTTAAAAATCAAACTGCAGTTGTAATGAAAAAAAATCAAGGAAGAATATTTTAGGGGAAAAACCCCAAACACTACGATAAACCAAATGGGTACACAGTTCTTTAATGAATGGCAAATTAAACTTTTCCTTTTAGTTTGACAGTTATATTGATGGAAAAATCTTTAATCCAATATAAAGCAGTGTGGATTAGGTATGCAAATGTGTATTTCCATTGCACTTATGGCCATGTCTGCTGCACAGCTGCAGAGCAAAAATAACTCTATAATCTATTAGTATATTTATAAGACTTTTAAAAAATACTATTACTGAGTCTCTCTGGCCACTTAATAGTATAAAAGCCTTAAGGTTAACTGTTGAAAGGCAGTTTTGCAGAGAGACATTCATTAAAATTTTTAAATTACCACCCTGGATATTTTCTGGGGTATCCATTTATGCCATTATTGTCTAAATAATTTGAAAATAAATAGGTATGCTTCTTCAGCAATCTAAGTGATGTAGAAGTTAAAGTACTGTTTGCCACATACAACTGAAATTTAACTGAAATCTCTGCAATTGCTTATTTGGATAACTATCAGTGAGGGGTACAGAATGTCAACTAAGTATATAAATTGTCATTAAACAGTAGAAAAGTAGGAAAGATATCAAGGGAAAGAGGTTGTTTAAGATAAAATAGAAAAATGGGAATTTCTCAGCTACAATTAATAATTATCAGCATCTGCAGACTATAATAGACTTACCATGGCAAAATGGGGAGCACTTCACTATCAGATGTCACAGCATGAATTCTGGGTGTTTGGTCACTGAATTCAGTTATTCAGGATTTTCATTCAAATGTCTCTAAAGTTGCTATTACCTCTTTCTGCCAACATAACGTGCAGCTATAACTGGTCAAGCTAGGTGAACATCCTGAGAGACACCAAGCACCCTGCAGAAAAGTACTGACTTTTATAAAAGTTTGTTTCACTTTTTATCACTGTGTGTTGCTGCCAAGGATCACCGAGACCACAAATACCAGACAAACAAAGAAAGCTACTTCTTGCACAGCCTCCAGGATGTGGTTGAAGGACAGGACAGCACTGGTCACCAAGGTCCAGCCTGTGTCTTACAGATGTACATCAAGTGCCCTGTGTCTCGCAGCTGAGAGTAGGAACAGGCTAGAGCCAGGGCTCCGCTCTGTGTTGCAATTCTCTCTGAAGACAGGCTCACAAGGGAAGTCAGAAAGGGGCAATACTATTACAAAATTTCTCTTCTGGTAATTTTTGTTTTCAATTTTCAGTTCAGTGAGAGTTGAAAATTCTTCCAGGTTGCCCAGAAATACATTTTCGACTGATGTGTTAGATCCCAGTTCATTTCATTGGAGAAAAAAAAAAAATAGCAAGTATATGTTGACTCAGTTGTCTATTAGAATGAAAATAGTCTAGGAGACCAAATAAACTTTTTCCATTGTTGCACATTTTAACATTTAGCGACATAGTTACAATATATTTATATCTGCCTGATTAATCTTAACTTTCTGGGGTTTTTTTTTAGTATTGATAAAGTTATATATGATTATATAAGGCATGTATGATAATTATTTAAACAAAAGCCAAAAAAAAGGTAAGACACTGATATTGTCTTTACATTTTTATACATACATACATACACAAAATTTCCTCCTGAAAAAGTATGAAAATAAAATAGGTTTTACACAGCTGCCCTCTGTGCACCTTTGTGTTCAGTCAATCCTTTTAGGAATCAAGTTTCATTTAGGTCTCAGTAATGATTATTTTCTTTTCTTGCTTAAGTTTGAACATCAAAATTCAGGTAAAAATGGACAAAATATTTTAAAGTGGGTCAACAGGTGTGTTGCTATGGGAAATCAAAACACTAAAAAATCTCTATTTTTACTGCTTGAGAAAAATATTAGTTGGTTTTTTTGTGTGCCTCCCATGAGGCTTCTCCTGAAGTGACATACCTTAAAATAAATTACATTTTTCAAGACAAGGTGCCTGGCGGGATATAAATATATATCATTTATTTCTATAGAAAATAGTATTTAAAAAATGAAGGATTGCTATTTGAAAAAAAGTAATTTTAAAACCCAAATCAGTTACTACTAGCTATAAATGAAAAGTATACCAGAAACATATTTGGATATTTGTCTTCTCTAGTAAAAATATTTATCTATCTTTTACCTAATGGCTTGTAGAAATATGGGGTTACAAGGTGCACTAGCTTAAATGACAACAACATCTTTAAGGGCAGTGGAAGTGGAATACAAGAGCCCTTAGGAAGTGTTTATTTACTTCCTTTTTCTTTCCACCCACCCTTCCCAGAGCATGGCGGAAGAAAGGGAAAAAGGATAACTGCAAGAAAAATGGTATCAACAAGCTTGATAGTTTATTACACTATTTTTAAAGTATTGTTTTGTAGAGCTTATACCATACATGTCAACCCTTTATAAAGTGAAGTCCCTTCATATATATGAAGTGACTATAAAGTCAGTTTTTGTTATTGATCTATTTTGCTATTTTCCATTTTTTTTGAGGCTTAAAGAGGAATTTCATTTTAGTTTTACATTACTAAAAATTTTATGGATGTACATTTTTGATGTCTTAATACATATTATAAATGATAGTAGAAAACTGTCTATTGATCTATTAAGCCTCAGAGAAGTTATATGCTAACAAGTTTGCTTTAGATATATTCTCTCTCAGTGCATCCTGAAGTAGTTTCTTGCTACATGAACAGGAACACTTTGAGTTTAGACTTTTATAGACATATGTCTGTCTGCATTGACCTGCCTTCAGGCATGTTAGTAAATCTTTTGCCTGGGAGGCAGTCATATTGACTGCTGCTGCTGGGAATGGCAAAGTAGGAACTTTTATATCATTCATGGACAAGCTGTTCTGGTCATGTGCCTGGAGGCTTAAGTTGTCTGCAAAGTACCTCTGTATTAACTTCTCTGGGAAGTTTTTTAGAGTCAAATTACGTTTCCTTGTATGCACCATCAGACCTCTCCCCAACAAGTCTGAATTGATCCTTTATGGTGGAAAATCTGACTGACAGCCTTCCAAGTATAGAAAAACTTTAGGATTGCCTTAATATTTAATGAGAAAACACTAAATACAAGTTTTCAAGGAATTAATCAGAGTGTGGTCAATGAGTACATGTAGTACATAGAGCGTATCAAGGTTTTTGTTAAGAAAATACATTTGGATTACTGTCCTCTTCCTGTTTGTGCTATGTATCCTTAGAGAAAAATCATCAAGTCACTTTGGGAGTATACATCTGTATTTTGAATGATCCATTAGATTACCATGAAACACTAACTTTGTTACCTTACCTTCCTCCTCCCCACCCTCACTGCCTCCCACCATGAATTTCGGCATCTGTGGACCATACCTTTTAGGTATAACCCCAAGGGGTTACAGCCTTATGAAGAAAAACTAGGGCAAATATTTTTTTTTTCAAGTTTCTTTTTTATTACTATGTGAAAAATAATTCTGGTGATATTTCCCATGAAGAAGGATATTATTTTCTATATGTGCAGCCTTACTGTCTTTCAGACACGTGGATCACGAAAAATGATGTGACCACCATGCTAGACTTTTGTTCTAATTAGGGTTTATGAATTCAATGAAAGCAGATAAGAGGTGTTGAAAACCTAGAAATTTCCTGTCAGACACAGAGGAAATCTATTTTTCTGCTTCTTTGCATTTCAGGTACATTAATGAAAGCAGTAATAGTTGCAGACCCCATGCCATTTTGCCATGTAGTCATGATTCATCCTTTCACAAAAGAAAATCAGAAAACTGCTGAGTATTAGAAATATTAATGGTTGTTAGAAAAACGTAATAAAGGTCTCTCTTTTTACAGCATTGCCAGGCTTTTATGTCATTATTCATGAATGACTAACTCGTTCAGAGGAGAGTAGCTCTGATATCCAAGGAAGCAATGATGAGCAGCAGGAAAAAAAAGGGTGCAAGGAAAGGAGTTTTTCATAGGACTCAAATACCAGGGCTGCAATATGTGAGTTGTACAGAAGTGAAAATTAATTACTTTTCATGAATATTAGGAGCAGCACATCATTCGGAAAGAGAGATAGGTCCAACCTCTACAGTAGTTGAAATATCTGAGGGAGGGAGATTGGAACAGGAAAGAAAAGTAGAAGTAGACCAGACAAGGGCAGAGCAGACTGGCTTTAGTAACAAGCAAGGAAACATAAAGGCATTATTATATTTTGAGCTATTTTGCTGGCACTGACAATTTATGTTCTCAATAATATGACATTATTTTGCACCATATTTAACAGTGTTTTAGAAGGATATTGCAACAGAAGACATGAGCATCAGTAACTAAAGTATAAAAGAAACAGTTAAAAAAGGGTTCTTCATGATTTATTAGCTAGACAGTTGTTGAACTGTATTTGTTTAATTACACTATAAATCACCAAATACGTTCCAAAAATCACAACCTCCATTCTCTACTGTGAAATAGCTGGGAAATTACATTGAAATAAGCACCTAATTGCGTGTCAGTGATTGTTTGTCTTCCTTCTTGTGCTATCATATGGGACATAATTTTTATTATAAATAATTTTAGGTTAAAAAAAAAAAGCAAAATCAATCAAACAAACCTTGAAAATGAAATAGAGCAAAAAATAACACATTTGTTTTCAACCTTCATTTCTTAAAAAACACCTAGGATTAAAAGTCACACTTAATTACATGAAATAACCATTCTTATTTTTTTTCATTTAGTTCTTAACCTAAACTCATTTAAAGTGATCTGTGTATTTAGATATCTGGAATCTATTTATTAATATCATTATGATTGTTATCAGGTCAAACTTATAATATAAAGAATATTTAAATACCATAGTTTAGAGTGAACTTTTTCTGATTAACAAGAATTATCTTTGTTACATTTTCTTAAAAACATTAAAATACATATTTTCCTTCAGCATAATGTCAAAGGACAAAAAAGGCTATTACAAATATACATAATGCTAAAGTTTGCACATTTTCTCAAATTCATATTCATACAAGGAAGAAATATTGCATGTCTTTCAAATGGGACACTTTCCAGCTAGATAATACTGAAGGTTAAAAAATTATATGAAAGACATGAGAGTATTTTAATAAACATTATGCAAAAGCATTTAATGTTTTTCGTGTGAACTTTTAGATGTATTTTCTTCACTCATCTTTCACTCTTTTTTTAAGCTTGCTTTCCCCAACACATTTAACTGATAGTTTATCAGAAAGTAAAGTTTAGAGTTGGAGGTACAAATATGTAAACAAGCAATCTGTAGGCAGTAAGGATAAAATTAGATATGGAACATTGCTAGCCATCAGAAAACTTTATTGTCAGTACAGAGTGCACCATATGCGTTGTGTAATGTGTTGCTTAATGAAATCACCAGTTTATTAGACAAGGAATTCTACTGCAGAACATTCAGTACCAGGTTCATACATTCAACTAAACGGCTGCCTGTCCTGTCTCTTTCAAGAATGCCCAGATGTAAGGAAAAAACACTGAAGCCATCTTCAGGAGGAAACTTTTTCCACAAGAAGAAGGAAATTTAGATTCAGTGCTGACAAACCTTGGTTTTAAAAGTTTAACATCCAATCAAGAAATAATAGGCCTTTAGAGCATGACGCAAATCTACTAAAATCACTGAAATCCTTCAGGTAAGGCTATTAGAACTGATTTCTACCATCAGAATACTGTGGTAAAGAATACATTTGTTTTGTTGTTGGGTTTTGTTGCTGTTGTTGTTTGGTACAGACGATGGAGGTAGAAACAACATTAAGTTGAAGTATTCAAGGCATAGGACTTAGGGAAGGTCTGTTGACTAGATGCTTAGGAGATGTGCTGAACAAGTGCAAGCCTGTTGTGCATTGTCTTCACTTGCTATCAGATTCCACCTCAGCCATTGCTCACTTAAATGTTGCTGGTTTATATTTCTAAAATGTGTTAATTTCTACAGTGAGAGCTATGGTACCATGTTTTAAATCAAGAGTGAAAAAAAAAAGAATGTACACAGTAAGATAAGAAAAATTTACATTGCTTTAAGGAGGAAAATAATATTAACATAGGAAGTATTTTGGGATATATTTGTGGTCAAATAGTCAAAGACTATTTCCTTTGTATCTAGAAGCCTTACATATTCTTTGGTCTGATTAAGCTTCTATGTTAGCTGTTTCCTTAATCTTTCTGGAAAATTTATTTGTAGATAGTCCGGAGAATAATAGGGAGATGGACTTGATGATCCTTGTGGGTCCCTTGCCACTAGAGTTATTCTATGATTCTATGATTTTGTAAGCTGGATGCTCTTTTTCAGATGTAAGACTGAGTAGTAAGAATTCTCAGATGCAGTGCTGATTTGACATTATAGTTGTAATATTGAACTGAATACTCAGACCATTTTTAAAGTTTAAATTTCAGTGATAACTGAGGTAAGCAAACATAAGTTTTCACTGTTAAAGGGAAAAAAAAAAAACCAGTTTTAATTGATACCACACAATAGATGCAGTTTTAAGGAATAAAAATTACATCCTAATATATTCGTTACTCCTTCTGTTGAAGAACACATTTGGTGCAGGTGGCCTCTATTTGCAAGCTGCAGACTGAAATGCAGGTTAAGCTCTGGGTGAAAGCCCGACACAAGAGGCCATGAAGTGCCAACCCTTTGGTTAACAAATGGCACAAAGAAAGTGGTGCCAGCCAGGTGGATGGACACTGGGAGACACAGCAGGAAGCGAGGCCTCAGGAGGGAAAGTGAGACTTGCACCCGGGTAGGCTGTGAGGGTATAAAAGCCCAGGGGTTCCTTTGCTGGGGTCTCTCCTCGGAGGCATCAGCGTGGGCAGCTTCTGTGTTCCTGCACTGTGAATAAATGGCTTTATGGAATGAGACACCTCGGACTTTGCTATGGAAAACCTGGGGCTAAACCTGTCAGGAAATCTGGTCTGACTGCGTGAGTGGGGTGTGCAGGGAGCCAAGGGGGACACCCGTGGGCTCAGTGGAGCTGGGAAGGGGCTTCGGTCCCAGCAGTGAAAGTCTTTGGTGCTGGGAGTGTGACTGACAGTCTTGTGAATGCTCAGACCGGGAAGTTTCCTTAACACTTTGAGTTTATGTTGGAATGTCCTATTTTCATGACTTTATGTTTAAATAATGAAGGTGTATCATCTATGTTGTACGTCGATTTCCACAACCATCAAGCATTTTTTTTTAATTTTTCAAGGCTGTTCATTTTGCTCTCATTGATTCTTTTTACTCACAGAATAATTCATACTGTGTACCCTACTGTCCAGCTGATGGAATGGCTGACAAGTTTTGTTTGTATTTTATTTCATTTCATAATGTCTTGTCTTATTTGGTTTTGATCTTTTTTTTTTTTCTTGTGTTGCTGATGGGTTTCTTATCCATATAGTAGTGTAAGTGGTGGTAATCAGTATATACAGACTCTAGGCTGAGAATCACTCCTTATCACAGAGGTCACCGCATGGTAGAAGCTGTTGTGGTGCTATTTACAGGAATTTCACTGCTGTTTAGAATCAGAATTATGTCTGTTTGCTGTATGAAACTAAAACCACTGCATTATTAATACCAGTAAATGCCACATATTGATGTCCAAATGGGACTTTTCTGGTTATATATTACATGTCCTCTCAAAGCTGTCACATTGATGATGTACTACATAACACTAATAGCTCCTACTCCAATGATGTATACCAAGTGCCATCACTCCAGCTAAATATTTCATCATAGCAACAGAATTTGTGCTAAAATACTTCAACAGCATGGTTGTAAATAAAATATACATGCACAGACCAATCATTCTGAAATGTTCTTGAGAATTATTTACCCTGTATGTACAAGAGTCTATGTGTGCATAAGCATGCATTACTGTAATCAGATAGTTTTCTGTTTTCATGATATTCACACTGTTCTTATTTATTAAAAGCCTGATGCCAAATTCTCTTAAGGTTAATACCTTTAACATAGCTGAAATGTCTTACCACATTCTTACTCTGAATTTTATTGATCATATGTCTCTATGACTTTGGAAAACCAGTTTTCCATATCTGGAGTCTCACTTCAGCACCGTGGGTTATCAATTACCAGTGTTGCACTTCATCAATTTCCCTCTCTTAATTATTTCACGTATCTTCCCTTTTGTACTTCTAATTGCTCTTTAGCTCTTTTCAACCCCACCAAGTGTCAAAATTGGGTTTCACTATTAAGACCTATCCCTAGTATTTAACAATATTCAATGACCTGCTAAGTAACTTGTGGTTCAACCCAAATGAAAATAAGTGCCAAAAGTCACTAAGAAACCCTGCACTCAAACTAAAGCAATGTAAAAAATCCCCCTTAACTACACAACCAAAACCAGAAGAAAGGAGCTGAAACACTGTCACAATCCACACTTTTATTTCGCTAGGTCAGGAGTCATGGCCTGACAACAAGAAGCACAGCAATTAAATCCAACTCATCCCTCCCTTGTTGTCTGGAATAAAACACAAAACCTTTTCAAACAGTGTTAAAATAATAATACAGAACCAAGTCTTTAACTGAAAGCTTTCATGTGCACAGTATGGCCATATGCCATGATACAGTATTTCTACAATTTATAAGGTTAGTTAATAAGTATATCTAACAAAAATTTTCCAATCAGAAAAGCAGTTGGTTAGACAATTTTCTCCTGGTTTTTCTGCATTGGTGCCCCGCTTCCCCCCGATCTTTTAACCCTACACTTTATTTTGTGCACGATGTATGTTGCAAAACAAAGTGTCCTTGCTAGACTAAAGGCAAGACTACACAGAACTTCAAGAATGTATTAGTAAGGGTTTGTTAAACTATGGGAGAGGGCAGGAAAAGTGCTAGAGGTCATAACTATATATTAACAATCTACAAAGTTACAAATATATGAAAAATATATAAAAAGCTAAAAATCTTTAGGCAACACCCTAAGTGACTTTTTGGAAACGCTACTACTTTTTCCCTAGGATTCTTCCTCCAAAATTATGGAAGCAAAATGGAAGCAGAATAAAGTTCATTTGTAGACACTATTCCTAGGATAATTCAGGCATCAGGGGGCCTCACATGGTCCTTAATCAATTATTCAAAGAAGGGTCAGATCTGAGGTCAGATCAGGCTGCTTAGGGCTGTACCCGGTTGGGTGCTGACTGCTCACCTCTCTGTGGAATCTGTTTGGTACTTGACAGGAAAAGTTTCTCTTCACATCCAGTAGTAGTCTTTCTCAATTCTTTTATACCCATTGTCTCTTGTCCTCCCACCATGAACTCTGGAGACTCTGTTTCCTCATCCACCTTCATGGAGAGCCACTGTTACATCCTTTCAAAACCTTTTGCGCACCAGAAACAGCCTCAGTCCCTCAGCTCATCCTCTCAGGTCAGGTGCCTCAACTGCTTGATGGTTTTGGTGGCTTCCCTCAACTCACTCACACTGTCAGCATCTTTTATGTGATGAGGGACATCTGGACATTTTCTTCTTCTTCTTCTTATTATTATTATTATATCAAAGAATACCTATTAAAAGAGGATAATTAAGGCAGTCTAGGATGCCATTGGTCTTTTCTGCTATCAGGGGACACAGCTGGCTCATATTTGGCTTTCTCTCTGCCACAAACCCCAGGGACTTTTCAGCAGAGCTTCTCCTCAGCCAGTCCTGCTGTCTGGTGTTGGAAGCTGTTATTCCTTCCCGGGCAGAGGATTTGCCATTTCTCTCTTCTCTTACTCTACCACACAAGCTCTCAAGCAGTTTGTCATCTGTCCTACAAAGGAGCTCCAGGCATCCAACCTGCTACTTCCTTCTGAAAACCTCTTTATATTAGATGCCATTAAGCTCTGGAGGATCTCAGGTTCTGTCACAATTGTGCCCTCCCTTTTGCTAAAAGTTTTCCACTCCCATTCAAGGTTTGGCCCTCCCTTCCCCTGAGGGAGAACACTGGAGGAATGCTCTTTAATTAAATAATTAGCTAGTCAAGCTTTTGTCACTCTTAACTGCATGCCCTACCAAATCATGTAGTAGACATTTCATTGCTTTGCTTTATTTAGTTTTTCACAGAGCTCTGAATTCTTCCTCAGGTCTTTTTCATTTATCGTTTTTCTCTGTTTCAAAAAATTGCCTCAGTATTCTTAATATTTTTAAGTAGTTTATAGTTGTCTTTCTATTTATTAAGTGATAAGTTCTCATTTCTTATAGATAACAACATTGTAGCATTGTAGTGTTATAGTGTATAGTCTTCTTTAAAACTAAAAATTGTCTGCAGGATAATAAAGTAAATTTCCACTATAGTCATGCTTTCTTATTAAGTTGTTAGTAATAAATAGTACTCAAAGATATTTAAACTTTCCAAATTGTTGCCATCTACTGTAGATAACTACTGTAGACTGAGTAGAACAGATTGTTGGGTGTTGTAAATAATATTCTGTCCTACAATCCCTTTTTATAATATAGATATATAAATTTAATTCTATTGATTGCACTGAGGTAAGATGCTTTGCAGTGGTTTTGCATCATATTTTTTCAAAACTTCATTTTTTATGTTTTCTTTCAGGATTTCAAAATACAAAACTAAAGGGCAAAACATTGTTTGGTTTATCCTTTCTTGCCTTAAATAATTTATCATGAATGATATAAAATATTAAGCTTTTTTTTCTCATTAACTTCTAAGATTTTTCCATTTTTCAAGCTCCCGCTCACAAATCAGATCGGCATCTGAAAATGTTAGCTCAAAGCTTCTATTTGTATATGTCCTATGTTTCTAGAATTTCAATTTTTGTGACTTAAAGATTTGTAATTGTTATCTTTGGGAAATTCACTCATCTTTGATAGCCACTCTACAAACCCCTCCCAAATCCTTACTTTTCATTCTGTCTTCTTTTTCTTCACCAAACCATAAAATATTTTCTTTTGAGATATCTTACTAGTCTCTCATTTTTGGTCTCTTTTTTATTTTCACATTCTTCAAGACGTGACTGATTCTGTAAACATGCAGCTTGCAATTATTTTTACAGAGAGGAAGCTGTGGAACTGTATCCTCAAATAATCCCCCTCTTCATTTTCATGGTCTCTGGTGTCTCTTTTCAGTACATGCCTGAACGTGTCACATAAGACATCAGCAACATCTGAAATCTCCACTGTGGTCTTTTAAACCCTTATTTTCAGCTTAATATTCCTTCCTGTATTTTAGCTTTCACAAAGGTTCTGGATTTTACCTGTAGCTCATCTGTTTCCCTTGCCTCTCTGTCACAGCAAGTTTTTTTTAACATTTTTCTAAGTCAGTGGTCTGGGCATAAACTTCCCCTGAGGTTCATCTTGTTCTTGATATTACTCTAATGTCAGAAACCAGTAAATGCATGATTAAAATGCTTGATAGCAGCAAATATCCTACCTCATATAGGATTGTTGATAAGCTCTAAGTTTATGAAACACATTTCCCTTTACAGCCATAACTTTGTATATGTTTAATTATTCTCCTTATTCTTCCTTTCATTATATTATAACAACACTCATTAATTATAACTGGCTTTATATGGAAGTGCTTTTAATGCTTCCACATTGCAGTCACCAACAGTCATTTGAATGTTTCAGTGAGGCATACAACCTGTTATTTGTTAATGTTATTCATAAAATACATTGTATTTTAACTCCTTTTCACAAAATATCTTATGTTTCATTTTCTGTTTTTTCAGAAGGAGCATTTAAGGTCACTATTCTATCATTTTTTTATTATCCTTCGATAAAGAATTTCCTCACTGATAGTGTCAAAACCAGTAACGGCTGATAATAGAATGTCATTTATCATGAAGCTTAGTCCTATTTCATGCCTCACAGTCTTTTCTCTCTTATAAAACAATGTGCATTAACTAACTTAAAAGATCCACATCCCAGTTGTCTTGTGAGGGTGGGATGTGTATGCAGTGCTTCAAAAGCACAAGGCAGGGTCACAGATCTATTTATGCTCTAAATATTCCATGTTCCAGCTCCCTGTCTTTCTCCTATGTCTTCTAATCCTACCCACCAGTTTACTTTTGAGTTCAAAGTTGAACTTTTTAGAGGGCTTGCAGGACTTGGGATATTTAAGGAAAGGAATAAAATTTTTGCTCTGAAGTAATTGTGATTCACACCAGAACAGGTACTTGATTTGTGACCATTGTTCTGCCAGAGGTATTTGGCTTTCTGCATGGGAATGATTATTAATGGATGTAGGGAATTTGTATTTCTTGAAATAAAGTTTAAGAAAATGCTCAGCACTGAGAGCTAATTCATAGTCACAGGCCACAAGATGGGTTATTGATGCAGGTCAGCAAACACATGAGACATTCTGTTGATAGTAAGATACGCCTCAAGCCACTTGGCCACTGCAGATCTGCAGCCACCTCAGGCTGAGTGTGCAGGGTTCTTGAAGACTAAACTGTAAGATAGACTGAAATGTCAGGAAAAGATACATTTGAGTAATGGTACTGCAATATCTGAAAATGATAAAGGAGGCAATCTTTAATGATATTTCCTGATTTTGAAGGCACAGCATCTCTAGGCTGAATATGTGTTTGCCTCGAAGAGTTAGAACATTATCTTTAAATGATTGGTAAATCTATTCCTGATAATAAGGAAATAATAGACTCAAAAATATGCATCATTGAGTTTAACAGGGAACCAATGTCTGAACACATAACCAGAGTAATAGGATGAAAATAAGTATATTGAATATACTAAAAAATCCAAACCAAATCAAAAAACAAACACAAGCTTTTGTTTGTTGGCTATGAAATAATATTTCAAAGAAAGTATAACAGCTGTATCCCTACAAATGTATGGGGCCTGCTGGGATTCGTCCAAGAATCCTCAAAAATCTAGCTGATGTCATCACAAAACTTCTCTGTTATTTTTGAGTTGTCTTGGGAACCCGAAGAGGTCTCAGCTGACTGGAAGCTTGTGAACATTGTCCTCATTTTAAAGAAGGGCAAGAAGGAGAATGTCAGAAACTACAGGCTTGTGAGTCTCACTTCAGTGCCCAGTAAAATTATGCTAAAGATTATTCTGGGAGGTATTAAAAAACACCTTGAGGACAAAGCAGACATCGGTCACAGCCAGCACAGCTTCATGAGGGGGAAGTCCTGCCTGTTGGACCTGGTTTCTTCCTCTGACAGGAAGGAACCCACCTAGTTGATCTAGGAAACTCAATCGATGTAATCCTTTTGGACTTCGGCAAAGATTTTGATAGTGTTTTTCACAGTATCCTTCTGGACAAAAAGTCCAGCACACAGCTGGATAACCAGGTTGTGTGATGGTGAGCAACTGATTCACAGCTTGGGCACAAAGACGTGTAGTGAATTAGGTGACATCAGGCTAGGGTCTGGTCACTAGAGGGGTTCCAGAGGGGTCCATCCTCAGCTCTGTGCACTTCAACATCTTCATTAACAACCTGGATGTGGGTCTCAAAGGAATATGAACTAAGTTGCCAACAACACTAAATTGAGAGGAGCTGTCAGCTCCCTTAAGGGCAGAGAGGCCCTGCAGAGAGACTTAAAGAAATTAGAGATGGGCAGTCACTCACCATATGCTGTTTAACTAGAGTGAGTGCCAGATACTGCACCTGGAATGGGGCAATCCTGGCTGTGTGTAAAAACTGGGGAATGAGAGGCTGGAGAGCAACACTGTTGAAAGAGGCTTGGGGGTCCTGGTCGATGGCAAGTTGAACATGAGTCAGCACAACAGTGTCCTGGGGGGCATCAGGCACAGCACCGCGAGTGGGGCAAGGGAGGGCATTGTCCCGCTCTGCTCTGCACTGGGGCAGCCTCACCTCGAGTGCTGGGGGCAGTTCTGGGTGCCACAATATAACAAAGACATGAAGCTCCTAGAGGGCGTCCAAAGGAGTGCCACGAGGATGGTGAAGGGTCTGGAGGGGAAGCCATATGAGGAGCAGCTGAGGGCACTTGGTTTGTTCAGCCTGGAGGAGACTGAGGAGACCTCATTGAGGTCTTCAACATCCTCACAAAGCGGGTACAGATCTCTTCACTTGTGTGAGTGGTGACAGGACTCAAGGGAAAACCATGAAGTTCCTTCAGGGGAGGTTTAGGTTGGATGTCAAGAAAAAGGTTTTTCACCCAGAGTGTGTCTGGGCACTGGCACAGGCTCCCCAGGGCAGTGGTCACAGCACCAACCTGACAGAGTTCCAGGAGTATTTGGACAATGCTCTCAGGCACATGCTGTGACTCTTGGTGTGTCCTGTGCAGGACCAGGAGTTGGACTCAATGATCCTTGTGGATCCCTTCCAACTCAGCATACTTTTTCCTATGCTTCTATCAAAGCCTTATCTCTTTCCTGTTACAAATTTGTATTTTGAATTAGTAAATTCTAAATCATCATTTTACACAGAAGTATTAAAGGATGTCCAGAAACACTCAATAGAATCTGGGAAAGGAAATACATGAAAAAACCAGAAATAAATGTGAAAATATAATTCTGTAATGAGTGAAAGAAAGATTTTTTTTCTGCAATTTTGGGAAGAGATGCTAGCATTACTCCATGGGAGGGGTTTCACATAAATATGGTTTGCAAAATAAATGCAACCAATTCAATAAGAGACAGAAAAAGCATGCATCAGGAATTAAAAAATCAGATACAGAAATTCAAGATATTTTTAATAATAGTAAAAATATCACTTTGTAATCACTGTGAAAAATAGGTGATTTCAAATTAATGGATTATTTTTAATTCAATAAACCTAAGGGAAAATTTCTCTATGCAGGGGAAATTAAGGAAGACTTTGAATTTGGTATCTAGGGGGAATTTAGGAGAGGTATCTAACAGAACAAAGAAGAAACCAGCTAAAAAACCGATTATATTTTTAGTAAAAATATTAATTAAGAGCTGACATAGAGTGCCATTTGACGATATAATCGCAGACAATTATGAGCTTCAGGGGAAGTTCTTAAAACTGTTAGATTATTGCATTTTAAGTTTTTAGTGATTTTTAATATTTCAGGTATACATTTCTTTGCAAGCTATCATGGTGTGTCCGATCAGAAATTATTGGCATTAACAAATAATTTTCACTTATATTTTATCTGACTTAATATGAATTTAACTCATTAAGATAAAAAACTAGCATTACATTCTAGCCTAGAAATGCATCCTCTTATGCTATTAACAAGTGTATTAGAGCAGGGCATAATGAATAAAAATCTAACAGAAGAATATATTTGGGTTAATAATAACATCGTTTCACATAGTACCTTATTAAGATGTGATTTCATTAGCAAAATTGCAATATATTTGAAACCATTCCCATTGTAAACTGCAAGGCAGAAAAGAATCTTTATTAAAAAATCAGCAATGAATATTAACTGTTCTTCTTTGCAATCCGTTTGTAAATCTCCACGGGGAAGTAGTTAGTTATGGACAATCAGATGAGGAACATGTGCATTTTAGTATATGTTGTTTCATTAATTAATTTTTTTATATAAATAAAATGTTATATTCACAATGAAAAATATTATTTAATAACTAGTATATAAATATATACATATAAATACACAATCATAATATTTATGCAAAATATAAATATGCATATATCATGAATGTGCACGCAAATATAAATTTATTCATTTTGTTTATATGAATACTTGAATATTTATTTATGTAAACATATAAATATATTTCATATTATTAGCCTCATAGTACTCTTATAAGTCTAATTATTTCTTTTTAAAAATGGGTCTTGATGCACATGGAAGCTATAGAAATTCATGTTTAAAAAAATTAAGAAAATAGACATTTGAAAGCATGTAGGCCGAGTCCTAGAAAATTACTCAAACCATGGAAGCATCCTTCTTTTCTTACTAACTCAGAACATAGACAAGAGATTCTCCCAAGGAAAACTCTTAGCAGAAAATATTTCAATGATAATAAAAAATTGACTAGCTAATGCTCTTGACATAGATTATCTCTTGTTCTATACGTGTGAATCAAAAATTCTGTCCTCAGATCTGTTAATCTGTATCTGGTTCCAACTAATCTGCTTCCTTGGATGATTGGTGACTGTGAGCTCTGGTATTGTTTTGCTTTCCTTACTATCACTCATATTTTGACTCCTGTAGAAATAAGTTTAAAAAATTGGCTTGACCTAATTTTGGTCTCCAAAACTTTTAAAACATGTTCAATGGCAAGATATAAAGCATTAATAGATACGACCTACCGGCTAAATACATCTCTTATATTTGATAAAACTATCTCAAACATTTTCTAGGAATGCCAAAAAAATTACCCAGTTTTCTTGGATGTTCCTTGGAATTGTCGCCTTATTCTATCTGAAAGATTAAATGCCTCTAGTTATTTGAGCATTGTTACCCTCGGCGTGAAGGGCAGATTCAATAAACAATTACCTTGCACTGTAGCAGCCCTGACAAAGAGCCCTACCAGCCATCAAAAGAAAGTTAACACAAAGAGGCACCTGCCACTATAAACAGAGAGACGGGGGAAGATGTGTCCTTTTCTTCCCCATTCATCCAGAGCTCTGAGTAAATAATTTCCACAACTGAAATGTTCTGTACCCATTTTCTTCCATTTTACTCCCCATCAACTGCCAGCAATCAAACAAAACTCAGCACTTCCTAGGGCTTGAGGGACACATGCTGAAGGCGTGTGCACATTCTTCCCACTCTGTTTTTACTGACACACACTCTGCCTTAACAGCTGCGTACCATTTCACAGGGAAATTCTTGTACTGTTGACAACCTGAAGAAATCACAGTCTCATAGACTTTCAAGATATTTTCACTTTTTGCTGATGACCTTCCCTCTCTCCCTTCTGTTCTGTGGCAGACTGGACAGGGCTTGAGAGAGTTCTGAGAGACTGCAAAACTTGTATGTCAGGACTGTTTATCTCCGCTCTTCCTAGATGCTAATTTCTTTCACTATCCATGGTATAACTGAGTGGGAAAATTGTTGAGGCTTGGATTTCTTCCTAGAGTCCAGTTTTTCTGTCAGCTCACAGCTGCCACAAAGTCTCTGCTCCAGCATATCTTGGTCGGTGAGTGATTCCAAAGCCCAAAGCTTAGGGGTCCTCTACAAGGTATTTACATCTAGTAATCAGACTAGAGATTTTTGTAAGACCTGAAGGTTGTAATATGGGGAAGTGTAAAAAAATTCTGCATCTCATATATTGAAGAGTAGATAAAGGACTATAGAAACTCCATATAATCTATGTGAATGAAAAAATATCTTTACTTAAAACATTTAAGTCAATTAAATATTGCTGACAAAAAGGAGTATAGTTGATCACTAACAAAGTATCCAATTTGAAAAAAAAACATTGATGAGGAATGGAGGAAAATATTCAGAAGAAACTGAAAAAAAATCCTGGTATGGGACTTGTTGTCACATATCCTATTTCAAGTGGGCCACATTAAAAAGACTGTGTTAAAACATAACAAGATAAATAATTATTAACAATTCAATATCATGCAGAAACCATGTAGTAGTCATACAAATTTCATATACAATGAAGGGAGTTATTAAATGTGATGGCACCTGTAAAATTGAGACAAGTCACAGGCTTGAGACAGTAATGAGATAAGCTTAAAGCCTGAACTGTTTGAATGCAAATGACCTAATCTGAATGAAATTAGTGTTTGAATTTTAATGCTCTTCTGAAAGCACTGCCATTCCTATTGTTCTATCCTTGCTTTCCTAAATTTTCTTAGGAATAAGAAAAAAACCTGCTAATTAAAAGGGTAAAGGGCATCTTGTACTCTGCCATCACATCAGCTTATACATTGTTTCTAAGTGAAAACTTCTACTAAAGTCCGTCAAAGACATGTCTGAAATTATTTGTCTTGTTAACAATTTTCATGCAGTTTAAAATTTTTAAATGTATATTTGGTCTGAAATATGGTCATGTCAAAAGGATACTGAGATGATAGACCTCATATTCAGATGGACCAGACATCAGTAACTAATTTTTTTCAATACTAAGAAAATCTTTTTGCATTTTACTTAGCTTTATGCATTACCTAATTAAAGAAATAAAGAAGCTGAAATCATGTCTGTCTTCATCTACATTTGATTTGTAAATATTAGGTTATTATTCCTACAGATGATACTTCAGAAGAGGTGAAGAGTATTTCATGTATTTGTTTTCTGCGCAGTTGTTTCTTGGACCTAATATAAAAACACAGGAAAAGCATTTTCTTTATTCCATCAGATGTCAGTCTGACGGGTAAGACCTTTCCAGTAATATGTGCTCAACTTTTTGATCATATCCTACCAAAACATTCAAAATCATGCTTCATTTTAAGCACATTAACAGGTTGTATTTTAAATTATGAATATGAAGGTTTTTTGACAATTGAGGGTAAATAACTACAGAATCGCGGGAAACTGAGCCCAACACAAGCTTCCAATATGAAAGTCACACTAATTCTAATGTAGCACTAATTCCTGCTATTATTGTTGACTTAGTAAATGTTGTGCTTCTTCCTCTCTTCCTAAAGTTTCAGACACTAAAGGTTTTATTTAAGTGTGCAGTTTCATGCAATTCAATTTGATTGTTTTCCTCCTCCTCTGTTAAATATCAGGAAATGAACCAAACCCAGCTCTTCACTCTTTTTTTTTTTTTTCATTGTTCAGAGAAGCTACCAACAGGATCAATTCACAGTACCTTGAAGAACTATCCTTATGATTGGAGTACTCTAGAGAAGACTAGGACTTTTAGGGAAAATTTCTCCCACACTTTCTCCCATACTTTAAAGGAATGAGTGCCAGGTGTTGAACAGCCTCTAAATACCAGAGAAAACTGGGGCTATCCATTAGACTCTTGTTTGTGTGGTGCCAGAGCAGCAGGGCCTGGTGAGGTTTTCTTTCTGCAGTAGATAACAACAGAACTGTGAAATTCAAGTAGTAAGGTCAAGAAGACATTCAGCTGATGTTCTAGTACCTCCAGATTTCCTCCCCAAGCATAGTATGGCAATCTCATAAATAAGGTTAAAAATTTTTGGTAAAAAGGAAATAAGCTTGCTGGAATTATTATAGGAAATGAAAAGCATTTTCAGAGACCAAGAAGAAAAAATATAAGGAGGAAAGAAAATTAAGAAGTCAATATTTTAAAAGTTGTGAGATAGCTTTCATTTAACCTTTGAGAAGAAAAAACAATAAGCATAAAACTGTGCATTAATTGGAGTTCTTAAAGGACCATGTCCAAAAAGAAAAAATATGGAGAAGATGCTCATGATTTGACTGTTCTACCATCTTAAGATGATACTTAAGATAGGAAGAGAAATTAAATATGTGAATTAAAAAATACTAAAAATTCGGAAATGTTAATAAAACCCCCCATCATCTTCACTTGTTACTAGCCGACTGTGAGTAGGAGTTCATAGGACGTAGGACAACTCGAAAGTGTAAGGCAGAATCATCTCAACTCTAAATATCCAAAATATAAAACCAGAAATCTAAACTCTAATCAATGATTCATCAATGTGCTACTTCACCATCTTGTCCTGGAAACTGAGAAGATTATTTCCTTGCCTTTTTCCTTGCACAGGTGTGATGAAGGATTTCTGATGCTTTCTGCATAAATTGTTTTAGCATTTTCTGACCTAGAGTAAGTGTCAATGAATTGTGCTTTTCATTTCCAAAGCTAATTGTCATTGGTTTACATAAAACATCAACAAAATGAAGGTGTTTATATTCATTTGTCATCCACTTACAAATACTCAACCAGAAAAAAAAAATCATATTAATTCTACTAAATGAATTATAAGATCGGGGGAAACACCGTCTGTAGTAGTATATACTTGGAACAAAGCAAACTTTTAAAATCTTTTCTATCTTTTTAACCTGTTGAAGTAGTATGACATTAAATGAAATGTGTAGGAAACATCTCATAGAAAGAAAAAAAATTAGAGCTGACTTGCGGAACACTTAAAGGAAGTGGTCTATTTTGGTTTTTTTAGTAGTATGTACAGTTAGTTGTATATTTGCATTTTAGCTTTTATGTTCACTTTTCTGCTTTTGCACAGGTTGGAATTCTATTGGTAGATGCAGAAAAAAATAGATGTGGGAGCTATGTCAGGATATACAGAGTAGGGTCTAAGCAGAAATCATCTCCAGGAAGGTGGTAGAAATATACTTTGAGATTCTTCAAGCTGCATAGTGCTGAAAGACATCAGATGACTGGAAAAAATTGGTCTTAATGAGACATTATAAGGCAAAAATGAAGAAGCAAAAAAGTACTTTCAAAAAATATTGTCATGTTGGCTGACTAAAAAAGTTTAAGATAAAGTTTTGAGGAGTGACCTGATTTTGAGTTACTCAGTTTTGCAGAAGTCAAACTGAAACTCCTGTTTCTCGATTATCATTTGGAAACATGGTGTGGGTAACCCTAAAGACCTGAGGGGCCATTCCTGTTCACGGCACCCTGGAAAATGTAGACTCCTGGTAGGTCTGATGATACAGCCGTGAAGACTGAACGAATCAAGGTACAAGAAGTATGAAAAGTTGTTCTACAATAATGTTTTGTAGATTTTTTGATTTCACTGCTCAGGTGTTTACAAGTATTTCTCTTCTGATGTCCCACTAGAAAAAAATTAAGAAAAAACCAAAGCAAATAAAAACCCAAACAAAAAACCCCACCCACCCAACAACAACAAAAAAATCACACCAAACACTCAGCATGAGTTTGGAGGAATAGATCATATTATTCCTCTCATAAGAATTTGTGAGAAGAAAAATTTTTGATGAACTGGCCTGTTCTGTTTATCTTTTGTTACTTTATGATTTCTTACTTCTACACTTTTGCTCTTAACAACTTAACCTAACAGATAAGAGAGAAGAAATGTGATAAAGATCACTAGATTTTATTTTTTGTTGAAGGAAAAAAAGCTAATTCAGATTTATTTTAGTACCTGAAAATGAAAAACATACATGGATAATCCATGCTGTTCACAGAAATCTATTTTAATGCAGAAAATTACATATATACAGCAGATCAACTTGGCAACCAGGCCTGTTTCAATGCAGTAAGTGCTGGTCACTGGGGTAGTGTCTCAGAGCATGTGTGTGGAAGAGATGCTGTTATATCAGGCCACTTAGGCTCATTACTCCCCATACTGCTGAACAGACAAGTTGAATCAGTGCCTTTTTTCTCTACAAAAACTGAATTCAGTGACTCTTCTGTAAGAAACTCTAGATCTACCTGTCCTTTCAGCACAGATTTCCCTTGAGGTCCCTCGTGGGCTTTCACCAGGGAGCCCTGGAAAATCCTTGCCTGAGAACTAGCTTAAAGGAAACTTAAACCAACTGAATAACTTCACATTTAGCAATAAAAATGCATAAACCAAGAAAGAATTTGACAATTTTTGTGATATTGGGCTTTTTGCCCACTATATAATTTGGTCTGGAAATGTAAAAAGTACAAAGTAGTAAAATACTATGGAACTGCCAAGATAAGAGCTCTTTTTAGAGACTACCTAAGATCCAAGGTGTAGACTAAATCTAGGAACATTTGTGCTGACAGTATGGTGTAATTCTTGGTCCAAAATTTTTGATAGCATGCAGTCAGATGCCCTAAAATTAAGAAATTACTTTTTACTTAGAGATGGATACTCCATCACCATCTTTCCTTTACCACAATGGCCTCAAGTGATCCTTGTCTTCAACAATAGAACAAAGGTCACAAAATCTAGTCTGTTCCATACATAACACAATTCTATTTCCCCTTACTGAAATTATTATACTTAAAACCTTTATATATATTGTTTACAAAGTTATTAGTATTATAACACATAGATAACACTTACAGCTAACACCATAAAGAGTTTTCTATATTAAAATATATATTATTATCAATTTTCGATATTCTATTCTATTTTATTATGAATAAATTATTATAAAATACAATGCCTGCTTCCAAAACTATTTCTATTGCCTATTTAAATACATGAATTTTTTTAATAAAAGAAATGTTATTCATTTATTTTTAGAGATAAAAGAGGTAATATTTAAAAAATATTATTGAATTCTACAAACATGTAAACACGATAAGATTTTCATAAAGTAAGGTAATTGAGCACATTCTTCAACTACTCATTGAATCTGGGGAGAACAGATGCTGCTTACTCCCAGAGGTATGCAGAAAAAGGGGGAAGAATTCATTATATACTCAAATATGACCCTCTTATTAATACAATTTATTATGTCAGTCTGCAACTGTTCCTTTGAATTTTTATGAGAAAAAATTCTTGCAGGTATAGTAAAAATTATTAGGAATTAGAATTTCATTCTGATTTCAATATTTATATGACTTTGGATGGGGTATTTTTGTGAGGGTTTTAGGTGTTGGTTGTTTTGTTTGGTTGTTTTTTTCAGTTACTCAAACTATTTCTCATGCCAATAAAAGCAGCTACAGTAAATCACCTTTCTCGTTAATTGTTTGAGAGGGTTCCATGTGAATTTAAGCCTCACAGGTAAATGGATGAATGAGATTTACCTGCATTTTTCTTTAGATGTCTATCCAGTGATCCTTTTTCAAAGGTTGTTCTTTTTTTTTTTCAGGCTTTCACATATATATAACAATATAATTTCAGAGGCTGTGGCTATCTTCAGAATGTGTGTTTCTTATTCCAGGCACGTAGGGCACTCGATCAACTGCCTGCTTTCAAAAAATAACAAAACTACAGTGGAAAAGGTTTCAATCTTGCCTTGTCACAGAAAAGACAGGCAGTGGAGGACAATGTTGTCATCCTGATAAAATTTCATCATAAATAAAAATCTCCAGTACATAAATCTTCTTATTACGGAAAATAAGAGATCAGTTACTCTGTTAATTCACATAGACATTAAATATTTTGTATGCACAGTTTCTGTAATTATGTTCATGTAGAAGATGAGCAAATCCTGAATCTCAGCACTGTAAGAACGGGTATAAATTAGCCACAGTTTCATGACAGTCTTTCAACATTACGTAAAATGAATTTGATTATCCAAACAGTAATGCAAGTAGATGCTAAGGAGCTCAACAGAAGACTAAGCAGTGTGAAATCAGTGATCCAGGTAATGGATATGTATTTTACATGTGGGCAGTGGTTTATAGCCCATGGTTTAGCAAGTCCATCCACATATTCCTGGCATCTAGTTATTTAAATTTTTTACTTACGCTGTTTAAAGTCACTGCCTACTTTCAGAAATGTGTTCACAGAAAATACTTATTGAACTGCTCAAAACATCAAGGGTAGTTTTCAAAGAACAGCTTAAACAAGGTAATAATTTTACCTGTGGTTTGAAAGGGTCAGAAATCAGCTACAAAGTAATGTATTATAATGAAACATCTCTCCTTTGAGAAAGTGTAACACATTCTTGCTTTCAATATTCTACTCATGATTCAAAAGCTTTGATTTTTAAGACACAAGGTATAATTGTCATCTGCTTACTCCAGAAGAGAAAATTAGCAGCAGTAAAAACTTACAATATTCAACCTTGATTCCATTAACACATCCGAAGAATTTTTCTGCCTAGTCAAAACCTGTAATGTTTGAGCTTTATGTCCCAATCTATGTCTGGAAATCTCACTTAATGCTCTCCATAAAAATAATACAAATAACCACAGTAGAAAAATCCTACTTCTCTCTGAGCTCAATTGCGCTTGGAAACTAGCATTTGAAAATTGGAAAAAACTCAACTTAGATATATCTTTATCAGTATATCAACCCACAACCTTGGCACGTCTAGAGATATTCTGCTGATGGATCACTAAGCCTATCTTCCAGTTTAGTTCTAATTGCAGTCTCTTCAGGCAATCAATTTCAAGGGATTACACTATAACAATAACATTAAAAATAGATCACTTGTACCACATGTCTCTTACAGAACATGCAGCACAGGCTATTCAGAAGGTACAGCAATACATGACAGTATGAAGCTCTAACTTTGGTGCTGAAGATACTGAAACTTGCCTTACAGTTCAGACTCTGAAGCATGTTTAGGCTTTATTAAAACAAACAAACAATTAGGAAAAAAACCAAAACAAAATAAACCCCCAACTATCAGAAAAATAAATTTTAAAAAAGATCCTGATTTTTCTGACATTTAAAGTCATCAAAACTACTTTCTTTACTGCACTTTTCCAGAATAGAAATGCTAACCCTGAAGGAGGAATAAACTCCAAAATAAGAAACTAAAAAAAACCTGTTTCAGAGGGGAATTTAAAAAACCCTAATACATTTGATTGTAGAAGGAAAGAAAGGTGGAGAGAACTATAATGTTAAAAGTTTACATGGGAGTTATTCTGCATATTCTGAGTTATTTTTCTGCATAAACAAGATTTATGTAATTAAATTCTCTGCATGAAAAAGAGATGTAACTTCCCCATGGACTACTGAACTCCAGATTGAATATTCATGAAAGATAAGGCTTTTTTTTTAGATGAGTAGTTCTACTTTTTACCACAGAATGACACAGAAATTACACTGAGAAATATATTTAAATGAGGTATTGGTAACATACATTTCTCCACAGGATCTAATGTAGATATTTCTCCTACATCTTTTCTGGAAATCTTGTTCTGTAAATGTACTCCTCCGGTGCCATTTTATTTCTACATGGCAAATTCAGACTATTGACACAATGTATTTAAAGGCAAGAAAATAGTTGATGTTGTAAAGACAGAAACCGAGGGAGAAGAAAACACGTTTAAATTTTTCTCACCCTCTCATTCAGCATGGTAATCAGAATTTGACTCTGACACCCAGCACAAGTTATTGTTGAAAAGCTTAATACTAAGTTGACTAAATAGTACTTCCTTAATGGTTGTAATCCTCACCATCATCTTATAAGTTTGAGATTTCAGTATTTGATCAGTAATATCATTATTTTCTACTCCTGGAATTACTGCCTCTATGTCAAAACAAATGAGCCTTAATCAGTTTTGGATTGTAAACTGAAAGCAAACTCTGGAATATGAAGCACCATAAATATAGACATGTAACAGATCAAACAGTGAGCGGTATTCAACCCATTTTTTTTAAAAGGGTCGTTTCTTAACTGTTGTTCCTTTTTATTTATTTTGACATCTAGTAGTCACTGTTAACTCAGAATTGAAACAACTTGCCTTGGACTGCTTAAGTCTCACCCTTTGGGGAAGCTATTAGTATATGATATCTGATTACATGAAGGATGGCAGTCAGAGAAGAACTTAGGCGTCTAAAACCTATGTAGCTACCTAAAACCTTCAGATGAAGAGGTATAATAGGTTCAAATACACTTTATTTGTTCATTAATCAGTGTTATTTCCCTCCAACTTAGAGAAGTGTGAAAAACGGGAAAGAAGAAAATGTGTCTCTTAGAAGAGACCAGTCCTTGTACAAAAGCCAAAGTCAAAATGCAATAACTGTGGTTGTTTTTTGGGATGCCTCGCTCTTGAAAGTGCTGTGGAGATGTGGGATGTATTGTGACAGATAGACCTGCTTTTGCATATGTTATTCTATGACATTTTTCTTTACTGGGATATAGTACTGCAGAGAGAAAGATGATTTGTTTGCCTTTTCCTGCCACTTGATCTGCAGGTCTTCCTGGGCCACAGAGGCAGAGTGCAGGCAGATATGGCTGGGTGGGGCGGTGGTGACCTGGGAAACCATGCCACTGCAGGGACTGAGGGGCTCCTGAGAAGCTCAAGGGGGCATATATAGAGATCTACATGTCCTGCAAGTTTGGAAAACTGCCTGTAGGCATCTGGAAAGGATCATGTCAAACTTATCACAATTTAGACATCCATTGAAAAGATTCTGGTCCTAGGAAGAGATCTGGGTAAAGGATGTTCTTTTCAAAGGCACAGCAGGCTGATTATAGCAGAGTAAAGGAGGCTGGCTTTCAACTCTGTGTCTCCTCTGATCCACTCTGAGCTTTATACAAAATATATCTTGACTTAACTTGTAGTCTGATAGAACCAAATTTCAAAGGTCCAGAGCACTTCTGAGGTGTTTAGGGTGCTCACTGCTCATGAACTTCCCTGTCTGCTTTCTCTCTCTCTTAAATGTCCCTTCGAAAGGTACCAAATTAATGTAAAATTGGTCTATTGGTAAAGGAGTACTTGGGAAGCAGCAGGCCTAGGTTTAGGCCCTCCTCTGTCAAACCATGTTCCACATCCATCTTTTGCTTTTACAGAGAAAAATCTGAAAAGTATGCAATACACAGTATTCCATTTTTCGTGCAACAGCTATGCCACTGGTAATTGCCAGGAAATGGAGGAAATAATCCAAATTATTTCAAAAGTTTACCCCAGAGCTATAGTAAAATACTGACATAGACATGTCCATTCTGCAGCAAAGAACAGAGTATATTAGAGACTGAACTTTGAGAGGAGTTCCTGAATTTCAGTACCTGCTTATGCATTTTATTCATTAATTACTTGATATAAAGTATGTAAAAACTTCTATATTGCACAGGTAATACCATAATCAGACTATGCTCCCATACTTCTTCCCTAATATCTAGAGATTATTGAGAGTAAAAAATTATATGCCTTGGATACTTCATAAATTTTCATAGTAATCCATTATTCAAAGGTTTCACATGACTTAACAGAAAATGTATACCTTTCCTTCCAATAAAGTTTGCTTTTGAGTATGAGTTATCAGTTGTGAAGCTGCATTTCAACATTAGTGGAAATTTCAGTCTTCAAGAAAGGAATACTGTACTGTCCTCAGGAGTCATACTTACTTACAGGTCAACAAATTTTGATGCAAGAAGTCTTAATGAGAATTATACCATGATACCTTCTAACAGCTTGGAGAGGAAAATGATTCCAGCTTGCAGAAAGACCCATAAACATTCATTTTATGAGCTTCTGAGGATTGGATACATCAACGCAGGTGCTGCTGGGCCACTCCTTTGCTGCTTTCTAAAACTGCTATATGAAAAAGGTTTCTCAGTCTCTTTGTCAGAAATATTTCACGTTATAATTTTATTGGTGTAATTTGTGTTATTAGTGAAATAGCTGAACAGTGTTTTGAATAGTCAAGTGGTAAGTTGCATTATATTAATTGGGAAAAAATTCAGAGTGTAGACACAAAGGATAATATACTTCTTTAGAAAATATGAAGCTGAACAAAATTTTGGAGAATCAAACTCTATGGCAAATTTAATATAATCCATAATTATTTTGCAAAATATTTTTGTTTATAAAGACTTCACTCACAAAATGTGGTTTATATACTACTTATATCCAGAAGGTTTATGTACTACTTATATACCATTTCTATCTTGAGAGGTTCCCAACTCTGCTTTTTAAGATAATAAAATACTGTACGTAAAACAAACTATTATTTTGATGACCAGGAAAATGTATTTTGCAGTGTAATTAATCATCTGTAAAAAGGATTTATTTTCGAACCTTGTGATTAGAGCCTCTTTAGAAATACCTTTTTCCTCCACAGTTTTCTACATGCTGTTAATTGTATTTATCTGAATCTCTCTCTGTAATTTTTCTGCTTATCAGAAAAGATGCTTAATGCATTGGGATTAACTTACTGGATGGATATTTATAATTTACATTTTATGAAAGAGTTTCACACTGTTCTAAACAGTTCTTCCTTTATTATATTTCCAGACTATGATAATAACAAAAGAAACACAGTATTTATTCTTATCATTGAATAAAAGCATCAGATTGGTACAGGAAACCTGATAGAGAGGGTAGCCTTAAGCAGAGGCATATAAACCAGTCAAAACTGGATCAAAAGTACACAAGGAAAGGCCTTACAAAAATCTGCAAGATGGATAGGTTTGTATAGATTGCTGAAGCTCACACAGAGTGAAAAGGCACTTTCTAGTCAGACTTGTATGTACAACTTGCCATTAAATGTGCATAAGGAGCTTTTTTTCTCTTTCAGAAGAGACAAAAATATGGTTCTTCCCCTGTATGACTGATAAAATATATTTTTTTTAACTACATAGGTATTAAATGCATTAATTTCATTTTCTTTTCAACAGAAATTTCCAAAAGGTTTTGTTCTTTCTATGCAGCTTTCTCTTCAGACTTAAAAAAAAGGAGTGGCACAGCATAAAAGTTTCAGGAAAATTCACCTGGAAAGAATATATACTATACCTAGACTAGGCAAAAAATAAGATGTGCTGCTGAGCTATTTTCTAAAAATTATTTCATTATTATATATTCATTATGTATTTCATCATATATAAACCATATTAAAATACCTGTTACCAATATTTTACAGCAGGGCTGGTAGCTGCTTGTGAAATGCACCAATTTCCCCCTTTTCCTTCAGATATTTAATTTTTACTCTAAGTTTATAGAATGTTTTGAAGAAATCATGAATATGATGGGGGGAAGGGGGTGTGAATTAGTTATCATATGCTCCAGAAGTGAGATAAGTTTACTTTCAGTGTCACCTTATGCATGCCACACACAATAGACCAGAGTGCAATGAGCACAATGCATGTGAAAAAATGTGTCATACAAGATAACAATCCAAGGATTGTCTACAAAACAGGAAAATTAAAAGTTCTTCTGAGTTAGTAAGAATTGAAAACCGAAAATTAATAATTAAGGCTAAGAAATAGTAGGACAAACAATTTAGTGGGTATTTTCTGAATCAGCTGAAGAAGACCTGTTAGAACCAGTAAGGTGATTTCTGCTCAGAGAGTACCAATTCTCAAAAATACAGTGTTTATACCTACCATCCAAAGTTCATCCTGTTAGGAACAAAGCAGACCTTCTGCCAGGGGGGGCTACGCATTCTTTCTGTACAAGACACTCCCCAGGAAAAGAGGGGAGTTTGCATTTGTTTCTGTATAAAACTGGGACATGATTAGAGAGTGCAGGCATTCAGAGGAGCTCATGTGTTCTCTGATCTAAACCATGTGCCAGCCTTTGGAATCACCCTGTCTGGTAAGGGTAGCAGTTCTTGTTTCTGCTTTGGACACAACTGTAAGCTTGAAAGATAAGACCACCTACAACTGACTGGAAAAAAAAGAAAATTAGTAAGATCCTTGAAAAAGTATTCCTGGCCTTTTGTGATGTAAAATTTTCAGCAGGTACAAAAGCTCCTCATTGGCAGATTTCAATTTGTCATTTGAGAACTGGATTAATTTTCAGTAATTCTGACTTGTCCAATATTTACAGGTCTGTAATTTTTTCCCTTTTTTCCTCTGTTGATTAGATTTTGATATGCCTGTGAAACAGGGGAAAACCAAAATACAAATACTCTCTGAAACTCATAGCCCAAATATCAGAATTAGGTAAGCACTAGAAACCCTTTGTGATCAGGAATGAGTTGTTTCGTTTGGTTGGGTTTGCTTTGTTTTGTATTTAAGTTAAATACAAGGGTTTTGTTATTATTATAATACTTCAAAATAGAAATAAATGGAAAGTCCTCCCAGAGGTTCATTCTGAAAACACTTAAGAAACTGGGTTTCATGCAGAGTCAGGAATACGGGGTCATCAAGAAAAATTTAGATGTTAGACATCTGCCTCTATGCTGTGGAAGCCATGAATTTTATTGGCAATTTCCTTGTTTGTTTTGTAACTTAAAAATGAAAAATAGAAACATTGACAGTAGTTAAATGGAATAAGTTCCATATTTTGTGTACCAATTCTCCTGACTTTCTATCCTTTCTTATATATATGTTTTTAAGGAATTACTATCAGTGTAATACTCACATTTCCAAAGCCCATTTTCCTTGTCAACCTGAAAGTTGTCTTCCCAAAAGGAATCAGAGAGAAAAATGCCATTGTAAAGTATTTCACTTCCAAGTTGAGGAGCAAGTAAAATGCCAGCAGCTAAGGTGCAGATGCAATTTTGCTGCAAACAATGAATTTGTTTTCCAATTTATTTTTTTAAGTTTTCCTCAGGGACTCTCACCTGAATTTCCTTACTCCTCTCTAGCTCTGGAATAAATTTAATGTCAGGAAATCTATTTCACTAATGTTAATCCCAGTAGATACATATATTTGGATGTTCCTTTTCAATCACATTGCTCGGGAAAAAAAGTAAACATGCCCACATTCCTATGTGAATAACTGAGTGCCCCTCTATAAAAAATCAGGAATTAAAGCTACAGAATTATTACAAGGTGATATTTACAGATTTTGCTCCCTAAATTGCCCCTCCAGGCCAGTACTGTGTGGCATGGGAGACATATGACTTCTGTCACAAGATAAGCTGGCCACTGAAAAAAAGATGAAATGTTTGATTTTTTCCAATTAGTGATAAAACATTACTAGAAATAAAGAATATTACCTTTCATCTACAGTTTGTTGGGATCCTGTGAGCAGCTGTGTTGCTTAGGGTGCTTAAAATATTTGTGTACCACAAACCCCTGGAATTAAGTGGTCTCCTTGGTTTTAAATATTGATGCATCAAAGGTAATGCTCAGTTCTCTCCATTTCAGTGAGTTCAAGACAGAAAATATAGGTATGTTGCTCTGGTTTTTGCTAAAGCCTTCTGTTTTAACTTTGGAGTCAGAATTCTTCTCACGCAGTTTCATGTAAATAATAGCCAATGTTTACTTAATGGTATTTTCTGTTTTTCATTCCTTTTGTGATAAGAGAACTTTGATGAGCATTTTTTTTCTCCAGTGGGATTGAGAAGGAAGTGACATGTCCTCCAATCCCTTGTGGAGTTCAGAATTCTATAAAAATGTGACATATGTAAATAAAAGGGGCTTTCCCTCCTTTCTGCTGAACCTAGGAGGGGTGAGAGCGTCTTTATTGTGTTTTCCCAGACACACAGGTGAGTTTCAGAAAAAACAGTATAAAGAGTGAAAGACTCTGGAATAATCTTGCTATAGAAGCCATACCACTTCGGAGCAGTGTAAATATACTAAAGTTTGCTTAATATGTAATAAAGAGGAAATCTGACTGGTAGAAATTTGATCAAAAGTGGGGCTCTGTGACTCAGAAATTATTTCTTGCCACACTGTGATAACAGAGTACGAGACACCTGTCACACCTGACTACACATTTCTGATTTTTTGTCATCTGAAGCACCTCTATATACACACACTTCTAAAACATTTATAGGTTTCCTAATACATCAGATACATGGTTTTGGTTTTCTGTTGCATCAAAAGGTGAAGGAGGAGAGGTCTTTCTGAAGAGAAGTACACATCATCCAGACTAAATCCATTAAATGATGTGAAGTGATTGGAGTATATGCTATTCATTCAAGCATAACAATAACTCTCTGGAGGGAGAAAAGCAGAAGTGAAAATTTGATATGTTGTGATGTCATACAGGCAAAATAAAAAAAAATTGTTAATCACAGATTTTAAATCTTCCAAGGTTGGAAAACACTACTTCTTCACTGCCTTTGGAGAGAAAGGCAAAACATTTGGGAAATCCCTGCTATGTAAGTAGTTTGGAAATTATTCTAAACATTCTACCATATAGTTGACTTTTCAAAACGTGAGTTTATTCACAAACATATAAAATAGGAACAGCATTTTAGTGAAAATAAACTATCTGAATAAGTAAGTTGTATATCTAGATTTATATACAAAAAATGCCCATACACATTTATTCCAGGTTCAGTTCTGCTGTAGATTAATTTTGGCTGTGTAAGAAAGTCCACAGCATGATGCCAACTTGTTGTCACATTGTAGGAGCAAACAGCTATTCTGATAATCATGGAAAGAGGAAGGGAGGAGAATAAAAGGAGTGAGGGGGGGAATGGGGGCAGATAGAAATGAAAAGTATTTCATTGTCTTAGTAAACCTTAAATTCAGTCAGAAAAAAAAAAAAAGTAATCAGCAACATGACTACAGTTTTCAAGGAATGAACTTCTTTCTAGAAACAGAGACACTCAGCTACACAACAGCAATAATACATTTACAGCGGTTACACACTTGGAAAAGAATTGTCAGAATGTGCAAAACAAAATAACTTATGGGGAAGGCAGTTTCAAGATAAAGAACATTCAAAGAGAGCAAAGAAGGATTAAAAAGTAAGACTAAGAAAGAGGCACTGAGACAAACCACAATGATTCAATGTTCTTTTTGTAGACTTTCTGTGCTTATTACAATTCAGGTGATTGAAGTCACAATTTTCAGATCTATGTAAAACCTACATGATCTAATAAACAAAAAGGCATAAACCTGATATTATATAGGAAAATGCACTATTACATAAATTCTATTGGATGGAATAAAACACTCAACTTACTTAAGCCATAGAATATCTATAAATGAAGAGAAACAACAGTCTTCCTCCACAGGAAATATTTAGACATACTTTGTTGAAACATGTGTATGCAAAATCAAACAGTTTTATAGATCAAATAATCAGAAAACTAAGTTGATATAGTCTTTAAGAATTAGAAGGTCTCATATCCCCACTAGAGAGAATGCAGTTAAAGTAATGGCTGAAGATTTGTTCTTGAATGACAAAATGTAGCAACACAGGCAGAGTTACCAATCACCCTCTTCTGCTGATTCTATCATGATCATTCAGTTAGTGAGCTAAAGAATAACCTTTGTCAAATAACCAGCTGGGGCACCCACTCCTTCCTAAATGTAACTGTTAATTACTTCCTGTGAAGTATGAGACTTTAACACATTCTTTAGTCAGTATTGCAAAAAAAAATTAGTCAAACCTTTGATCTGAGCTTCAAATCAGTGACAGGAACACTGAAGTACACTTTAGAACAGGGTAGAAAAATCAGATTAATTCTATGGGTACTCGGATTAAAATTGATAATCAGTTGTCATTTCATTCCCTTCAAATAAGGTTCAAGCTTTTAATATAAAAAAGCTATATAGTTTGGGATAATTTTTGGGATAGCCACACTTTTAAGGAAGAAATCAGAGCTGATTCAAGTGTCATTGGTCATGGGCTACAGATCAAACAGAGGTTTAAACAATTGTAAATGTCGCTGGGTTTGATTTAATTGAAAAGAAACAAGATCAAGAGGTAAACTGTTAACAGCATCTCAGCTAAAGTCATGGAGGAGCTTGACTTTGTCAGTTTAAACTTTTAGCCTCTGCTCAGCAAAAAAAAATACATGCCAAGAGGATTGTGAACATTAGTTTATTGCCTGAAACAGCGGCAGTTTTAATTGATTGACAAATGAACAGAAACAATTTAAAAAGTAAATGAAAACACTCCAAGAATGTGCAGTTTTGTAATTGGAAATTGTAAAGGTCATTGATCATGGCTTATTGCTATCTGTTTGAATGGAATAATTGTTTTGTGGAAACCTTTGTGTGGAGCCAGGATAGAAGCAATATTGACTCTCATAAAATAAGAGTGTTTTTTATTAATACTTTGAGCATGAGTGGACATAGCAAATGTGGAGTTGTGTTGATTCTGTGAAAAGTGTCAAAATATTTACGCACCAGTACTAATATGCACTTTTGATCCAGACTGAGATTATGCAAAATACTTCTGGGGAATATCATTAGTCTGGGTAACAAGAAATAAAAAGAAAAAAAAGAGATTTTGGAGATTAAGAATGAGATTATTAATAAAGTAATTAATTGAAAAATTACTTTTTTGTAAATAAAATAGACATTCATTGGTCTTGCCTGACCAGCTTAGGTGCATTCTAATATGGAGTCACTAACTACATCAGTGGACAAGGGAAGGGCTACAGATATGATTTATCTGGATTTCTGTAAACTCCTGGACACAGCTCCCCACATCACACTTCACTCTAAATTAAAGGGAGACAGATTTGAGGGGTGAACTGTTAGCTGAATTGGGAACCGATGGAATAGGCACATCCAGAGTAGTGGTGAACAGCTGAGAGTCCCAATGGTTGGCAGTGGTGTCCCTCCAGGGTCCATACTGGGATATTAATCTTCATTAATAACAGACAAGGGGATTGAGAGCACCCTCACCAAATTTGCAGACTTGAGAGCACCAAGCTGAGTGGTGCTGTTGACACAGCAGAAGGATGGGATGCCATCCAGAGGGACCTGGACAAGAAGAGGGCCGATGAGAATGTCATGCAGTTTAACAAGACCAAGTAGAAGGTTCTGTATCTGAGTCAGGGCAACCCCCATTATCAACACAGACTGGGGGATGAACAGATGGAGATGGAACAGATGGAGAGCAGCCCTGCCCAGAAGGACTTGGGGGTGCTGGTGGGTGAGAGGCTGGACATGACCCAGCCATGGGCACTCACAGCCCAAAAAGCCAAACGTGCCCTGGGCTGCATCCAAAGCAGCGTGGGCAGCAGGGCCAGGGAGGGGATTCTGCCCCTCTGCTCTGCTCTGGTGAGACCCCACCTGCAGTGCTGCATCCAGCCCTGGGGTACCAGAACAAGGAAAAGCACTGACCTGCAGGAGTGGGCCCAGACAAGGACACCAAGATCATTAGGGGGGTGGAGCACCTCTCCTACGAGGAAAGGCTGAGAGAATTAGGATTGTTCAGCCTGGAAAAGAGAAGGCTTTGGTGTGACCTAATTGTGACCTTCTAGTACCTGAAGGGACCCCACAGGAAAATGGAGACAAACTATTTACAAGAGTATGCAGTGAGGACAAGGGGGAATGGCTTAAAAATGAAAGAGTAGGTTTAGACCAGATACTAGGAAAAATTCCTCACTGTGAGTTTGGTGAGGCACTGGAATTTGTTGCCTAGACCTGTGTGTGTACCATCTCTGGAAGTGTTCAAGCCCATGCTGGATGGAGCTTTGAACAACCTGGTGTAGTGGAAAGTGTCCCTGGCCATGGCAGAGAGGTTGGAACTAGATCATCTTTAGGAACATTTTCCAACCCAAACTACACTATGACTCTATGATTTATTATATAAAAATGAGAAAAAATAGATGACTTGCATAAATTCATAACCTAAAATCTCCCTTTCAATGCTTCCGATATTGTAAATACCCTGTTTTAAATATACCAAACATCAGTTTTTAAATCATTATTGCCCCAAACCTGTCATCATTACATGGAAGTATTTTCATTGGGAATATATACAAGTTCTTCAATCTCCTCCTTAAGTGGAAATATGATTTCCCACTATATTTTGCTATGAGTGTATATACAGACGTATATGTAAGTATACATAAACTCTTCAAGAGTTAGGAAAAAACTCTTCTTTTTGGGGGTAATCTTCAGCTAAAGATATAGCTTTTTTCAGATATTTTTTTTTTCTGATATTTAGAACATTTTTTTAAATCCATAACCTAAGAACAGATGCTCATGTAGATATTCTTTATGCTTACACATTTCTCAAGAAAGAAATATCTCTATGTTTTTCCCCCGAACAACGTATTTTTGATAATTATTATGTGATGTAGTAGTTTAAATTTAACCTAGTTCTTTATTTATCTACAAAATTTCAATAAAGCTTCTTTCAACTGACTGAAATTTTATTATTCTGTTCTGACTATGTCTTCCTATATGAAAATGAAGTCACTACATCCTATTACAGTGGTTTGAAAAATGATTCAGTATGCAATTTAAAATGCTGACTATTCATTGCAAATTGAGAAATCATGTCAGAGAAAACCCCCGTTTAAATCAGGAGTGTGAAAACCAAATAAAATCTTTTCAGTCACGATTCTGGTGTTCTGTCACTTTATCTTCTGTAACTTTAACAAGCTAAGCTTTCACAACAGAAAGTCACCATGAATTATCTTTAGCTTGCCTCTTGAGGGATAATTATTTCATATCACTTGTGTGTCAAAGATGGAAGGTTTCAAATCAATCCTGAAATTGGTTGTTCCTCCTAATGAAGTAACATTTGCAGGGTTTATTACTCTGTTACACATTTCTGCTAAACCATACTGAAGGTTTAAAAGAATAGCCCAACAAGTAATTTGTTTTTGTACTGTAAGAAATGCTTTCTGTCATTTTAATACATTGCAATGTTTTTCCTTTTGTGTGCTGTCCTACAGCCAGTTTTCACTTCAGAGGAGTGGAAGTGAAATGAGCTTCCTGAAAATAAGCTTTCTATTAAAAAAAATTGAGACTCATTTCACCAAACACTTCACAAAGTAGGTATTTACACTGGCCCTGGTGCTCCAGACTTGCTTTAGTGTTACTGGGGAAGATGGCACATAAATCACTCTTTAAGGAGTGCCTATTTCTCCCACTTTAGCTATAAAGGGAGTTCAGATATTCAGTACTCCATTCAGCACACAGATGACCAATGCCAAGTATCCCACCTTGTCTCCCTCCAGAAGACCACAAGTTCCACATCCAGTATTTCAGGCCTGTCCCAGGTAGCTTAGGGCAACTCAAGTGCTTTTGTGCTGTCACAGTTTAAAAGAGCCTGTGGTCCAACAAAGCAGCTCAAAGGTCCACGTACAGGTGCCTGGAGTGGGATGCAGTTCGAGGTTAGCATCTTTCAGCATAGATTTACTGTGTGTATGTGAGCTCTTTGTAGGCACCCATACAGTCAGAGGTGATCTATGGCTTTGTATGACTCCCACAGAGGCACCTAGTGCCTTTTGGAGTATCCTGAGATATTCTAAGGTATCTGAGAGCTCTGCAAAGGGCTGGAAGATAGGATAAATTCTTCTTGTATGTTCCTCTGGATTGACAGGTAAAGACCAGCTGCCAGAGATAGCTCAGGATATCTCAGGAATCCTTGGGGGCCCAGCTGACTTGTACTTAGGAAAAGCAATGCCCCTTTGCAGAGAATCTGCTCAAATTGTGGTAGACACCTGGTGTCTTCTCACCTGAATTACTTCCTAAGCTTAACTGAATAAGGGCTTATAATTTTGCATAAACATGACTCTATACTGACATTTCAGATGACCCAGTACTTCTTGTCCAAGGGTATACATAATATTCTAATTCACTATCACCCTCCAAAAAACCTCAACAAAAAGATTTTATTTTTGTGAGATATTCAAACTTTTCTGAAATGTGAAGGTAAAAATCATTGTAAAACTCTCCCTTAACAATTCTGTGCCATTAATTTAATCAACTTTATTATTCTTTCTCTAATACTAATTTTACCATTGAACATTCATAAGAAATTTTACATTTATTTTTAAGTTATACTCTTATTTATTTGTCAGTAAAATAATTGACTGCATATATTTGTCAATAGCCTACTTTTCAGTCCCTGTTATATTCCCTTTCCTCTCTCCTTCAGCCTCTCAGAGGTCCCTTTAGGTGTCACATTTTGCCAACGTTCTTCCCCACAGTGAAATATTGCAGAATTAGGACTGTTTTAATGAGCTACCTACCATATTAAACAGCTGTAACTATTTATTACCTCACTATACTCTGGGGGACATTACTTAAATTTGTGAAAGTATAACAATGACCTCAAATAGCTATTTCTATTTCTTAACTTCCAGTTTTATGGGTCTTTGATATATTTTCGGCTGAGTACTGTTTCAGTCAATCTTACAGACTCCTTACACATTGAGTTTACTCCTGACACCCTCCTTTTACACTTAATTAACTTGATTAAATATTTATACTGCTGTCACAGCCTATGTTCCTATCAAGATTGAGGTCCCTTTGTGTTAACTGCTAGGTACAGTACAAACACAGAAGTCCATCACATTAGTTACTTAAGAAAAGTATTGTTAGCTTTCCATGAAGAATTACTTGCTATATGAAATATTATTCAATCTTTCTATTACAAAATAACCTTGTTTAATATAAAGTGCTTTAACTTGAAGGAAAAATTATATAGTTTTTCACATTTAAGGATTAAGATGGCTGTCTGATTACAGCAGCAGTAATATCTCACTAAAATTATAATTATGAATATTATCATTATGTTCAATCAACATGACCATCAGTACATACTGTAAGCTATGCAAAATGAGAAATACAAATACCTTTATAACAAGTAGCAATTCATACCCATTGTTAATGACAAAATAGACCATAAAGCAGACGTTTGCATTCACAGGAAGGGAGAGTAAATATGGAGCTCATACATTATGTATCTCACATATCTCAGAAGCAAAGCAGCAAAAAAAATGTTACCTAAGAACACACACAAGAGAAAATTTTAATCCTTATGCATATTCCACTACATATACTAAACTCGTATTATTTCTGAGTAAGCTACTGAGATAGCAAACCAAATGAGGAAGTTCATAGCAGCGACTGGTAGGGTAGAATAATAGTTTAAGCATGGCAAAATTCCCAGTTCTACCAAATTAACAGAAATGACAATAATCTTGATGTAATCCAAATTTAAGAATACACAGTTTTTATTTAGACTTGCAAGAAAATGAATTTTTATTTAGACTTGCAAGAAAATGAGAAAGAGAGAACCTGACAGTTATTTAAGTAGTAATTACAGATCCTGTCATAATTCAGAAACTAAATATGCCATTGTGTTCAGAGAAATTAATTCCCAGTTTATATGAGGCACCATGGAATTACGGCTGCTTTGACCATCACCTTATAAGAAGCATACCCTCATAAAAATTGCTTCATATCACAAATTTTGGTCACAAATCCCCTCGGATACCTATACTCTGAGCTGCCTCAGATTAAGGAACCTATTGCAAATTGCAAATGTGTTCCTAAATTCTGCCTATACACCTGGGTACACTCAATCCATAAGGCATACTCCTCCTATTTAAAAACAAGCTTGGTGAACATCCTGAGCCCATCTGAGACAGAGTGGGTTTAGGAACTGTAACAGAATATGTTTAAGGCTTAAACATGACTAATGTATCTTGAGCACAATTAACAGATGGGGATCCTATAGGGGTTAGGTGAGTGTGATAAATTGACAATCACTGATAGACTGAGATTAGATAAAATGTCTTATTGTAAGGTTCCTAAAGATAGTAATTATTTCAGTGATATCCTCAAAAAGAAAAAGAGCAGAAAACGGGGCTACAGAACAGAGCTTAAAGGGAAGGATAAGTTTTATGAAGGTTTTGTGTATGTGAATATGCTTTCAAACAGTATATAACCAATGTAGAACAACAGCACACGGTATTTGGCTTAAGTCACAAATTAGTAGTTTTCAGCATTTACCTCTGTTTGGTAAGTAAATAGCTACTCTATCGGTTGGAAAGTAGCATGAGAACCAGAGCTATTAAGACTTGCAAGCTGTGATACATTTATAAAATCATGTATCCCCAGTGTAGTGACAACCTTAAATAAATATGTGTTCCCTTAGCTATTCTGAGATCTCGATGAAACTAAACACCTCATTCAAGATGGTAAGTAAATAGATTACTTTTGAAATTGTCTGCATTTAATGAATTCCCTGTTTAGGTAAGGTGAAACAAAACACAATTAATATAAGTCAATCTTCAAGCGAAGTGCTTAAATATCAGACTACTTTTGGGAGAAACAAAAAACATTGTTAGCTAGAAAATACTGCTTTGCAAATATTTCTTGATGGCCTGATTTTTATTTTTTTTTAAGTAAAATATTCACCATACAAAACTGAAATAAAATTAGAACAACACCCCATTGGTAAAATATTCAGAAGAGCTTCAAGGCATAAGAGCCAGAACATCTTCTGCTGTCAATGTTGCACATATTTGAAAGTGCACAAGTCAAAAGACCAACCCTTCATCTTCAGATATTAGGAAAAAATTTGTTCTGTTAATATTGCTGAAGCTTGTCACTTGGAAAAGGCAGAATTCCCCATTCAGCCTCCTATTTGAAGATGTGTATGTCTTTTTGGCAAAACAGGGAAAGACTGCTTAATTTCTGAATGGGTTAGAAATGACTGTCTGTAGACAGGGATGTCTATCAGGGTGACAGGGCATTTGTTTTCTTTCTCAACTGCTAGGCCACCAGACTATTAGTTCTTTGCATGAGATTAAAAGATAAATTTGCAGCTGGAGGACATCTTTAGCATTTGCTTGAGATTTTCTGATAGTCTTGCTCTTCTGGTATCCGGCTTTACTGATCTCAACTGACAGATCAGTCAGGTTACAGAGGTGTGTGGTCACGTTGCTCCGGCCCGCTGTGAGCTGAGGCCGTGTGCCACCTCTGTGTCACCCGCCTGCTGCCCCCTCCACTGCGGTGGGATGCCTGGCTGGGCCTGCGGGGGAGGCTCAGCAGCTCTTGCCTTTTGGATAGACATTTTCTTCCTGACTTTCTCCAAGGCTTTCAATTCAGCTTCCCACAGACTCCTCCCAGAGAAACTGATGCATTACGGTCCAAGCAGGTGGGAATCTGTCTGTCCAGTGGCATCCAGAGGGATAGCTGCAAATAACTCCTTTTCAAAATGACATTGTCTTCACAAGTGGAGACCCCAGGGATCAATATAGGGCCCAGTGCTGTTCAATATCTTAATAAGCAATCTGAAATAGGATTTAATATACCCTGATGAAGTGTGCTAGTGTTAGTAAACTGAGTGGGGCAATGAACACTTGGAAAGAGAGAATCACTTTGCATTAAGACATGAATATGCTGGAAGAGTGGGCTAACAAGACCCTTACAAGGTTCGAAAAGGAGAAATGTAAGGTCTTGCACCTGAAAACATAATCCAGAAATAGAGCATAGGCTTGCATCTGCCCAGCTGGGGAACAGCTCTGTGGAAAGGGACCTGGGGGTGCTGGTGGACAAGCTCATTGTGAGCAAGCACTGCTGCTGCAGCACAGAAAGCCAGCAGGGTGCTGGGCTGCATCAACAAGGGCATCACCAGCAGTGACCACCAGTTCCCCATCAGATCAGATTATCCTACTCTGTCCAGTGCTTGTCAGGCCACACCTGTTCAGGTGTGTTCAGGTTAATGTGTTCAGGTTTTGTCCCTGCTATTCAAAATAACCGTGGTCATGCCGGAGAAGGTCCAGATAAAGGCCTCAAAGATGATCAATGATCTGGGAAGTCTGCCATGTGAGGAAAGGCTGAGAGAACAGAATTTGTTCAATCTTGAGAAAAGAAGGCTGAGGGGAGACCAGATCACTATATTCCAGTATTTAAAGGGTGTCTATGAAGAAGATGGAGACTCCCTTTTTGAAAGGAATCACAGAGGAAAGATGATGGACAATGAGTCCAAGTTACTCCTGAGGAGATTGCGATTTTTCACAATGAGGGCAGTCCGTTATGGAAATAATCTCCCCAGGGAAGTAGTGGATTTCTCAACATTGGGCACTTTTAAACTGAAGAGGGCGCTGGGCCATCTTGTCTAGACAATGATTTTACCAAGAATGTTTGAACCACGTAATCCTTGGAATACCTTCCAACCTGTTATTCAATGAGTCAATGATTCTACGAACAGTTATTTTGGACAGTCTCAGTAAAGAAGAAGCCCAGATGGTATGGGGATGCAAGATACCATATATATACCTATATACGTATATGTAAATATATGCATACATATGGTATATATGGTATATATGTTCTCTTTCATCCAAAGATATTAGAAGTGAAATGGCAAATGGAACGGCTGGTGTTATCAGGCTATTTATGGCTTAAATTTTACTTAATTATCTGAATTACAAATAAATAATCTAAATAGTTTCCTCAAATATTCTGAAGTACTTTCTGGTCTAGGTTATATATTAATTATGCATTTCAGTTTAATTAGTTTTCAATATTTGTGCACAGTCCAGAGCAGACTGCTCCCAGCTTTTCTTTCATTGTAATTCTACTCTAGCTGATTTTAGAACCCTGTGCACATTAATATTTTGGGTTTATGTTAAAAACGTTTTGAGATCCACTGCAGTAAATCGACACTTCTTAATTCCTAATGTGATTTTCAATTTGCAGAGGCTCCATCTGGAATGAGGGGAAGGGATAGAGCAAATGATATAAAATAAGTTCAAATTTCTCCATCCAAAGTAGAGAAAAAATAAGAAACACTCTACAAAAATATTTAAAATATTATTTGCAAATTATATAATACACAAGAAAGAGAATTGGTTAAATAAAAAAAAACTTTATTTCCTATTATTTCCTCTTTATCTAAGCTGTTATCTCTTTTGTCTCTGTATCTTGTTGGCCATCAAAGAGCATTAGTGAATATTCACCACTGATTTGATTCAGCTAACTCCACTTCCAAGAAGATAACACAATAATATCTAAAATGGAAATAGCTGTCTGTTGTGCAGTGATCTTTACTGTTCTTGCTTCTGTCTCTCAGAAAATGGCACTACATCTCATTGTTCAAGGACATTAGTTATATTTATTTCAGAATCAGCAGACTTTCTTGTCCCCTGACTACACAAAAAGATTAGAGACAAAAAAAAAATATTGACTGATGTATATGTAGCTGTCAAATGTAAACCCTCTAAGTGATTCATTTTCAGTGACAATCCTAACAGCTCTTTTTCTCTAATGCCTTACCAGCCCATACTCAGGTAAGAATATGCAATACATGAAGATCTGCAATATTCACGAAGTGTCTACAATTACATTTTTATAAATGTCATCATCTGCTCGAAATAGACAAAAACTTACACCTTCTGCCCAGGGAAGTGGTAGAATCACCATCCCTGGAAGAGTTCAAAAGGTGTGTGGATGTGGCACTTGGGGATATGAGGGTGTGGTGAACACAGTGATTCTGTGTTAATGGTTGGACTTGCTGGTCTTAGACTTCTTTTACAACCTTAACTATCCTATGATTTTGTGATTCTATGATTTGTAACTGCGATTCACAGTCACTTAGCAACAGAAAAAAAATACCTCAATTTTTTTGCTGGACCCTTTACTGTTCTAGTGGAACACTGAACCTTACATTCCTAAAAAATTCAACTGCAGATTTTATCTTACACAACTGAGTAACAAAATCCAATTTTTCCATGTTTAGGCTACAGTGATGAAAGGAACAGAGAATTTACTCATGAGACTTCACTGAAAGAGCTATGTAACAAAATATGATCTCTTTTTAAGACCTGTAATTGTTCTGTACAAAAATTATCCTACTTCATGTTTGTATACAAGATCAGATTAGACAGGTCTCAGTATTTTTAGATTCACCAGTGTTAGGGGAATTCATTCTTGTTAGGATCAGCAAAGTCAAGCTAGACAAACAGATTCTGTGGACCAAGTCCCCAAGGAACTGTCTCCAGTCAGCATGACAACACTATCAGGAATTATCAAAGATGTCAAGAAAATATGAACTGTGGCTTCTTACGTCTGGAGTGATCATGAGATGCATTTGGATATGGAGAAATAAACGACTATGTACTTTTTAAATCATGGATTAATGCATTTAAAAATAATATTCAAAGTATGAGTATTTTACATTTATGGAGATAAATGGGCAGAAAATATCAATTGTGCTACATTGCTACTCAGGAAAATTTGAATAAAATTTCGTATCCATTATTGTTACCTTTAAAAAGTATAATTTAACAGTAAAGTGTAAAATGAAAGATACCCATGTCTTTAACAGAAGATACTTAAGAAGATACATATATTTCATGGTAAGAAGATTTTCATTTTTTTACAGTGAAAAATAATTTTCCTTTTTTGAAAATGTAAATAATAATGTGTACTGTAAGTTTACATTCTTTCTTCCAGTATTAGTGGGACAAATGTTTGTCTGATCATCAGTTTAAAAAAAAAATAAAGTTGAGTAATTCACAGAAAAACGTTGACATGGAAGAATAAATATCTCTATGACCTTCCTGGTCTTTTAGCAACAGAATGCTGATGTGCATCATTTAAAATCATATAATCTGGGAAGTATTTCAAAGGGTTCTCGTAAAATGTGTTTCAGAAGGATCATATATTCCAGTATTGACTGAATATACAATTATGAATACAAAGGGAATCAAAATTAATTGTTTTCATATGATGTAAGGTTTGAAGGTACCTTTTGGCTCATCAAACCCTGCTCCATACTAAGAAACTTACAATGTTCAACTGCTGCTACACATTTTTCAAGATTTTTTTTTGATAAGTGGTTTATATTCAGCCTTTTCCCCAGACTAACACTCAGAAGCTCTTTCTAAATTTGCTCTCTGTGCTGCTTATGAAAACAAACATTCCTTACAACTGTGCATGTAAATCCTTGTACTGCTCTGCTAATTCACTTTTATGCCACCTTGTCCTTTACCTCACTCCAAGTGCTAATGCCTTAATATCTTTAAAGAGGAGGACTATCTAACCTCTTATTCTTTGGTTTTGGACAGTATAATGTCTTGTTATGAGGGCACACAAATGGTTAGGCCTTGTGCTTGGAGATCTATGCAGTTGGGAAAAATGGAGAAAGGCAGATTTTTTTAGCACAAGCTAAACACACATCTCAGTTACACTGCAGGCTTAGTTTGAAAAAACCAAAGCAAAACAATATAAAACTCTTCATTTTGGAGAGATTCAAAGGATTTACGATTATCCCCACAGTACGTGGACCTTGAAACCTGTGTTCAACAAAAGACAGTGGAATCACAACAGCATCACTGTAAAGTACTCCATCTGGTACACCAGGATTGTCCTCAGTTCTTCCCATACAGACCAAAAAATGTCCATTGTAACCACATAGAAAGCAGAATTGTTGCTGAAGTATTTTTTGACGTTTTGCACATGCACAATGGTAGATCACAAGGTTTTTATACACACTAACCAAAGTCAAGGTTTACTACTATTCTTTCAGAATCAAGAAATATATTTTTGACAAAGAATTAAAATACAATTGAATTTGATTTTTAAGTGTCATAAAAACCAACAATGATCCTCTCCTTTGTCGTTTGTCACGGAAAATTCAGAAACCTGGGCATCATAAGGTAGTTGTTGGCTTGGTACAGTAACATTTGGGGAGCATGGTAGAAAGAGGATACAGTCCTGTTTTCAACAATTGCATTTTACATAAGCTTTTTGAAAACATTCTGACAGATCATTGTTTCTTTTTTTTCTTCATGTAATGATGATAAACTAAAATAATTTTTTCTTCTTAAGATTGAATTGATTTTCTGTCAGTTGAATTGGATGTGACTGAATAGTTTATTTTCATCAAGCAAAATATTCCGCATTTTTATAATAAAATTTATAAATAAAGTATGATCTATCAAACTAAAATATTCCAGTAAAGTAAAACCATTTTTATTATATAGTATTGGATTTTATTTTTTGATTTATATACTAAACAGGAAAGTTAAAAATCATTAGTTTCAGTATTATCAAGATACAGCTGGATTCTAATATTTCTTAGAGTTGCATTGTAAGATTTCAAGCCTTTGACACTATTTAGTTTTGAAGTTAATGTGAATTTCAGAATCTGCCAGAAGTTATGCTACCAAGCAGAGGTATGTATTAAAGGAAAAGTTATACAAAGCACTACTGGGTGGAATATTTTTACCTTAAGATTTGGGAGAGAGCACTTCCATTTTGGAAATGGCAGGTCAGAAAGCTAAATCAATCCCACCTGAAGTGATAGATATGTACAGCCGTCTTAGAATGCTCTTGAAAGCAGAAATTAAAATCTTTAAAGTAAAATCAATAAATTCCTGATGGTGTCAGGGCAAGGGTTCTTATCAAAATAGTCTTGCTTTCCTGATCAGATTTTTTTCTAATCCATAATGTAAACACTAAGCATAAATCGCCATACCACTTTATCTATCTCTCTTTGACACCTAAGAGCCTTAGCATCTCCACTAGCAGAACTTGGACCAAGCAGAAACACTCCTGGCAGCTCGAGAGATGAAGGAAAAAGGATCATGGCCATCACTCTTGCTACACTTGTAGTAAAAGACATCACTGAAAATTAGACAACTATCAAACAATTGCCTCCCCAGCCTCTCTACTTTGTTTTCCTTAGTTTGCGTGTGAGATGGGGAGAATATATAAGACTATGGAAGAGATTATTTTCTCTCTTGAATATGTTTGCACAGTGAGCACTGTCATTACCGTTAAAGAACACCAGCACATCTGTTACATTGAATACTTCTGAAGAAACAAAAGCATATCTAATAATGCAACTTAAAATTTTTAGTGCTTCAGATAGCCATATTAATTAGGCCTAATACATTAGGTATCTGGGTTGCTTATAAAGCAGATCATTCTCCCAGAAGCATTTTAATTTATTCTCTTTGTGAATAATTTGTTCAGGAACCAGGAAGGAATTATGCTTCTGACATAATGGATTAATAAGACAGCATTCAAACAACAAAGAAAATTAAGTACAAAGGTTAGTAACCAAGGATGAAGCAAATTTTTAAAAATGCATAACCCATTTCTCTGAATTTCTAATGTGCTTTAAAAACTGGATAAATTTCACTGACTCCTTGTGATGTACAAATATTTTCTTGAATACTGCAGGAGATTTCTTTGTTCAACAAAGAGAAACTTTACATATAATTTATATATGTATATATGCATATTTACTGAAGTATAAAAGTTGTTTTAGGAACAGCTGATTCTTCCTTATAGGGTTATGTTTGTCGGTATGCGTGTAGAAGTGCACATACTAAATTTGTAGAGAAATATGATTCATTTCATTTTGATGAATATCCAAGAGATGAAAACTTTTTTCAAGGTTAATGCATATACATTCAGGTTGGAAATCTTGTATGATTAGTCCCTTTCAAGTGTCTTTTACATAGGTTAATTTCTTCATTTACCAAAAGAGGAAATAGAGCATGGGAAAATGGTTAGGAAAAGAACAAAATACCACAGTTTTTGATAAGAGATTGTTTTGAGGGCTGTTTATGAGTGACATAGTGTTTATGTGCAACACAAATGATGGAAAAACTTCAAGGTAGTTGGAGACATTAGACTTTTTCTGTAGCTGGGAAGATGTTCACCTATTTTAGCTCTGAAGAAAAAAAATATGTTAAAAATGTTGGGTGTAGTTTGCTACAATCTCTGCAGCTCTGCCTGGTTTTATTGTTTTGTTTGTTCCAGATGCTGGAGTATAGGATGAACAGTCATGCAATAATGAGAGCACTGACAAATCTCTGTTTTTGATTCTGTTCTAAATGAGCTATTGACAAAAAATTTGTGGTTTATTCTAAAATTGGAAAGGAAGATTGATTTCTAATTAGTATTGAAAAACATCTGCTGGTTTCCAGTTCCCATGAGGTTTTGCAATACAATGACAGTTATTTGTCATTAATTCTAACAAAATATTTCATCCCTAGCTTATCATCATATTTTAATAATCAGAAATAATTAAAAGTATTTTTACATTAAAACTTTTATAAATACATAGAAGCCTGTTAATCGATTCACAGTGAGATAAATGAGCATAGAGAGTCTCTTTTTGTTCTGCATAACAGAGAACGAAGTTCATTTGGAGTCTATCACTGGACTCCTGGGCTCTATCAAAACACAAGAAATAAATTATAACAGTAGAGGAATGCAAATTCTACAGCTACAAGTCTGTGCTGTAATTTTTAATGATGTTCGTGAACCTGCTGCACTGCTCATAACAAATATTCTCACACAGTCTTATGCACGTGTACTCATCCTGTTTACAATGTTTCTTTCCCTCCTGTGATTTAAAAAAAAAAATTATTATCAGTTTACCGCAATCCCATTTCATTTTCTGAAGTTTGGAAAATCAGTTTAAAACCATTGATACAAATCAATGAATCAATTATTTTTGGTGGAGGGTGGAGAGGAAGAGCATTGCAGTATTTCAGTAACTCCCAACAGGTTTCTCAGTCATCAGTCTGAATGACTGAGGTTTTCTGGTAATAATAAAACAAAAACATGGTCTGCTAGTCAAGACAATCACACTGAAGTGGAGCTCTGCTGTCTTAATATTATGAAAATGCAAGTTGTTTACTCTGGTCACTAGAGGACTTCAGAGTCACAAAAGACAAAGAAATTGCAATGAAAACCATGACTAAAAGGTTGCATTTCTACCTTTTCCTGAAGAATCAGATCTCTCTCTGATGTATCTGGCTGATCTATTTAGAATAAAGGGGAAGTCTCACTTCATCACCACCACCTTAGTTTCGTAAGGCTTTCACCAGAACTCATTTACAACTGAGAGCTCTGGTAGCAAATACATTGGTGCATTCCCCTCACACAAGCTCAAGCAACAAACCAGATTAGTTCAAAACAAATATAATCTCTCTGGTGTTTAAAATTAGTGCTTCCAAAATGGTTTAACATGGTTTATTAAATGTTTTCCTCTAAATTGGTCATTCAAACCTTGTCTTTCCACCATTAAATTTTGTTGGGTGTTTTTGTTTGTGTTTTATAAAGAGAGAGAAAATCACAATCAAATCATAATCCATTTGCTAAAGAGTATTAGGTAGAAGTAAATCTCAAATTCACAAATGTCATACAACTGAGGCAAAAGTTTGAAAATCTGGGCTTGTTGTGTCCTGTAGAAAATTGCCAACATTCTGGACATTCAGAAAAGCAAGTAAACAAAAGTAATTTAGCTAAAATTTTGGAGACAGATTAATTCCCTATTTTGTGATGTAATATGGTCAAAGAGTAATGCCATTATTTGTTACACAGGACTCTTTTCTTATGTCTCTCAGAACATTTTTCAGACACTTATTTTGTCCTTGAAACAGCCACATAAATCAAGAATATTATCTCCACTTTATACAAAAATAACCTCAGTCCTGGGTAGGACACACCAAGTTTACTCAACTACCATGTAATATAATTGATTATTGGACTAATGAGGACTAGAATGAAAACTCAAGCTCTCCTGAGTAAGGCCTAGTGCAGTTGGTATTGAGACCCATGAAAGACATAATTCCTTTAACTCATAAAAAACAGTGCATTCCTATAACATTTTAGTACAAAGATGGTTCTGTAAAATGACACTCAGAAAACCAGTTTCCAAAATTCTCAGGACAAATAACTATGCTATTTTTCTGTCTCAAAAGACAGAACAAATATTCCTTCTTCCTTTATTACCACCATTGAACTCGTCATTAATGTAGGTATGACACAGAATAGTGAGGTAGGAAAATTGAGGTCTCTTCTGATCCATTCAATTAATTGTTTTCTTCTATTATGTGAAAAGATTTAGAAACATAACAGCAGAAAATTTTAAGACAAAAGCCAATCATATTCTCATCCAAGCTATCATTTCTTCCAGCGATATCAGTTGTGCTTTTACTACAGCAGGTCACACACATATTCATGCCTTGAATGATTTTTTTTTGTGAGAGAGAAACAAAGAAAGACTTTTCGGTGTGCATTTTAGATTTAATGAATTCATTAAGACATAGCTTTTGGATTACAAATTATTAAAAATAATTTTTTATTGTGTAAGGTTCTTTTAAATAGTAATTACTGTGTTAGTTTCATTCTTCAGCTGTATATTTATGTTTTAAAAGGAAAAAAGTTGATGCCACAGAAGCCATTACCATCTGAAATGTCAGTTCTGCACAAGATCAAGCCTCCATGGCAGAAATTCACTCTCTGCTGTTTGTCAGATATTAGATGAATATGTCCATGTTTCCAAAAGAGCTAATGTCTATTTTTGTTACCTAGTAACAGAAAAACAAATTTATTTTAAGATATTTGTATCAAGTTAGACTGAAAGAAACTGTACATGTATGGGTAGATGGTGAAAGAGAATAAAATCTCATTAAATACTTCTGAGACATTCTTTTTTCTTGTATGCTGCATGTGAAAGTAAGAAAATGTGGAAACTAAAACAGATAACAAAGTGATCCACACTCAACAGAGGAAAAGAAGAACATAATGAATTCCTACACTCAAACTCAATTCTAGATTAAATATCTTCCTTGGTAATGTGAAATTCAACAACCCGACTCCTAAACTGAGTTTAAGCCAATGGAAATACATTATCTAGTGAAATACTAGCTACATGAGCAGTATAGATTTGTTTCCATATTTCTCATTCAATGAAAACTTCTGATACACTTTAAATTAATTTTCTTTCAAAATGACAGTCTAAATTAAAAGTTCCTTAAAAGACGTCCTTATCATCCACGTAATCTATAATATTTGTACTAGGATATCTTAGAGCCCCTAAACATTTAATTATAATACTCAAAAACATTTGCAGCACTCAGAGTCAGAAATATAACAAAAATACACTTAGTTACAACTCCAGTAAGATAGTAGACTATACTACTAAATGGAAAATCCATTGATGCAGGAATTTCAACTTGCAGTCAATACCTTGTATACCACAATTTATTTCGCTGCATTTAATCTGTGAAAAAGGTCAGAGAAAGATGTTCTTGAACTTCTCTGGTATATAGAAAAGTGTCTTCTACAGAAAAAAATATAATTCCTGTGCTGAAGTTCATTTCCAATGGAAGCAGAATTCTGTTTTATTTTCATCTTGTGCTGATAAGGAGATGAAATCTTCCCATTCAAATAAAGAGAGTTTATAGCCTCTTATTTATATTTCAGCATTGATAGAATACATATTCTGCTTTCATTTGCCTGACACAATGAATCTAATATTCAGGAGTCAGAAAGGAACTCAGTTCTATATTACATTAATGGAAATGTATTAATTTCTTTGTTAGTACACAGTTTAGTCACATCTCAGTTCTTAAACCTTCAAAATAAAAAAGTTCATATTCATTGGGACACTTGGAAAAATTATACTCTTGCTCACAAAATTTTCAGCTTCATATAATTTTAAAAGTCACTCTGGAGTGCAGAAGATCAGAGATCCCTTCACTATTTACAACATGTTAAAAATGTCTTAAAGATCAGTCCAGTTGTGAAATGTGATAGCAATGAGTTGTGAAAGGTTTGGGCTTTCCTGAAACAGGTTTTTCAATCTCTAGTGAATTAGAGATGAGATTAAAATTCTGTTATCAAACCAGTGCAGCTGTATACTACTAGTTAAGATAAAAAGGTTAAGGTTTAAGAAGGCAAGCATTTCCATCTTACCTAATGAATGGGAAAAAAAACTTCCTTAGGTATAGAATGTGAATTTAGTATAAACTGTATAAAATGGACAAAATGCATAAAATTAGTATAAAATACTTGATTTCATTACTGCCTCAAGATATGCTAATGTAATATTAAATTTTGTCACTATCCTGTGAAATTATTTCTGGTTATTTAATCTACACAAAATTTGACACTTGTTTTAAAAATATTTTGCTTTATCACTGTTTAGAATAGAACACTGTGTAGGACTAGAAGACTAGACTAGTCAGAACCTGTCTATAGTTAGCAGTAATATAAAGAAGATATTAAAATAAAAATATTATAGGTATATAATATTGTTATAATATTATATATATTCTAGAATAACAAAAAATTAGATTTACCTTTTCAAATTCAAAGAATTTCCTGTAAGTTAAAGAGCAACCATTACTAGTAAAAAGTTAAAATAAAAATATTTATTGAGGTAGAGGGATGATTTTTTTCCTTGAATCTAGTTGACATTCCCCATCTTCCAAAATATTCTTTTCTCACACATACAGCTACGCAACTCATCTTCTCATCCTGAACTCAGGTACAATATGCTAACTTAACTACCAATGTCTAGCATATGCTTAAAATATCCACACATTCTACATTAAGCTTTTTATTTTTCAGTTTGTAGTCCCATCTTCAATAAGTAATATTACTTAATTAATAAAACTGGTAAAAAGTTTTGAACTGCTGTTCTAGACTTCAAACTTTGCAATCACTACAGGAAAAAGACCTCAAACCTTTTAGCCCTGAACACTCTCTCTTTCTTGATTGTTTATAGTTATTGGCCTTCAGTATATAGAGAAATAATATTCAGTATGTGGCTAGAAGGCAACCTAGCATACTTCTGTGGGTTCAAAACCATGCCATAGAAATTTTCTGATCCCTTGAGCAGCTACTATATGAATATATCTTTCTTTAGAAGATTAAAAAAAGTAACCCTGTCCTTAGCTGAACATGTGCTTGTCTTTGAGCACTTAATTGCGATACCACATGCTGAGCATTAAGTTCACTTTTTTGATCAGGATCTTAGGTTTGCTGCTGGAAATCTGGTTTCCTGCACTGATTTTATGGTGCTGCTACATTTCCATTATTCCTCATCACCTTTTTAATCTACTACAAAACTAAATTTATTAATTAGGAATTAATTTTTAATTTAATAATTGCTTATTTTTTTAAGTATTATTGTATCCATCCAGCCTTATAGAGAGTGAAAATCTGAAATCCACTTCCCAAAGGCTCAGCTATATGAGATCCAAGGATTAGTTTAGTGCAGAGCAGCTGAATAAACTTATCTTACAGAGAAAATTTTTACTAAACTGAGACATAGCACATGGAGCACCTGCAGCCTCACTTATGCCAGGCTGTTGGAAACTACACTGAGACCAGTGGGTGGCGGGACCTTCAAACACTGGGATACAGATTCAGCAAAGGCCACCTGGCTAGTCAGCACCAGAGGATCTGCCAGTCAGGCTAGCCCTTCGTAGTCAGAATACTACATACCATAGAAAGGGATAAAGTTCCTGTAGGACATGTTAAAAATGTGCTGGGGAAAAAATTATGGGTTATTCCTGCCTCAGGCAAAGGTAAACCCATGCGAAGGATTACTTCTGCTCAAGGACTTGAGTGCGCTTTGCAGGTAATGCAGGAAGATGGGGAAGTCCAACGTGTGCCTCAAGAGGATTTGAGTGTGTGTGAAAATAGCCAATGAGTTAAACTGTAGTTAATAACTATAGTTAATAACTATTCAACACTGTGCATCACTGCTTCTGTGGTGGCTCTCTGCATCACCTCACAGCATCAGTCTTAACCACAAGTGTCCTGGGGGTCTGAGCCTGACTTTCTTTTTATCATCACACACTCACCAATGAAGAATGAACCTTCATAAAACTGAAGAGCAGCAGTGCTGGAGTCAGAGCTGACTCAAATGTGCAGCATGCAACAATCCGACACCTCACACCATCTTTCTTGCTTGAAAGACTGTTACCCAGGATGAAGGATAAAGTCATGGACTAAATGAATGCAACAAACTTGGTTTTTTTGTGGACATTTTACAAACATTTGACAGAAGTGTTCCATAGACTGATGGACTGATGTCTGTATGTATGTCTATCAAAACAGATAAACAGGGAAGGTGATGGAATATTGGGAAGTGTCGTCTCATATGATATAAATGCTGTCATGCCCAAGATATAAACTGCGGGAGTTACCTGGAAGAGGTGTTCATTTTGGTTTCGAAAGGGGGGTCTGACATTGGTCAGCGGGTGGTGAGCAACTACATTGTGCATCACTTGTTTTTCCTTTTTATTATTATTGCTAGTATTATCATTCACCACTATTACTGTATTTTACTTTATTTTCAGTTATTACATTTTTCTTATCTGAACTTACTTTGATTGTCCTCCCCATTTCACCAGGGTGGGGAGCAGAGAGAAAGGGGGGTTGAGCGAGTGGCTGTATGGTGCTTCATTTCCAGATGGGCTTAAACCACAACAGCAACAAAACAGATTGATCAAGGATACAATGAAATGTTATATAGTAATCTGAAAAACACATAATCTTGAAGATATTAGTCTTATCTACTGCTTTTTTACTTTCAGCTCTAACAACTTGTACTAGAAGAAGACACGAATTCAATCTACTTGCAGCACTGCAGGAGAGCAGGGTGAGGACCAGCTGAACCCCAAGCCAAATCACCATGTTGGGGTGGCTGTATCTTGCCTGTTGTATCTACCTTATGACAGAAATTATTACCCAGCACCAAAAAAGCCACATGGCTTTTGTTTAGCTTGTAGTATAATATAAAGAAGAGTCCTGCAGAGACATGCCTGATTTCTCTTAACCTGCAAAAACCATAATGCAACTGAAGTATTAAAATAATAAAAAATAATAATGAAAAAACCAGATGGAACAGATCTCATTAAAAAAATTTTGATCCAAATAATAAAACCTGAGCCCTAGAAATTTAAAACACAGGAAGAAGATCCACAGGTGATTCTGCCTTATATTATATATTCTTTGGTAGATGGAATATAGAGGTGTTATTAGAAACTCATCCAGAACACGTATAGCTTGTAACAGTATGAGTGCAGACTATTTATTTAGTGCAATGGAAAGCTGTGCTAGCACAAGAGATTAAAAAAATAGTGTCTGTAACTGCAAGTCTAACAGGATCTTCAATGAAAATTCTACAAGAATAAAGAAAAAAGAAACAAATTACATACAAGGCACATTGGCAACCCCACTTATGACCTCTGCTTTGCTTCTTTAGTTAAATCTGTGTGTAAATGTGTCTGAATAAAAAAAACAACTCAGCACCTCATATACCATTTTCTGGTATCTGTGAACCACCTGTGGTCCACATGCTGCAAGATGACAAACACTAGAATAATTTGAAGATATGATCACCAGACAGAAGTAATAGGAACAAATATGACTAAGCAGGAAATAAAATGGTAAAGGACAAAGTTAATAGAGAGAGAGTAAAGAGAAGGGAAGATATTGGTCAAGAAATGCAAATGAACAAAAATAAGCTAAGAATAATCACAGATTAGCAGGAATATTTAACAGGAAAAACTTGTTCTCAGAACAGACGTGATGAAAAGCTTTCTTATAGATGTGCATCTTTTTTTTTCTAAGTCACCTCCACCTGAAGTGGACACCTGTGACATCATTGCTAGCCATGAGACAGATGGGAGCTTTAGGAACACCAGCTCACCAGCCAGTCTGCGTTGCTAGTTGTGCATCTGGCTTCTGACAGTCAACTCACAGTGAGGTTTTTCTGCCTTTCTTTCAGAATCTCTACATTCTCTAATTTGTTTTAACAGAACTTGAAGTGTTCTTATCTAAACTTTGGCTTTCTCTGTTAAACTAGGTAAAAAGTTCAAAACTGTGAGGAGGTAGGAAAGAGAGTGAGCATTCGTTATAAAAAGAAGCCAAGTAATACTTGTTCTCTCTGAGGAAGGAGAGAATAACACTCCAAATAGCTTATTTGGAGTATCTTAGACATCAATGATATGTTTTTCACTGCTCATAGCTGAATCCTGAATTTTGAAAGTTAAGACAATGTAAGTTTGAAGTGTAAAGTATGTAGATATGACTGAGAAAAATGAGATTCATGAATGAATAAATGATTAGTTTCAGAAAGGAGCACGCAAGTCTGTGCCTCTGGGCATGCTAAATTGAATTTACCTACACTTCTATTTTACACAGTTGGAAATTCACATTAGCACAAAAATTGGCATTACACAGGCAGTATTTCCAGATGACCAAATTATTTTTGTAAACCTGAAGCTACATTGCAATGATACTTGTGATGAAATTGGAATATCTCATATCTTATAAATCCTATAAAATCTTGCTGCTACAAAAGTAGACAGTGCAGTGCTACAGAAATACATACCCGTATTACTAAATTTGGTCCTTACTGGGCCACCAGAGAGCTGTCACATCTGCAATCTGGTACTGAACTGGAAAGTAACATCAACAAAACTCTTTCAAGACTGCCTGCATTACCTCACTTATCTTTACCAAATCAAAATGAAAAAAAGTCACAATAACAGCATCAGCCTCCTTTTTCTTTTCACAAGTTCTTTCAAGCGATTTTTTTCAAGCTCTCATATTAATAATATTTCTATATCATAAAAGATACAATATTCTATTTACTGTTAGAGTCTCATTAATGCTTACATTGAATTTCTTAATTGAAATGAAACTATATTTACCAGTCATTGTCCTTTTCTTCTTTATTGTTTTCTGAATGTTAATGGGTTCTTTTTATCACAAAAAAAGCACAAGATTTTAGCAAATGTGAAGAAAATGAGAAAAGGGTAGATGAACCATAAATTTAAGAAGAGTTGGTATGAGTGATTTGTAGTCAGTCATTGTGCAAGACAAAGGTTTGTCTCACACAGTGCTGCTCAGAGCACAAGTACTAAATGAAGCAAATGTCTGTCAAGTTTCTTGGCTCTGAATGATGGCTGATCATGAGAAGAATGTTCAGTTCTCTATCAGCGAATCTAAAATTATATTGACTAATTTAGTCACTGTAAGTAATAAGTAGTATTTCCAAGCTGCATATGGATGCATCCTGTGATGAAACCTAGACACAGGGAAACCCAGGTTATGAAAGAAACACTGGGTGTGTTGGTCATTCCCCCGTTCTAAATGATCAGGGAAAGGGGATCACCTCTTGCATGTTGCGACTGATCCATCTAGCCATTATTAGATCCTAATATTTACTCCCACAAAATCAGTGGGTTTTGTACAGCTGCAGGAGGCAAACCATAGAGCTTGAAGCAGTGTAGCTTTGAGACACTGGCCTGAAATTCTACAAGTCTAAAGTATTACAGAATGACAGAATGGCTACGACTGGGTCCACCACACTGAATCATCTGGTTCCATTTCAGTTCTTCACACCCAACAATTTTTATTATATTCCTTATTTGTATGGCTTAAGCAAAAAACAACAGTGGTGCTGAGAGGTCCTCAAAAGATTAAGGATCACAAAATCACATAAGAATTCAGATTGGAAGGGACACCTCGGTGTCCAACCATACCATTTATGCAGAACTATTTGAAGGTGGTTGCTCAGGACCATGGTGTTTGACTATATCCAAGTGGGAGATTCACAATGCTCTGGGCAGTGTGTGCCAGTGCTCAGTCACCCTCACAGTACAAAAGTGTCTCCTGACGTTCGGAGGGAACCTCCCATCTTTTGTGCCCATTGCCTCCAGTCCTGTCACTGGGCACCACTGAAAAGCAGACCTTTTCTCTGTCCTCTTTATACCTTCCCTACCTATATATATTGATGAGATCTCACCCAAGGCTTCTCTTGCCCAGGCTGAACAGCCCCAGCTCTTCAGTCTTTCCTTATAGGAGAGATGCCCCTTTCCATTAATCACCCTTGTGCCCCCTCGCTGGCCTCTGTCCAACATGTTAATGCCTCTCATACTTGATAGCCCAGAACTGGACGCAGTACTTCAGCATGGCCTTACCAGTGGCTGAGGATCTCCTTGCAGCACTTCCCTCTATGCCGATGGGTAAACATTCTAATCATCATTTGTAATCAATATAATACCTTGCAGAAATACTTGCAACATTTTTTAATAGTTAGGAATAAGTGGAACAGAAAATTACTTATAAAAACCCCCAAAAAATCCAAAAAACTACATGTGTGTGGCTCACTAAGAGATGTAATTTTAAAGCTATTAATTTCAGAGTTTATGACCTTAATCCAATGGACTTTCATTGATAGAGGTAGAAACACTCAATAGATTACAAAAATGTACAATGGTTTGGGTTGAAAGGCTGCTTTAAAGGTCACTTAGTCCAAACCTCCTGTCGTGGGAAGAGACATCATTCAATAGATCAGGTTGATCAAAGACCCATCCAATTTGGCTTTGACTGTTTTCAGAACTGTGGAGCATCCAAAATTTCTCTGTTGCCCCATGTTTTATGACTACAGACCTTGGTAAAAGTTCTTGCTATCCTTCTCACAAGCCCCCTTTATGTACTGGAAGGGTGTAATGAGCTCTCCCCAGAGCGTTCTTTTCTTCAAGCTGAACAATCCCAGCTCTCCCAAGCTCTCTTCATAGAAGTGGTGCCCCAGCCCTTTGATCATCTTTTCTGGACCCATTCTAACAGGTCCATATCTTTCCTTGTTCTGGGGATGCCAGGGCTGGAGGCAGCACTCTGGGTGGGAGTCTCATAAGAGCAAAGTAGAGGGGGAAAATAACATCCCTTAGCCTGCTGGCCACGCTTCTTTTTATGAAGGAAGCAATTGGTTTTTTAGGCTGGAAATAAACTTTTAGACAATACAAAACCTGTACAGGAAATCAACAGGGAATTAAAAACATCGGATTGAGCCCTGTAGTTCTCAAGAATCTGAGATTCTATACTGACAAATTTTGGCCACAGCAGTGCAAGGATACAGATATTAAGGAAATGCGTGTATTGACGTTGGCCAGAGAAGCATTAGTCAGAGGGCAAAAGTGGTTTCATACTGCAGAAAGAGGATGTTGCTTTTCATAGTCTGTAACTTTAAAAAAGGTGAACTCAGGTGAAGCAAAAAGAGAAAAAAAATTTTCCCCTCATAACCCAGCACCAATTTGTTTGTACCCAAAAATCTGACAACAGAGAAATATGACCACTTTAGAAAGAATTCCCATTAGTATATCCCCAGTTTCTTTCTGACGAGACCAATACATTTTAGGACATCTTTACATTTACTACAGCTTACAGATTTTTCTCTGACAATAGTGGATTAAGGAAACGTATGAGAACTAATAGTCTTTCCTAATGTGTGCCAAAGGCTCTTCCCTGTCCCAGTCTGCAGATGACTAGTGAAATCACAAGCCTTTACTAAGGGAAAAACATCTCAGACATCTTCAAACTGTCTTTATTTATTCTGTCCTTCATAGAATAATTTTATACATTGATTTTAAGATTTAAAGAGTAATAAAGTAGACTTATAGGTAAGGAAGACAGACTAGAACTTACACCAAATAAACTACCAAAAGTATCTTTTTGCAATTTAAGCAAGACTTTAAAAGTGACATCAAAGCATTGGAATAAGAAGGAAGAGTAGTGTATTCTCTGAGAACAATTCTTGTAGTGCATAAGGTCAAAATAAGGCTGTTTATTTTAGTCAGAAAATTTACGTATTAGACCACAAAAAACCACAGGCGGTTAGTGAGCAATAGTGTGCCTATCTTAGATGCCCTATCTGCATCAGCTAAGTGTCTTTGAGGGATTATTAAGGAAGTTTGGATGCTGAACACAGACCAACATCAGGCTGTCTACAGAGTACCATGTTTACCTGTGGGCAGTCTGTGATTTGCATCCCAATCCCAGTTCCCAGTTACCCAGATCCAAATAACTGTGGTAGTACACATTGGAACACAGTCTTTCTTCCAGTGGGATGCAGAGGTTGAGGGATGCAGAGGTTGAGGGATGCAGAGCTCTCTCATCCCAAAGTGGAAAGAAGGCATAGTCATGACGTGCACACAAAGCCTATGGTGTGCACCAGGGGGACATCTGTTATGCTGTATGTTCTTTTGGAACAGAGTTGCCCTGGTTCTGCAGCCAGCTCTGAATTGTCTGTATGTTTTGTACTGAGCACTCCCTGGATAAAATTCAAAAATAATGCAGCATTTGTCATTAACCAGAATACTACAACTGTATTGTTGCTTGACTACAAAACCAGCATGTCTATATTCATGTGTTCCTACGGTTGCACAATATCCCAGATTCAGCTGGCTGGGTGAGAAGAGGTTTTTGTCTGCTAGTGAGTGTTTGTGATACGATCCCATAAATACAACTACATAGGTTTCAGCTCCTTCAGCCTGAAGTTTGCCTAGAACTCAGGTGTTTAACACGTGATTTAATTTCAAGATTCCTGTCATCTTGTTAAAATAAAGGAACAGAACTGCTTAAAATCTTTTACTTCAAATGCACAGGGTCCCTGGGATGTACTATAGAGCATCTTATATGTGACTAAAAAAAAAAAAGATGTATTCATTCATGGAATGATGAATTTAAAAAAAAAACACATTAAAAATAAGCTTTCTAATGCAACCAAATAATTGAAAATGAGCAAGGCTGTCCCAAGAGGAAGATTGATTCTAGTATTAATGCATGGATTTTTAGTCTCTGAATGCATCTGGAGACATGGAGCAGGTGGAACCTAGTCAATTAGCTCCTATTGTCTGTATGATCAAGTATGGTTGTTCACATAAATGCTGGTAGAGTTGTCTGTCATAATCCTTTGACTCTTGAATTTCTGAAACTCTTAGCAAAGTCACTGTAGCTATTTCTTCTAATGTAGCTCTCCTGGAGTTCAGAAAGCCTACTGCAGTGCCAGGGTGAAACACTGTGAGGCTCAGAAGGGAATTCACTGCAGGTATGCAAGGAACAGATCCCTCCTCTCTGTGTCTGTCACAGGAAGGAAGTTAACAAACCTTATGAGGATTTTGGTCTGCTTATTCTCTTCTCTACTTCTAACTTAGAAGCAAATTAAAGGTCTCTATCAGATATCAGGGAGAAATAATTACCCAACTGGGAATGAAACACAATTTTTTGAAATTTTTAGCTAAACCAAACAAAGAAATTCCATCTTTTTAGATAACTACAACCATCAGAAGTTTTACTTGTTCTGGAATGATTTCAGTGAATTATGGGTACTTCTGAGAACCTGTAGAAAAGGATTTGATAGAGAGCCTACTTCAATGTCTTACTAAATCATAGTCCTGCAAGCTAAATTAGTACATAGGAAAGACTAACTGTAAAAATTCAAAAGATATACTAGAGTGCAGATGAAATGTTTAGCATGTTTCTGGACATATTTTACAGGCTGTGTCCTCATAAAACAATGTCCATGAAATGTAATACTTCTATAGTTCATCCTATAGGGCTGTTCTAAAACCTGCAAATTTCCAGTTGCTTCCCAGCACCCCTATGGAAGAGGGCAGATCCATTTTCCAGTGATATCCTCAACTGATGACAGTTCTCAGAGCTTTAGTAATAGAGTTCTAGTGTCCATACATTTAAAAAACCTACTGTTTTCTTGAGAAAATTGGACTACTCTTCCCCATAGAACAACTTCTGAATGTGGTAGAGGGCACTAAACTTAGACATCTGGAGGCCAATTACCAAGTGTCAATTAAAGCAGTTCACATTAACTCGTCTCTTACTCCCTGTGCTCTGTGTTGGGGGAAACCAAGAGGCAGTGAGAAAACAGCTCTCCTGGTATGCCAGTGATGGTGCTTGATTCTAACAAGTTGGCACAAGCCAGTACTTGTTTGTCCTGCAGGGAAAACAATGGCTTAATTTTTACAAGCATATGGAGAGATAAAAAGAAATCTTAGTATAAATCACTTAAGTAGTTAATTAATTAAGGGACACAAACCCATAGGAAATCAAGCACTGTTTCCAGAGATCATTAATGTACTTAGCTGTTGCTGTTGTTTTTTTCCTCCCCATGGTTCTATGAGAATTAAAAGATGAAATAATGAAGCAAGATCCTATAATTCCTACTGTTCTTTATCCATTGGTTACAGCAGCAGTCATGAGAACTATAGCATTAAATAGGATTCTTAATAATTTTGGGGCTATTGGGCATGATAATATTCAGACTTTCAGAGAGGGATAAAAATCTGACAATCTCCTAAATATTCCAACATTATTAACTTGAGGAAGATTTTTCCCAGATACTCTTTTCTAGAGTACATAATGGGGGTTTTTAAAGTTTAAAATTAAAACAAACTAGATACTACTCATTTTAGGAATTGGATTTGTAAACAAAATGAAGACTTGGAAGTAAACCATTCTTTTGCAGAAGTGAGGCAGTGTTTTTAAAGTATTTTTTAAAATATAGAAAATTGCATTTTGCTAATATAGTAACACATGGTAAGTTTAAAACCCATGTACAACTGGTTTTGTTTAGTTCAACTTTACTTTCTTGAGATGTCACTAAGCCTCCTTTAATTTTACCATGTGATTGAAACTGACTTCCTAAAAATTAGATCATAATAATATGCTTCTTTTTCCTAGATCAAAATATTGGTTAAAAATCATCCACAGATTGAAAAAAAACCCCAAAAACAAGCCTATTAAAATCTTCCACCAGTGAAAGTCATGACCTCTTTGTGCTGTTATTTTCTCTCTAGTTACTGAAATATAAGATCCAGATGTCTGTTCTGCCTTTATAACTGAAAACAAGGGTAACTGAGAGAATGACTTCAACACACCCCTTGTCAGTGCTACAGACCATTAGCAATACTATAAATAGGATGATCAAATCCCAAATTGCAGATTCAGTCATAAAAGTGTCTACATTTCATGCTGATTCAGAGGGACAGCAGCATTAACTGCAATCATCAAGGAATGTGACATCTCCACGGTATTTTCTACAGCTCACTGGACTGGTGACAGGACAATTGTTAAAAATTAATGGGGACCATCAGATGTGGATAAGTACAGCTTGGCAACTACGAAAGCTGTACTTCTCATTTGCGGGTGATAATGTAATATTTTTCTGTAATGATAGATTGTAAGAGATTATGTTTCATTCAGGAAACACTCTTCTGACTCTGAAATTTTGATCATGTTATTTTGTTTAGTTGTTAAATTCATAAGGAATAGGAGGAGCGAAGACTTTTATATTGTTTTCTTTCTTGAAAGTACTCTTCACCTTCTGTTTATCCATTATAATCCTTTATTTCTCAGTTAGTTAACATTCTAAGAAAGTCAAGATTCTAAAATCCAAATTTTATTAAGAGATTGATCGTGATAGTTAATAAACAAAATTTCAAATTTGTGTGCAGTAATTCCCAGCTACAGGTCTGGATTTAAAGGGTATGGCACAAGTTTGTTTGAAATCTTATTATCTTACATGCCTGTATTTTTAAACTGCAACAAACTATTTCAACCAAAATCATGACCCAGTGAAAGATTTATTAAATACTCTGGGCTGGGTTTTCTTGCATCAGGACAGAGTAAACTGTTACACTGTTCAGAAGATTCTTAAGAACCCTTGCATAGAGGCTGAGCCAAAAAGGATGGACTGGCAACTGAAAGGATAAACTCGTGACCATTTGTCCTGAAATTATAGATTCTAGACACCTGGTGTTGTTGCCAAAGAATGAGGCTAGACAAGTGACATTTCTTTGTCCATTCTCAATACTGTGAGTGTCTGAGGAGTCCCTAATTTTGGTGCAGGGAACTGAATACCTGCAGGAGAAAAAACCTGTGTGCCATCTATGTCTTTTAGGAAGAGAGAGGGGAAAAAAAATAGCCAAGGTGTAATACTTTGAAAATATGCAGTGTATGTGAGCAACAGCTAGATTCTCCAATGATTCTGACAGCAGGTAAATAAACGATCAGGGAGAGGAATTATAAGTTTTAAGCATGGGAGACAATGCTTGAATCAATGTAAGAGATGGAGCATGCTTCCCCCTATTGCCAGCCACAGATCTATGTTTCCCAAACCTTTACATGTCTTGCAAGTACCAGTGGACAAGACTGCCAGCAAATCCCTCTTGCACCAAGTGCTCTGTTCAACACCCCTGCCACTGCAGAGAGGAAGTCCAGAGCCCATCTATTGCAGAAATCAGTAACTGTGACTCCTATGTGCCGCAAATAACAAGTATAATTGTTTGTTTGTTCATTTATTATTTATGTTACTTGTGGGATTCAATGCTACTCCAGTCTAAGAGATCTTAATTAGACAATATTTAAAAGTCAGGAAGTTTGCCACATAATTGAAAGTATTTGAGTAGGTTGTCTATATGGAGTGAATTTTCTCCTCCAGACAGTGATTCAGCTCATCTATCTCAAAATAAATATCTTAATGATGAGAATAATTCTTTTTTGGAGATGGCTCTTTCTCTCCACAGATTAGAAGAGGAAACTTCCTGGCTAAAATTAGCCAAAACCAATATCACTAAACCATATAGGATTGACATAATGCATTCACAATGTCACACCCCCAGGTGGAAATAAACAAATTATGGAAACAAAAAGCACCATACTATATGTAGGTCTAGACTGAAGTTGTAAAACTGCTTTAAAATCTGAGTTGTAAGACCTTGATCATAATCATCTTTTAGCACAATGTTTATTAGGTATGAGGGCATCCACTGGACTTCATTGAGGATTCAAAACAAAAGAGAAAAGGAAAAAGTTGTGTCTGTACTGTGTGACAAACGTGTGATCTACATTACTGTTCCTTTCATCGTCCAGACAGGTGTCCTACTGGAGGACACCCAAGATGCGTTCTCCACATCTGTACATCTGGATTTCTTTCCAAAGGAAATAGTGACTTGGAGGGACAAATGTAGATCTGCATCTCACTTCTCCTGCTTTAGAAATACTCTCTGTAATCTCTGTTGCCTTTGAATTTAGTAAGAGAAAAATTTAAAAGAAAAGAAAAAAAGAAATCTCCTCATCACTACATAGATGAAAAGATTTTTTTTTTTTTTTTTTTTTACTTTGGTAATGGAATATAAAGATACAAAAGCAAATGAAACTCTCAGGTCTCATCTTGCACCCTTACACATAAAAGGCCTCACTGATGAACAAGGAGGATGGTTGCAGCACAAGGTTTTAAGACTGCTTTTGTAATTTGGAAAATCCTAGACGAGTGTCCTTTTAAACTGTTTTAGATACACCAAAAATCTGACCCATGGACCAAAGCTTGGAGCATGAAAAAACTCCTCTGTCTCCTGCACTTATTGAAACCAGACACAAAAAATAATGTACTATTGCAAAACTACTTTAATACATATTTTTAGGGCTAAGTTTCCTTTGCTAGTTACAGACGAAGAACGATTCTTTTCAGTTTGTGTTGTTACTATTAGAAGTATGGAAACTTTTTGAGAAATTGATGTTATTATCATATTTCTGCTTAGCTGGCACCTTTATTTTCTGTAAGAAATAATAAATGCATTGAATTTTTGCAAATAAAAAATAAAAACTCCTTTTGTCACTTTCCTCAAAATTACCTGACAAGAGAAGAGAGTATCTTGTGTAGGAGGAATGACTCAAATCCTCATTTGATGCTATTACCTGATGTCATTGTCAAAGCGTTCAAGTTGACTCATTGACAAAGAATCAGACAAACAAAATGGCCTATGCATACAATCAAGCAACCTCATGCTAATTCTTCCTTTAATACAGTGGGCCATTGTTGGACTTTACCAAGTATAACCAAGTGGAACACTAGAGAGACTCTTTTCCAGAGGAATGGTCAATCTGCTAGGCAGTCCTTGGGCTGGAATTACCACAGTTACCATTATTATTTTAAAGAAAAAAAACCCACAACACATTTTATCCCAAAAATATGTTTTTCTTCTTTTTTTTTTTCTGTTAAACTTAGTTTCTGATTGAAAATAAGGAAAAAACTCCATATTTTTGCCATAAGATGGTGCGTCAGAAATTATTTCTCTTCCTTTTGAAAGGTTAAACTCAAGAAGAAAGTCTCGTTTCCTATAAGAAGCTGATTGCTATCTGTTTGGATTATCATATCATTAAGTTTCCTTGGATTTCTTAGGTCCGTGATTACTATCTAATAAAGCAACATGCATTGGTACATAAAAGGACACTTTTATTAAAAACAGTCTTTGAATCCTTTGGATCAGAACACTGGTAGTGTGTAACAAATCAGCCTTACATCCATGTTATATGCATCATATATCAGAAATAACAGATAATTTGTTTATATGAGAATTTTGGCTAAACCAACAAGGAACAGAAATATTGGGAGATCTGACATGAAGCCTAGTAACTGCATTGATAAATGACATGGACCTATGCAATGTGCAGGTATGTAACTCTGAGGAAGAGGTGAAAACACTTTCTTTTTTAGATTAAAAAGTATTACAGACATAGTTGCAAGACTAGCATATGATAAATTCAAGTTTAATGATGATCTAAGCAAGAAAGGTAAAGTAGTAAAATGTTAAATACTCCTCTCCCTTACAGGCCGTGGTCATCTCACCCAGCAAAATTTGCTAGCCAAAAGACAAGAAAGAGTAATAAAGGTTTCACCTTAAGAAAAATCTGTTCTTCTAACACCATCCATATGATAGATATGTCATTTAATAAAAGCCTGGAATTATTTGGCACATTATCATCCAGAGCTGAATTAACAATGCTAAGTACCAGGAACAGCATAGACAGGACTGAACTAGTAAAGAGCACAAAAGTGTAATACATCTGAGAAGCCCTACTGTCTTAAGTGGTGTTTGAGATGAAAATAACTATTATTCTTCTGACAGCGACTAGAGCAGAGATGATCATAGCTAAATTGAATGACAATATATCTCAATTTTGCAAGCACTTGTAATACTCACTACATATGTCATTATTTAAAACTTTGTGTTGTAGAATCATGGATTTTATAATCATGGATTATTGGAATAAAGACAGAGAGTTCTCAAGTGACCTAGTGAATTCTAATCACTATAAAGTAAATGTCATCGAGCTTTTAAATTAACTGGAACCTTCTATTTATTATTTCCTATTAGGTACACTACTTGACTAGTTAAACTGGTTATTGGATTCTTCATACAGTAGCCCCTGAACTCCTTCAGTCAATTAAATTCTTTATTGAATCTGATTTGTCAATGTCAGTGTCACTTCTAATCTCTTAAATCCGCGTAGGTTCAGAAGCTTTAAAATGCACTTATTCTGTTGCAAAACTAAGAAGTTACACAGACAGAATCCTTCCCCTCTTCCTCCTCTCTCTGTGCAAGCTACAAAACTGCCAACAATGAAAAAGATATAAACACTTATTCTTCATCGTCTACATGTACACTTAAACAACTACAGAATGAGATGCTTTTTAAGATGAGCTACAGAACATTAGTGGGAAAAATATATAAACAAAAACCTCGGGTGTTTTGCTACCAGCACATTGTATATTGAGCACTTATCTTTGACTCAGTTTCCTAGCACTTTACAGAAATTAGCAGAAGTAACTATAGCTAATTCCAGAACTGGAAACTTTAAAATCATGGTATTATTCTTCACAGGTTTTTATTGATATGTGCAAAAGTAATCCAGAACATTTTTAAAGTTGTTGCAACATTAAATTCCCTCTTCTTAAATCTCCCCATTTCTTTGCTCATCAACAAAATCTAGATTTCAAAGGAAAAACACAGGTGTTAAAGAAAAAGAGAGGAAAAATACAAGTATTTAATGACTGGTCTGTGTGATGGTCTTGTCAGCCTAATAACTCTTTAGCTCACCTGAAGAGCAGCACAAACATGCAGGCTATTTATTTCCATATTGCAAAGTAGAGTTTGCCATACACAGACTTATTTTTCATTTAAAACCATTTCCTTTCCAAAGGATCTCCTTTTTGCCAGTAAAAATCTGCTTTTAACCCATTATAGTCATATAAGCCTCTGAACTATGAAAGCAATTTCCCTCCCAGGTTAGGCGCATCACCTTTATTCTGAAAGAGAAGGCAAACCAGACCAGACTCTTACCAGACACAGGGAAAACAATTGCTTCAGCTGGATCCAGCAGTGCCGTGTGCGAGCAGGCAGCCTGAGCGATCCCTGGGCCTCACACAAAAGCGAGATAATTGGCTTTCGCGGAGGAGCCGTAAACATCCATCACGGCGGGGCTGGGCGGCGGCGGGCGCTGCCCCGGCCGGGCTGGGCGCTCCCCGGCGGGATGATGTCAGGCACGGCCCCGGGCGGGCGCTCATTGGCTTCCCTCACCTGCACCGGCCCTTAACCCTAAACTGCCGGCCGCCCACTGAAAGGAGGCTCTTTAATCCTTACATACATACACACAGGTGGGGGCTTTCTTTTTTTTCCTCTTTCTTTTTTTTCCTCCCTTTTTTTTCCCCCCACCTTTCATTTATTGTCTTTCCTTTTACCACCTTTTTAATTTTTTTTTTTGCCTTTTCTTTTTTTCTGTTTTTATTTTTTTTCCCTCGTAGCAAATGCGATTGTACAAGAAGCTCCTGCTTTGGGGACCAGGTGCTTGTTGTGGCTTAGCTAGTGAATGTAGCAATTAAATAAATTCTAAAAACTAATTTGCCTAAATTATTAAACAAGACCCTCAGGTAACTGCATTTTCATCATCTGTTTACTACATGACAGTAATCATCAAAATATTGTACAGAAGAGGTATTAAAGGAAAGGTTAATGCATGCAGCACCTGGAGAACTCACATTTTTAATGATTTTGCATTGCTTCCTCATAAGACATGAGATTAATAAAGGTACACATTGGGAAAGGGTGTAAATTCAAGAATATTGCATTGTTGTAATGTTAGGTTGATTATTGTGTCTTTTTAAGTATTTAAAACTAACAGCAAAAGTATAGGGATGCACAAATGTACATGCAGAGTTACTCTTTGAATGCTAACTAGCAGCCCAGATATTCTGTAGTAAATGAGGCATGAAACACATTGCCAAATACATGATGTCCTAAATATAGTGGCACTAAGTATTTAGCTTTGTTACAGGCAATATCATAAATCATGATAACTTTAAAATTAATCCAAATCAGTGCTTAAATAATTGCTTTTTCCATAAATGAATATTCTGATCTCTCACCTTTAAGTGGCAAAAAAATCCTATTATTCTACAAAAAAAAAGCAGACACATGTTGTATTTGTAACTTTTGTTCTGTGTCAATTTTTTTTTAATCTTGGGAAATTAAGACTTTCTTTAAATGGATAGGAACCTGATCCAAAATATATTTACAGTAAATAATACAACACATGAGTTTATTTATGGGCTGCTATCCCTCAAAAAAAAAAAAAAATTGATCAGTTTGTTCTCTTGGGGAAAAATAAGACTGAAGAACCAACTACCCCAAGCCAAAAAACCCCAGGAAAAATGAAATATAATCAAACATGGTTTAACTTAATCTAAAAGACATGTAAGATAAGATTTCTAGAATAAACTTGGTAAAGAGTTCTGTGATTTTCTTGTGGTTCTTTCACAAAGTTTTAGAGACTCAGGAGATTAAATTCTGGGGACTTAACACCAGTTTTGTGTGGCGATGTGGAGGGTAACCTGTTAGTCAGAACATACTTTAGGCCAAAATGAAAGCCTTTGTTCATTTATTTCTGCTCAGAAAACATGGTAGTTCAGATAGAAATGTATATTAAAGAAGATTCATTGTTATGCAAACTGACAAAACTGAATTTCAGGTCAGAGAAGATTTGGACAATGGCACGGTCACTTTTGCTTTTATGTGATTACAAAATGATAAAGGTAAGACATAGTAACGTGAGCTGTAAGGAAAAGAACTATTGATGAGATAAAGTATCCTTAGATGTATCATATGTAAAAGTTATATTCTCCTGAATATTTAATGCCATATATAGTCTAGGCCAAACTGACACATTGTTGCTAAAATTTTATTACATTGGTTGATTCAGCATGAAAAATACCTGGATTTCCCATATCCAGTCAATCTTACAATGATGAGTTAAAGTTCCATGCATTTTTTATTCTTATACAGAGTACACTTTATACCTTTAAAGAGTGTATCACTCTCGGATTACCTGCCCACCATCTTTAATGGTAGAGTGCCATACTTTTACAAAGTTCTCAGCATTCATAAAGTATGGTATTCTCCAGTGATAATAGAGAACCTATGCTTTATGAACTAAACGATAACTTAGAAAATTTACTTAGAAAATGTAATTCCATTGCTAATTTGGAACATTAGTGCAGAATACTTTTTAGTAAATGACCTGTAAAATTTCACATTTTCTTTACAAAAAAAGTCTTTTTTTCTGCAGTAATATATGATCAATGAATGTTTTGAAATTGAGCAATTTATGAATTTACTGATAGATTATCAATTTTTCCATGCTCGTTTCAAAAATTATCTGCTGCAAGTATTTTAAAAAACATGGAAGAATTTGGAGATCCAGGCTAAACAAAGTAAGAGTTGTAAATAACAGAGCAATTCCATGATTGTAATCGAGTCACACAGAATTTTTCACACTTCCACATGCTGTCACCCATGGGTTATAACCAGTTCGAAATATAAATAGTGAAAATATATAACAAGATTTAAATTTTACCTCTTAAATATGCAGTAGCAGCAAGTCACTTTGGAAAAAAAAAGCTTTAAGGCCATTTCTTCAAATGAAAAATCTCTTCAATGAAATAAACATTTTGAATAGATTACAAGACCTGAAAACATGGCTGTGTATGAAATCCAGGAACACAGAACTCATACACTCCTATTGCTGTGCCATGGGTTCCATATATGTAGAGACTGGTTTGTCAACTCACATGCGGCACAGACAGTAAAGGTGTTGTTGGCAGTGATATTTTTTGGCATTTTTTAGTTTCAACCTCAAATCACACAGAAAAAGAAAGAAGGAAAGAACAAGAAAATGAAAGAGAAATGACTGATGATTTTCAATAACTATATGTTTTTCTTTCTGTAACCTAATAGAAATTGACGTATGAATAATGCTGAAGAATCTAACTAGAGGGGATATTTTAGTCCTCGAGCAAAGTGAAACACAGGTTTATTAGTATATATTTCCCATGAGCCAAAATCATTATTACATTTAATTGCTTGACAATTATTTCTGTCACATCAATTTAATGGTTAAACCAATTATTTATATTACAAAACATAGTTCTGCACCAAAAACTAATTGAAAAACACAAGCAGTTCTTCAGTGTTGCTTAACCTATACATTATTAATATTGGAAGGGCTAGGTTTAAAGATTTTTGGGGAAATTAGAACTCAGTCAGGTGATGAGTTTTTAGAGATTGATTGTGCAAGCTCAAAATTACAGCTCTCTTAATCCTGTATATGAGATGAATGCCAAGTCAGGTAGACCTGATGACTATTATAAATATTTTCCTCCTGCATTCAGGCAACACAAGCTACCTGCTCTTAGGAGATTTTTATCCACAAGATGGCATCTCTGTTTGCATGGTCACTCCTTTTTGCAATGTTCAACTTGAAAATCATACCGTAGTGCTTTTTTTTTTCATTTCATAGGAGATACGTTTTTGTATCTCCTGAGGAATTTAAAAAGAAATCCCCAGACAATCCCAAGAGATAAGCGTTAATTAACCCAATATTGAAGTAAAATTGCCAAGTGTTGAATAAACTATAAGAAGAATATTTAACAGCAAAATCTTCAGTTTTAAAGTTTTGAAAGAATCTCCACCAAAATCCATATGTTTTTCATGCTTCAATTTCTAGGCCATCAAACCCAGCACAACCTTTAACAGATTCAATTTAAAGAGTACAAAAGGTTTTATTGATAGAAAAGGAAATGCTTATTTGCCTAAAGGAAACTTAGGTTAATAGGTTTCCTCTCTAGGTAATGGTCTATTTTATTTTGCTTTATACCTAAACTCGTCAAGAATGTTCATTTATTTTACTAAAATCTAATAGATATCTTTATTTCTAAGATAAAAAATGCTGAGATGTTTATATGTATGTATCAACCACAGACAATTAATTACCATTTGTGCCTTGTGAAATTAATAAAATTCAGAAAAACGTAAATAGCAGGGTCTAGTTCTTTTCAAGGTGTTCACTCACAGCTGAAATAATTAGCAAGAATAGATGTGAAAGCATTTTCTTTGTCAATGAAACCCAGTAAATTAAAATGAAGATTTACTAAAACAATGCATAATTTAACATGGAAACAGCTTGCCCATGGGATAGCCATTTCAAAGGAAATTATTTGGCCTAGCTACCTGTCTGCATGCAGTCTTTGATGGCACTTCTGGAGTGGAACCACTGATCCCTTAGAGAGGAGAAAGCAATTCTGATTTACCTAAAATTTATCATTGACCAACACCCTTTGCACATATCATTATAAATCAGTGGGCAGGAGCTTGCAGACTGTAGTGAACGCAGAACTCATTAATACGATTAACATCTTAATGAAAAAGAGATAAACTGTTTTTAAGTGATGTGGGGCAGCAGTACCTGCCTGAATGGTTATCATGGATGAGCTAATGGGCAGTAACTTGTTAACAAGGCAGCAAGGCCATGATTCACAGCTGAGAGGCACATACCTGCTCTCTCAGTATTTTACACAATGGAAAAAGCACAACTCTGAGATGTGAAATTCCAGAGGACAAGATCATGTTTGGCAATCTAGGTCACATCAGCATTGCCGTGGTTGAGGTGTGCAGAAGAAGAGAAGTAGATTAAAAGGGTCTAAAGGGAAAAGGTGATATGACAGAAGGATAAAGGCAGTCTGAGATAGTTTAGACTTCTGTGAAGATAGGGCAAGCTGCCCTATGCATGACATGAGCCTGAACTGAGTTATCTCAGAGCAGATGATTTGCTACAAATTACAATCCCAGAGTGAGTGGCTCATATAGCCAGCTGTAGCAGCACACTACTCGTCAGAGTATTGTCATAACAGAAGTGCTGGTCTTTCATCAGAGAGTGTCAAAATACATTTATGTCACAGAGTTACATGTTCATTCCATATATTAAACTGTGAAACGTGTCAGGAGAAAAGACTTTCAACTTTTCTGTGCATGTGTGTGTGGGGGCGATGTTCTATGTCAGCATAAGTTGGCTGTTATTTTGGGCCTACTCTGTGATGGTCTATTTTAATACATTTTTTAAAAAAATCTAAGCAATTTCATATGGATTAGAATGATAGAATAAAGCTACCTGGGCCAAGAATTTGCAACATTCTCAATAAGAAAGCATGAATGTGAAGACTGAATTTTTACCCTGAATGCAAAAATTTTCAGAAAAAAAGTTTACTTTTAAGATAAAAGTGTCTACATAGTTAAGAGGCTAAATCACTTTTGAAAAAAGGACTTAAGCTCTAAGTTGCACATATCTGAGACTCAGCTTTCTTACTGCATAAGTTGAGAGACTGCTGAGGGGGCTGTGGATGCACCAGAATCTCCTCCCCAGAAAGGGCAGAACCATGAGGATGTACTGAGTGGGCCTCAGACCTGCTACAGAGAGCGGCTGCCTGTTCCAGAGGCTCACTTAACAGCAATACCAGGTTTTTTTCAAAACAGAGCCTGTTTGAACTGCTGTTGCAAGTCAGGAACAGTGTCAGCTGACTGACCTTCATTTGAGCATTACACAGACATTATCTGGATAGAGTGAAAGAGGGTGAAAGCTACTGAAACATGGAAATATTTCCTACTGCTCTGATGATCATGTCACTGCAATACTTCAGCTGGTCACAGGGTGGTCACAAGCATCTCCCTGTTAAATGGCTGTAACTTTTCCATAACTAGAACTTTCAGAGAAACATTTTACAAATCTGATTCCAGAGCAGGATGGTATTCATACAAAAACTCTGAAGAATTTTTAGATCTCAGAATTATTGGATCTCAGGGTAAAAAATTCTAAGACAAAACTGTTAAGAATATAATTGCACAAATTTTCTACATAAAATAGGATAATTTTCCAAACCATCCCTTTAGCACTTCGTTTCCATAATTTCTTTGGAAATCTTGCATTTACTAATCAATTATACTTTGATAATAAATTACTTCATTATTGATGCTTAGATAAGGCATTTAAAGTTTCAAAGTTGAAATAATATTTGGTAAGGACAACTATAAGAGAAAAAACTCAAAATGACTTCACACACAGGAATCAGAACGTAACCTGAATTATAAAATACAAACTTCACAGTTTTGAGTTTTTTTAATTTAAATTTCTGTTTTGATAACATTATCTGTGGGTGTAACCCCAAATAGAAAGATCGAAAGCACTGCTGGAAGCTGTGATTGCTGTATTATATAGTTTACCCAAAGTAAGGATCACAGGGGTAAAAGAATGAGTAGAACTTCCTGAAAATAGTGTTTTGAATACTAATACTCATTTCAACATCTTGACCTGTAAGATAATTGACCATTTTGGAGCATATTTTTCAGACACTACTGTAGTGAGGTCTCTGTTAACATTTAAATCAGCAGACAAAGGCAATTTTTGTAGGTCCAAGTCTGAAATACTGATCTTTGAGAACACTTCTCATGATCACTACAAAATATGATACAGGCATCCATCTCTTGAAGTTTTCCAGTGTTGGGCATGACAAATGCCAATTTTCAAGAGATACTAAAGGTACTAGATATTAATGACAGTCTACAAAAGACATATATTATGTCATAAATGCATCACGACATAATACTGTAGAAGCTGTACAACCCTTCCTCATTCACACAGGGATTAAACTTGTTCCTGAATGTCATCCTCACATGACAATTTTTTCAGCCATTCAGTTGAAAGTTTATCAAAGAGGAAAATATTCAGAATGAGTATGTCAGTGTTTGGGTGTTTTACCAGGAGATTTTGAGCCAGTATGAAATGAAGAGCTTGTTTCTGCAGCTATCATGACAGTGTACAAAACCATGTCACACTAAAAAGGCAGAGGTGACTGATTGAAGTACAGTTCTGTGCTGTCTGACCAAACAACCTTTCTGATGTGTTAAATGTTAAGCTAAATTTGAACTGACAAATAACTTCATTTTTGTTATTTGCACACAAAAAAGGTTACTTCCAAAAACTGTATAGCAATAGCTAATACGGTCATTGCATTATTAAAATAAGCATATTGAAAATACAGGGAAAAAAAATTAAGGAAGTTACTAAGCAAGGTACTCATCTTCAGTGTTGATTGCTAAGGGAATAATAAATACAAAACGAAGACATTGAGGATGATAACATATTAGTGACTTAGTCTTGAAGGCATTATCTTCATCCTGACATTGCTTTGAGAAACAGAAGTGGAAAAGACAGCTTGCTTGTCAGAGGTCTCTACTAGTGACTGGAGAGATGGATTTAAAAAAGATAGTGAATTGCTGTTGTATCCATGTTAATATACAAAGTTATATATGGTGTATGAGGCACGTCATAAAGTGCATTTAGGCATATTTTAAAGTAGTGTTTCTGAAGGTAGTAAAAGAAAATAACAAAAAAATGTTATTAATACAAGTATCCAATATTGTTCAATAAAACCGATTCCAGGGAATGGTAGTAGTGATAGGAGAAGAAAAATAATTTTAAACTAAAAATTGGTAGATTTAGATTGTGTATAAGAAAGAAATTCTTGACTATGAGTGTGGTGAGAAACTGAAACACATTGCCCTGAGATGCTGTGGATGCCCAGTCATTGGAAGTATTCAAAGTCAACTTGGATAGTTTGATCAACAAGATCTGTTGAAAGATGCCCCTGCCCGTGGCTGGGTGATCTTTGAAGTCCCTTCTAACCCCAAACATTCTGTGATTCCATGACTTGATGACAAAATCATAATTATCTGCCATCACAGATAATGTTCTGAATGTTATAACACTGAGATGCAATTTAAATTATTAGTCAGTAAAGCACACATACAGTTTCCTGTAGATTGAAAAGCATATACGAGGTACAACACTAACTATTATTTTGTTAAGCATAGTCTATTAAAATGATAATATCTTAGGTTTTAGAACAATTTTAGTAATTAAAGATGGTCAAACCATTCTGCACAAAGATAGTCAGTTGAATTTTGGGGGCAATTTTCTATTAGCCCACTAGATTAAATCTGTCTTGGTTTAAATCTGTCTGCATGATTTAAAATGGTAAATCTCTGCCAAATATGGGATTCAGTTTTAAATTAACACTCAACAAGTTCAGGTATCTGCATGTGGGTTAGGTATCTTATCTCGCTTTATAATTAAGGCAGAGCTAATCAATGCAATCGTTGGAGCCTAGAAATAAGTTCAGTGTGCTTTAAACTAGGTGTCTTTGGACAGATATAGTTGCCTAAATACAAGAGTTGTTCTAAATAATATGTTTAGTATTATTTGAGATGGCCAAGGGTATCTGAAGCATCAGCATATCAGCGTTGCTGAACTCTCCTTTCTGAGAAGTGGCAGGTGAACACTGGAGTTACAGGAGACCTGCACCCTCCTCATGTAAGATCTTCAGGCCAGGAAAGTAAACAGCAATTTACAAAACCCCAAAAACCAGCTTTGCAAAGAATGTATGTTTTACTTGTTTTCCTTTTTGATGTGTACTTGAAAACTAAACTGTGAGGTAAAATAATCCCAATTATTGTAATTCTATGGAGTGTGAGCATAAATCGCATATAGATCTTGCACTTGTAGGTGAAGCATAGGAAGAATGATAATCAATATAATGTTTTATTGCCTCAATATTACCTAAAATACACCAAGGAAAGAAAACCAGAAGTATATAGCTATTTTCATAAGCAGGATTTTGAGAAGTACATGTGCTCTCTGAGGTGGGACTTCTCCATAATGTGTTTGTTTTTCAATTGTGAGGCTGAGATTTTAATAGATTTAATTTTGTGAAACAAATAATAATATGTGGTTTTATTTGCTGAAGTAGACATTAGGATATCTAGGGCAGAATATTTGTTGATTCACTTTGCATAAAACTGAAATTCAATGTTCTTGGAAGAAAAAATCTGTGAGAAGTATGAACATGAAAATGTTGGAGTTGCATCCTATGTTAGACTTTTGCTGTAAGATTTTCTCTCTTTGCTTATTTCTGAAGGCCACATTGAGGAAATATTTGTGTACACTAGCACCTGTTAGCACAATATCTCACTGTATTTGCAAATTTGTAACACTTTGGTTACATGAAATTGTATAATCCACTATTTCTGTATTAATTCTATTGTGTTTCTCTTGCTTGTAATTAATTTCAGGAAGTAGATTTTTTGTTTGTTTGTGTGCAGTGGGTTGACCCTGTCTGGATACCGGGTACCCAGAAAAGCCATTCTATCACTCCCCTCCACAGCTGGACAGGGGAGAAAAAATATAACAAATGGTTCATGGATCAAGGTAAGGACAGAGAGAGATCACTCACCAGTTGCTACCATGGGCAAAACAGACTCAATTTGAGGATATTAAATGAATTTATCACTAACAAAATCAGAGCAGGGTAATGAGAAGTAAAATAAATCTTAAAAACACCTTCCCCCCACCCGTTCCTCCTTCTTGGGCTCTGCCTTCCTCCCCCAGTGGCATGAGGAGACAGGGAATGGGGGCTATGGTCAGTTCATCACAGGTTGTTTCTGCTGCTGCTGAGGCAGAGGAGACCTTCCCCTGCTCCGTTGTGGGATCCCTTCCATGGGAGACAGCTCTCCCTGAACTTCCCCAGGGTAAGTCCATCCCAGGGGCAGCAGTTCTTCACAAACTGCTGCAATCTGTGTACAGGGTGCAGCTTTTCAGGCACTGCAATATGTGTCCCCCATGGGGTCACAAGTCCTGCAAGGAAAACTTCTCCAACATGGGCTCCTCTCTCCTGGGTCTACATGCCGCTTACAGGGATCTGTTCCAGGATGGGTTTCAGAGCCTCCACTTGTGTATCCACCTGCTCCAGCACGGGTCTCCTCCAAGGGCTGCAAGTGGATCTCTGCCCTGCATTGAGCTCCATGGGCTTCAGAGGCACAGCTGCTTCTCCATGGTCTGCACCACAGGTCTGGTGCCTACAGCACCTCCTGCCCCTCCTTCTCCACTGACACTGGTGTCTGCAGAGTGTTCCTCTCACATGTTCTCACCCTGCTTCTCCCTGGCCATCATTATGTCTGAGCAGTAACTCTTAAAGATGTCATTACAGAGTCATTACCGTCATTGTTGGTTAGCTCAGCCTTGGCCAGCAGCAGGTCCATCTTGGAGCCACGTGGGACTGGCTCTGCAGGACATGGAGGAAGCTGCTGGCAGCTTCTTACAGAAGCCACCCCTGTAGCTTCCTTCCTCCACTACCCAAACTTGGCCATGCAAGCCCAATACACTCTGTAAAGCATATCTTCCTTACACATAAAATTTTCATACAGTCCTCTGTATATATTGCTGGGTCAGTGAATCTGCTGCTTTTTGGGGACATAGTAACTATGCCACAATGACATGTTTTCTTCCTGTTTAAACTGCATAACTGAGGAGATGCTTGAAATGATGTCAAAACAGACCACTGCTTGACTGAAACTACTTCACAGGTAGAGGCTTTTCTTCCCTACCACTGCTAAACCAAAACATAAACTCATGTTTTCCACATTAACCTTGTTTCAATCTAAATTAATTCCCAAAATGGATTCTAAAGTATATCTTATGATATAACTTGCTTTGGATTCAGTTAATAATTAGTCCCTTTTTTGATTATTTTCTGCCTTACTTTAAGTTACAAAATTATAGAAATATTATCTATTCTGAGTTTCCTTATTGAAGTTAATGACTCATATATTCCAATTCATCTACTTTGGATGAAATTAATAAAGTTTGAATCCTATTTTATCTTTTCTTTTCTGAAATTAATAATCTGTATGACCTTTGCTACCTTTCTTGACTTAAAATTATCTTCATACCTATTTTTGCTTTCTGTGTCTTGAACTGATGAACCCAGCTTTGTCTCCATCAACAAAATTAACAGTTTTCTTCGATCAGTTTATCTTAATTTTTATTTAGACGAAAGAATTCTTTATTACAATTTTCCTGCCATCATTTCTTCATTTCCATGAAAGGTCTGAAACAGTAATATCTTAAGAAGTACTATTTTAAACAATTAATCTATTACTTTAGTACAGTTTCTTTCACCTCTGTGTCCCCTTGCCATCCCATACACATTTTCATTTTTTACCAGTTTTATGTTTTATTTGTATTTGTGTCATTTTGTTTCTGTGTTGTCTCAGTAAGGTGCACGTTGAGCCTCTAGCTACAGCTTTCCTCCCACATGCTCTCTGTGCACAATCAAATTTGCAGTGTGGCTGTAATTAATCCCTGTGGCAAAAGGTAAGAACAAAGTCTGTGAATTGTCTAAGTCCAACAGCAGCCTTTAAATAGACTGTATGTTATTGTGCATTCAAATGAGACTTGTCATTAGAGTTTCCTCTGTCTATTTGTTTGCAACTGTTAGATATGTACAGCCCAAAAAAAGTCCCCTGGGGAAAAAAAAGAAACAGAAAACCATCAACCCTAACACAAACCAATAAAAACCATCTGGCTTTTATGAATTTTAAAGTTGATATAAATGATGTCTCTTATAAAACAAAAATCAAAAATCAATCTTCGCATTTCTTGTCTGTATTCTTATTGACAAGATGGATGTTTGAGGTTTTTTTCCCTTTATGTATTCAATTAGCTTGAAATTATTAACATGAGCTAAACTTGACACTTGAAATAAAATGGCCTTTGTAGATTGACCAAAAACTGAAGGTAAGTTCTAAGTCTGTTTTATGAGCTGGTTGAAATGTTTACTTACTTCATATTTCAGAACTCCAAGATGCCATGTCAGACCTTTGGTCAACCTCTATGATAAGATCTCTTTGTCAGTCATTATTTTTGTTGTCACGTGATCCCTAACTTGTGATTGAAATTTGCATTTAAAAATCATGTTTTTTCATAAATATCACTTTAAGACTACATTACCTAGATGGCTCCTGACTAGATGAGAATCAGAAATCACAGAATAACAGGATCACAAATGGATAAAGTTGAAAGGGACCACAGTGGGTCATTTAGTCCAAAACCAGAAAATACTATGTGAGAATTATAGAATCATATAATATCCTGAGCTGGAAGGGACCTACAAGGATCATCAAAGTCCAGTTCCTGCCCCTGTACAGAATAGGTACAAGAATCATACCATGTGCCCGAGAGCATTGTCCAAACTCTTGAATCTGTCAGGCTTGGTGCTGTGACCACTGCCCTGGGGAGCTGTCCCAGTGCCCAACCACCCTCTGGGCAAAGAAACTTTTCCTAATGTCCAACCTAAAACTCCCCTGACACAACTTGAGGCCATTCCCTGTGCTCCTGTCTCTGGACACCTCAGAAAAGAGATCAGTGTCTGGCCTTCTTCTTCCCCTCACAAGGAAGTTTAGACTGTGATGAGGTCTCCCCTCAGACTCCTCCAGGCTGAACAGCCCAAGTGACCTCAGACATTCCTCATGTGGATTTCCTTCTAGAACCTTCATCATCTTCATAGCTCTCCTTTAGATGCTCTCTAACACCTTTATATCTTTTTCTCACTGTGGTACCCAAAACTGCACACAGGACTCAAGCTGAACCCGCACGAGTGCGAAGCAGAGTGGGATGCTGGTGAAAAAGAAGTCAGAAAGAAAATCTGCCCAATGAAGGCCTGCTCTTAAATCTATAGAACTAGTGTAAAAATTCTCAACCTTTTTATTTAGCTTTGCCTCAAGGTGATAGGGAACACATAATCAATAACAAAATGCTATTGTCTTCAATAAGCTTCATAGGTGAGGCTGAATCCCCAGCAGATTTAAACTTGTGCAGGTTTTATTTTAGCAGTTTAAATTCAGTTGTGTCTTTGCAGATTAAAGAAGATTGTGTCAAAATTTTATTTGAAGCCTTCACTATGTACCAAAACACCTTTTGAGTGAAATGTCTCTGTCAGTTAATTTGAGGTCACTTAGAAAAAATTTAAAGGAAAATATTTCTAAATTTTTGATCACTAAAAACATTTAAATGAAATGATCCTGTTCGTTAAGAATAGTTCTTTGGGAAGTAATCAGGGAGGAATGGTAACTCCTTTTAATTACAACACCCATCTAGTCTGAATAATTTAACTACAGAGCATTTTGTGTTACAATGAGTCACTGCTGCTGCCTATGATCCTTTATTCTCTCAAGCAGCTCTTTAAACCCCTCACCCTCATTCTCTTTCTGTGTGCATTATTCAACACCTTGAAGCACTAGTTAGAAACGCTCATAAAGAAGCAATGATTTTGCTTCAAAAGCCTACAAAGAGGGGATTCCTACTTGGTATTTCTTATATTCCATTGTGAAACACTGTTTTGTACCTGCAACTAGCCATGGTTTGTATTTAAAGAGCTGTTCATGAAGATTATTATGTTCAAGGAAGATATTCTGTGTGAATAGTAACTTTCCATGATGAATGATTTCTTTCAGCTGCCTTCAAGAACCCCACTCCCAGCCATGCAGGAAAACAGCTATTCACTGTGATGGTCAGGACTGAACACTGCTGATACCAAGAGAGGAAACAGGTTCCAGTTCTGAGTATCCTTTAAAATGAAAAATATCTTCCTTGCAGTCACCTACTAGTTAAGCAGAATGATTGTTTACTCAAAGATGACTGCACATAAGAAGATATGTTATTGCTTAGATAGGATGTCTCAGTAAAGAGATAAAAATATCATTTTTTAGTAAATAATTTGAAATATTTAAAGTCAGATTGTTTGGTGGTTTGTTTCATATTTTTAATTCCTGTAGCCAAATTTCAACTTCTTTCTCTTTCAGAATGAAAATAATTTACATGATTGAAAACAGAAATCAAAACATTCATTTAACTAAAAAAATCTCTTAGAATATACATACTATTTTCTACTAAATGTGATTTCCTGCAGCGTGTCTTTCAGATAGACAGTACTGAGGGACAGCTACTGAGAGGCAACCTTCATTTTCCATTGTTAAACTAGATTTTAGACCTATCTAGAACTTATTTCTTACAGTTATTTCAAGTCCTCCTTGACTTGTTATCCTCCTTGTAGCTGCAGGGAAGGCAAATGTTGAAAATTCATAATGAGCGTTCTTAAAGCACAAACAAAACCCAAGAAAATAATTTTTCTTATAAAAAGAGGTCATTTCTATCTACACGGTTAAAAAAAAAATCCATCTGGGTTTTTTGTTCTCAGAAGGAAAAGAGCAAAATACATCCTGGAGAAGTCATTATAAGAGACTACCTAAAAATAATTAATAATAGGATGTGTAGAAACTGTCATATGTACATATGATGTCCTTAAATTAATAGAGGTTTACATTGCTTTCATTGTTTTCCACAAAGAGTGCTGTTCCATTCTATTTGACCTTAATTAGTGTAATTGATAGTAGTTTTAGAGCTGCATGCCATTTTAATCATGTAGTTACAGCTTTCATGACAGAAGAAAAATGAAATAGCAGCTGGGAGTTATCTATTAATAGGGAGAGAATAGAAAGGTAAAAGGAAAGACTCTTCTCTTTTAGGACTCCAGGGCTTTTATGGCATTAGTAATGAATGACTAATGTATTCTAAGAGGAGCACACTGATCTCCAGGGAGGTAATGAAGGGCGGTAGGATCAATATGAGTTAGAAATTTTATATCATTAGAAAACCCACATGGCTACAAGAGTATACAGATAGACCAGTAAAAATGCCAAAGCTTGAGAATACGAACCATGTATATGTGTGCATGTATTAGTGGGATTACCTGGGCCTGTGTACTAGGGGCTCAGACTGTCACAGAGAGAGTGCTTTAAAGTTTCCTGGGAAAGCATGCAGTCCTACAGCAGGTCACAAATTAGAGTGACAACGACAGGAAAATCAAAAATTTCTTTGGGATGTGATTATTTGAAATGGATTTGAAACAAGACCAGGGTAAAGTGAAAAAAGGCAATAAATGAGAGTTTCTAAGTTGTGAGCAAAACATCCTAAATGAGTAGATGCATTCATTAACTTCAAGTGGCAATTTTTTTCTTGAAGGTTTCTCCTATCACTGTGAATGACACTCTGTTTCTGAAGCTGGAAGGCTTTACAAGGAAAGAAAACTTGTTGTACTGTCTCTTTCTCAAAGATATGGTTAAAAAAAGCAGTATACAACAAAATAACCCTCTACCAGTGGTACTTAATGCATATTATATTGGGGTAAACAAGCTTGTCAAGCTAACTGCCAATTATGTCCAAATCTGTATTCCACTAAGTTCCCCTCTGGCACTACAGTTTGGCACGGTACTTTGGTAAAAGTTACAGTGTATGATGAATTCCTTCATAGATACTTACTATATTTTGCATCTAAGTATTATTTTTATTTCTTTAAAATAAAAAGGAAAACATGAACACAGGGTTTAATAAAAAAATATGGCAAAGAATGGCTGAATGGAAAGTGAAGGAATCTGGGGACATGTATTAGTTTTTAGCTGTACATGTAACCAGCAAAGAACTTAATTGACTTAATAGCTTGGTCATGAAAAGAAATAACAAAACATAGCTCTTATAACTTCAGCAGACTCATTCCAAAGATCATTCAAAAACCTCTGAAGTGAGGTACTGACTATGTTATCCATAAAATATTTTTGAAGTTTAAGTCTTTATGACGTTTTTATACAAACACATNTTTGAAGTTTAAGTCTTTATGAAGTTTAAGACATTTATATATAAACACACTCAAGAGTATGCAACTGTCTTAAAGACATGTGAACAGTCAGATGGTAAGAAAGAAAAATATTTCTGAAGATTTGTAAAACAAATTCTCAACCAGGATTTTTTCTAGTCTTGCAGGGTTGTCAGTCTTATTTTCTTTTTTCCTTGTGTTTCTGCTCTCCTGTATTCTTACACAACAAAATGAACTTTGATAATAGGGATTTTAAAATTTTCACTACCTAAGAAAAGTGAAAAACATTCACCCTGCAATAGCTGTTAAACTTGATGCTCTTCCAGTTAAGAGTATATCATGACTACATGGTGGACACAGTTCTATTTTTAGGTCAATCAGTGTAAAAAGGACACACTTTCTTTTTCTGTGCATTTTGTTATGACATATTTTAATATTGGAGTTAATACATAAGGGACAATAGAATCCAGGAAAACAATGAAGTCAAGGTTAGACACAGGATTCTACCTTTGATACGAAAAAATATGCACAACAATTGCTTTTGTTATATAACTGTATAAAATTTGTGCAATATTAGATTTTCCAAAAATTTTTAGTTCACATATTGAGTCTTTCACTACTTAATTAATAACTAAACATACAAACATTATTTGTTTTCTATATCTTCTTCTCCACTGGCTTCACTCAAGAGTCCTTTAGATGTAGCCATGCACTTCAGAAAGTTAAATCTTTCAATAAAAGGGCAATGTACAGCAGAACCCAGAGCAGATATTTGAAATCAGTTCACAACTCTGATGAGGCACAGCACCCTGATTTCATTATGATTTTCCCTTCACGATTATATAAATCATGAAAAACAATTAGCATTTTTGATTCCTTCTTTGTCTTATACACAGCTCACTCAGTCCAAATACAAATTAAAACTTCAGAGATTTATCTGAAATTTGTTTTCTGAGTTCCTTGTAGATATTTAACTCAGCTTATTAATCAGTAAAAAACACAGCATTTACTCTTGTAAAAAAACAGAAAACCCTTTTTTGGTTCAAAGCCTCATTTTAGTCTACACGATTTAATTTACTGGGGAAATTGTGGAAACATCAGTACTGTGCTCCAATCAATAAAACCAACACCCCAAATCCCCAAGCATTTATATCTATATAACACCTAACCATCATCTGTAAATGTTTACATTTAATTTGCTGAAAAAAATCCCCACAGAACACAACAAACACATGGGATTTGTTGTCTAAACATGACTTGTCTCGGATACATCAGGTTGAATAAGGAGATTTCATTGCAAATGCCTAGTTTTAACAGCAGACCCAAGAGAATTTGCATTAATTTTACTGCTTGTTTGAAATTTCTCTTATTTCAAAGGTGTTTTTGTTTCTCTCCTCACATTTTCCTAATTTTATACTCTTTGGTAACACCATACTTTATATGATAGTGCAGCTTTCTTTGGGAGAAAGACTGTTTTGCTGAATGAGACATGGTATGAGTTTATTCCTGGATAGTTATACTGTTATGTTTTTGACTACTTTTTGTACTGAATCATAAATTGGACTGTGCAACAAAATCTGCTCTGCATGAACAAGTTTGTAAACTCACCTGCAAACTCCCCAGATGACTCTACTTTCTCCTTCTGGTTAAGGATGGGATTACTTTATGGGGACTAACAAAAATGATTGCAGCAAGTATTTACTATTTCATCCTGGAATATCCACGAACCACTCTCGACATGTAACTCCTGGACTTAAGCGCCTTTGGGTTTTCAGAACATCTTGATGACTGAATTAACTAAAGCTTAGAAAAAAAGGTTGATTTTTAGCTTGTGAGTATAAAATAGGTTGATTCATATTTCAGGTTTCATATATGAGGTCTTTTATTACAATAGTGGTATTGTTTTTATAGCACCTCATACACCATTCAGTTGCAAGCTGGAGGTGTCTGACATCATCCTACACGGCAACATGAACAGGATTTTAGCTTGCCATTGAGAAATGTGAAAGGTATGTGAAAAATTTGATATACTGTTTTATTATTTTTATTGGATGACTATAGCAATCACAGAATATATTTTCTCTGAAAGGTCACATGAAGTAGTTGTTTGCACAGTACATTAAGTGGCTGTTGCTGAAAATGTATTTCATCCTTTCCTAAGTCTAATATATGAGGATAAAGGCTCTCAAATGTATAATACTGCATGTTACCAGCCCTCTTAAGCGGTAATTACATCAGAAAATTAAGGTGAACAAGAAGCGGAGTGAGCAAATAACCTGTTTCAAAGATCAACATTTCATAAAATTTG
>VYXC01003757.1:0-63264 GCA_013397175.1 Platysteira castanea | reverse complement strand
AAAAAAAAAAGAAAGCTAAAACTCTTTGACGTAGACTAAAATCAAAGTTTTCCATTATCAATCTTCAATTTCAATTTACTGAACAAACTTCCTATGTTTGGACATCTTTTTTTTTTCTTTCTTTTTGGCCTGACTCCATCTCTAGCAAATGTTAAATGATTTGTAAAGACTTCTCGTATTTACACGGCATCCAATAAGGAAATGACATTTTTTCCATCTTGTGTGTAAAAAATTGTTAGCTTTACTGTATATACCATCATTGACTTTATTATTGAGGATAAGAAATTGATAACAGCTTTACGCTAGGAATCTAAATATAATGATTGTATTTGGCCAAAAGAAAATCCAGTTGCTTTTAATAAAACAAAAGGGGAAGCAGAAAATTTCAGTCTGTAGGTGATATTTTATGATACAAGTTATGACACCAGTTAACCAGAAATTAAGATTTGCTGGTGCTTGGCCAAGTTTAAAGGTACTGCCTTCAAAAAATTAAAAAAAACCCCACCCCCAGTTATTTTGTCTGGTAGACACAATATTAGCCATATGAATAACGCATTTTCTCAGAATCAGGGATTTGTGTCCACTGAATGATTCAACACTTTTAAAAATCCTCTCATAATCTCTTCTAACTGAACAATCCACAGAAGGAGTTATAGAAACTCACTGTTGTGGAAAATGTCTTCACCCTGGTTGTTATAGAAAGATTCTACATTTAGACCTGGAGATGCTAAGAGACATAGTTAGCAGCATAGACAAAAATGTGTATTTTTGCATACTTTTATATGTACTTTTTTGATATATAGTTATAGCTATATCTTCATGGCCTCTCGTTCCATCAATATTTTGCTTTCTTCCTTCTATTCTATATGGAACCAAATGAGCAAACTTCTGAAAGTCTGAATATAGCATGTTCCTGAATTTCTTTTATTCATTACATTTTTGACATCTACAATTCAAATGAAGAACTGAGTGAAAGATGATTTTTTTTTTTGTAGACACCACACTGGGTATGTTTCATAATTTCATGGTATTCCAAGTCCCATTTTTTAATTATTTCTGAACAGCAAGTAGTCACGTACTGATGTAAATTAAAGTTTCCCAGGGAACATTTATAACATTTACAGATAAATTATGCAGGTAAACTCATAATTAAAAGAGAACAAGAGGCAAATGGACAAAAACTGAAACACAGGAGATTCCATCTTAACATGGATGGAATCAGATGGAAAACCAACTCGTTTTACTCTGAGGGTGGCTGAACATTGGCAAATGCTGCCCATAGTAGTTGTGGAGTCTTTATCCTTGGAGATCTTCACAAGCCATCTGGACATGATCCTGGGCAACTGACCTTACGTGGCCCTGCTTGAGCAGCGGGGTGGGACCAGCTGGCCTCCAGAGGTCCCTTCCAACCTCAACAATTCTCTGTGATTCAGTGAAATCAGTGCACAGTTAAAATTTCTGCTTAACAATCATCTGAACCATTCGGCTGCTTAGACTAAGGGACTGTATCTTTCTGTTTTCGGCTCAGTCACTGCACAGTTAAGCTTTTTTAGACTTCTGTGCATATACCATCTGGAGCAGTGACTCTCTGTTTTGAAGTTGTTGGTTTACTTCAAAAATGCAGTGTCTGTCGAGTCAGTCTCCAAGGATAGATCGTGTGAAATATTAAACAAGCCAGGTCCAGACTGCTGCATTGTTATTGATGGTGGTAAGAAATGATCCACTTCTCAGCATTATCTGCATTTTGTGTAGCTGTTTCTTTTAAGCCATTCATAGAGCAAACCACTCTTCCCCTTCTTAAAGAACATATTTTTTGCAAAACATCAGGATTCCATTTTGGTGTTTCTGATTTTCTCTGATTTTAACCCTTAATCACTAATCACATTCCTCACTTTATTCTCTAGTAAGCATATTTCTGGAGGAAATGTGATAGGGCACATCTCATGAAAAAGACATGGTATTTGCATGTACATTGGAAAGAGCATTTTTCCTGGTGACCAGAGAATGGTGCTATTAGGTTTTGTGCTTGTAACAGCTTTGTTTTGAATTACTTCATAAGCATGAGCATCAAACAAGATACCTCCTTGATTTCAGAGACTTACAGTGACTACTGTTAAGAACTACTGTGGGCAGCAGTACTACATCACCTAGTAAGTGTCATAATCAGAGTTCTTTGAAAGATAAAAAGTACCTTTGCCTCTCGTTCTATGACAAAAGTCCAGATGGTGGTTTTACAAGGGGAGTGTGTTTTGAGCATGGGGTTTTTCTGGGTTTTGGGGGTTTTTCCGCCCTTCTTTTATTTCCTTTATGTTTTTCTGTCTTCTGTCCACTTCTAGTTTCTCTCAGGAAATGAAGTTTGCTCAATCCAGATTATCAGAGTTTAAACTAAATTGCTACATAAGTCTTCTAAAGCACTCTTCTGCTACTTTTCACATTATTATGATGACAGCTAGTCATCACTCTAAGGAACTTACATATTCTTCATGCTCTAGATCTCCCTGTCTAAATATGTTAGAGATAGATGGATGCTTTTCCCTAACTTTTCTTCAGTTTAAACCCACTTGGTCCTCCCTTGTGGAATTGAAAAGCTGGCATCATTTGTCAGATCCTCCATGCTTTCCTTTGGCTAGAGGTTAGTAGAGAGTGAATTAAGTGGTCTATGGAATTCATGAAACAGATTTTACTTTCGGGAGCAAGCAGGCAGAAAAACATCACAAAGCAATTGCATTTCCTAATAAATTGAAGAAAAAAGATAGGCAAATGGTGTGTTCTAAGCAAAAGAACTTGGAAAAGACTATCAATTTCTAGAATTTATAAAGAAGAAAAATGACAAAAAACTAGAGTTTACTGTTATTAAGTATGCTGTTTACTAAATAAATAAATAAACTATCATAGATACACACATCTCACTTGTTTGAAGTTCAGACAATTCGAAGACAGTATTATTGCACAGTATTATTTCAGGAGTCTTTTATATATGTATTGTAATATGACCCTTGGCTACATGGTTGCAGTCTTAGTGTATCTTTGGCACCTTCAGACTCAGTGTCTTAGCTGTAGCCTTCTCAGCTGAAGTTTTTCATTCAGTTTAGCTCCTGGACCTGCCTCTGTCCTAGCTACTGTTGCATACTTGCCCATGCCCCATCACTTAGGCTGACTGTATAAGTCAGCCTCATTCTTCCTGTTGAGAAGAGGAAACCCTCTTAAACTTCAGAAAATTATGTTCACTTTTTAAATACTAATTTCATCTCTTAATTTAGAGACATAGCAAAACTGGGCTCCCCTCTTAAACAAACAAAAAAACCCCCAAAAAACAAACAAAAAAACAAACAAAAACAAACAAACAAAAAAACCACAAAACAAACAAACAACAACAAAAAAAAAAAAACAAAAAACCTCCCATTAAAAATGAGAACAGATATTTCCATACACACAGTTGAAATGAGAAGAGATCACACAACTGATGGATTACCTATAAGTCCTATATTAAATGCAAAAATGTATGTTAATTCTGTATTAAATATGCACCATTAAATCTCAAAGCCAATCAATTCAAAGGTTAAGAGTTTCACACATAAGAGTAATTCCTGAAAACAGTATAAAATATATATTTAATAGAAAATGGAATAAAAATGAAACATACAGAATGGAATCTCCAACAGAGAATATATAGAACACATGGCATAATAAGGTAAAGAAATCAAATAAAAAAGTAACTATATGAAAAGCAATTATATTTCAGAAACAGGAAGATAAAACTTTAAAAATGTACTAAACCATTGAAATTAAAAAAGAAAAAAATCAAGTCAAATCAAATGAGTATTACCAACAAATCCTGCAAGTAATTTCTTTTTATTCTCTAGCAACGGGAATATTTGACCACATATACATCATTCTTATGGACTCTTCAGAAACATTTTACTTAAAAGAATGGCTCTGGGATACAAAGGTAATTATCTTAACTGCTCAAAACTTTAGTTTTCAGTGTTGATCATAAACCTTAAATATGTAGCAATCTCAAAGCTGAAGCCTTCTTTGTATTTTCTTCCTTATTAAAAAAAATCCTATAATTTAAATGCATTTCTGGTTTACGTATAACTATCCTTGTATATTAGTTTTAATATGTGATATTGTGACTGCTTTTATAATAGAGACCATATATCTGATTTTTCTCCAGTAGGCAGTAGAATTGTAATATGTGATGCCCCAATTTAAGTTTTGAGGTACATTTCAATTAAGTAATTAAACCTAACACTTGACTACTGATAAGTTTTTTCATGAAGTCAGCCCATTTTTATAAGAAGTGTTTGACATATGTTGTATGTTAAAGTGGCAACATTAATAGGATTATAAAGCAAACAGAAATCAAACAGCACTGAACAAATAAAATAAAGATTTTGTGACCCTCACATTTGTTTGTAGTACCATGGATGCCATAAATAGATTCTTAATCTATATGTAAATTAGATTATTTCATATTATGAAATAGCATTAAACAACTGCTGGAGTGTCTTTTAAACAGCCTTTAGGTGCCTGTAGAAAAAGATGGCTTTTCTACATGAACTATGAACCACAAAACAAAACTTTCTCATTCTGTTTAGTTTAAACTTTCTCACAGTATTCATATTGGGATATAACTACACATTTAGGACCTCTGAATCTTCTTAATGAGCCAATGCTTGCCTCTCTATTCCAAGACTCACAGATCTGAAATTTCTGCTGTCATGCCTAAACATCTACCTTTAGAAACACATGAACTCTTTTGCAACATCAGTGATGCCACTACTGTACCTCACCAGTATTTCAGAAACTGTTTTTATGGTGATAAACAGACTTTTACACCTGTAGAAGCACACAACAAGGAACAAATTGTAATCTATCCTTTCTTCTGTGAAGAAAACTGTTCCTCACTACTGCATGCATTTCCTCTAGCTTGCTTTTCAAGCTAGTCTCATCAGGGATGACCAGGCCAATCTCTTTACCTTTCCTCATGTATAATATGAATATCACCTTCAAGCCTCCTGCCCCAAAGGTGCTGAAAGGAAGTCTTTCACTGTTCACCAGTCCTCCTGTGGTTTTCCAGTGTATATCTGAATCATCCAGACACTTGGAGCTGCTGAAAAATACAGGCTGCATTGCATCAGTTGCACTACAAAGTTCAAGTCTTGACTCTTTGTTTTTCAGCTCATAAAAGAGGATAAATTTTGTCAGTTACAACTGAGCAGATGTAATCTAATCCTTCCTGTCTGAGTGGTTTCAGATAGTCATCTACCCTAGACAGACATTTCTGCTACTTACGGACAAATCTGATGTACTGAGCTTCTGAAAATTGAGTATTTTCCTTCTGCTATGGGAGCTTCTTTGGACCTTCTGAATCTCTATGGGTCACATCCAAACAAATGTGTTTGCTCTTAAACTATCTGGACAATATCCCCATACAGGCCATCCTGTCAGTGTTAGGTGGAAATTCAGGATAATATTTTTAAAGAACAAAATATTTATCTATTAGTTACATTCAGTCATTCACAGTGAAATGTTGACAGAAAAGAACTATGTTTTTTAGAACTGTAAGTCAAATAGGATAGATAAGAGAGCAACAGAAGGATTGCAAGAAACAAAAAAGTACAGTAGTGTTTTTTCATATTTTCCAAGATAAACATGGTTGGATTTTTAAGCACAGTTGGGTAAACATAGTGCATGGACAGACAATCTACTTACATTCCAGAGTATATTGAGTACTTGAAAACTAACAAAGAGAAAAACCACAAATAAATACCCCCAAAACAAAGTCTTCTATGTCTAAAAGAGGACTGTAAAAAAAACCAAACAAAAAACCTCAAAAAAACAGCAACAAAAACCCCAACCCTTAAGGTCTTGTATGACTGAAACATAAATTTTGAGATGTGTTTTCCTATTTGTATGTATGCATTTGCAAGAAAGGATCAGAGGAAACAGGCATAGCTGTATAAGTTATAATTTAATTTATCAGTTATTTATAATCATGTCTTTCTTGGTAGGTAAAAATTGTCATTAAGAACCTGCACATGCACCAACCATTAATTGATTGTTAGTCAGCACTGACAGTTTACCTGCACAAAGGCAGCCTGGAGATGACCTTTGATGGTATTACTTTTGCAATACCATCAACATGCCACATTTCCAGAAACTCCTCTACAGCTATCTATTTTAGACAGTAATATTTGAAAAGACAAGAAAAGAGAGAAAAACAACAAAAGATAAAATTAGGTCTGCTTGCTTAACTTCTCATGTAAATATTTTAACAAGATTTCTATTTAAACACTATGAAGTTTTCCAAATATAGATTAAGGCTTTATTTTAACTTCTGACAAAGAAAGTAATTAATACATCATCATGCACCTGTATGGAAAACCACTAGCCTTGGACTACACTGATGGCCAAGCAAAGAAACAAAACTGATAGATGAGTCTGCCAGTGCTAGCCTAGCCTATTGAAAATAACCCATCTGAACACAGCTATAGAAATATACAGAAATACGGTGATATAAAACTTTTATAATAGATGTTTTTAGTAAATGGTGCATTTTTGGAGCCGTACATTTCCATTCTACAGTTCGTTATAGGTTTTTCTCCAATACATATAAAGGTTGTCTGCCTTAGTTGTATATTTTATGCTATTTCTTCCTCCAATCACAAAGCTATGTAGAATATAAAGTATATAAAATATGAGAGATATAAAGCTTTCAAGCTTTATATATTTTTTTATATCTCTGAAAGCTTTCAAGATTTCAGCTTCTTTTATGAATTATAGAGGTAAAAAACCATACATGTAAGTTTAAGTTCTAGAGACTTGAGAGAAAAATATTCTCTTTTGAATAACCACTGCCTCCTTTTGAAGGAGGGCACAGACCACTTAGATATTATGTTAGCTATTTGGTATAGATTCAAGAAATAAACAAACAAACTTTCTTATATATGTGCTCAATTACAAATTACATTATATCATTTAAAATATGATATGAAATGATTTTAAATGACTTTTATTGTAAATGGAAATAATCTTACATGTCTTGAATGTATCTTTTATATACATGTGTTGAATAGACTACGTTAAGAAATAAATAGCTACACATACATAATGGTATACTAGCAGAAGAGCAGGGCAGCGCTTGAAGATGCAAAATGTTGTTACATTTCCACTAACAGGAGCATGGTATGTGTACTGTGTCCACCAAAATTGGTGAGTTTACGAATCAGGAGTGACCAGAGAGCTGCATTATGTCTATAAGACCTCAAATCTCACAGTAGTCTTGGAGTGGTCATTGGTTATTTTTACAGTAACTTTGTGAAGCACTGTGGTGGTTTGAACCTGAGTTGATGGACAATCATCTAGACCAATAATGCTTCTCAAAAATTTGCATATTTAAGCTGCGGGGAGATTTGGGAATCTCTCTCTAACTTCTGGTCTTTGGACAGGTAAATGAGGGCCCGCTCGGCCATGGAGGGCCGGGCTGGGCCCTGGTCACTCGGCCTGGCAGGGGTTGGGCCACAGCCCACGGCACGGCTTGGCAAGATCTTAGCTGCTCCTGCTCTGTTAAAGCAGCCTCCCCCAGTGCAGTCTGTGCAACCCAGTGGGGCCGGGCCAGGCCATGATCCTGCTCCGTTGTGGCTCGGCCAGATCAGTCCCAGGCGTGTCGGTGCAGGGCCAGGCCGGCCAGGAGAAAACTACCCCGGAGCCACAAGCAGCCTTGGCCAAAACCAGCCCCCACAGCTGAAGCCAGGACCACACAGCGAATTTCATACAGCTGCCGCCCAGCAGAGATCAGGTGACCATAAGCAAAAGATAAGTTTCAGTTTGCAAGACCCCGGCATGGGTAAAGATTAACTCCTTCAGTGCTGTAAATTCCCCAGAAGAGATGAAATCTGCAGACACCAATCCTTTCCCAGGTTAAGAGGAAAGGAAAAGACAAAGTCACATGAATAGACACCATGATTAGTGACACCTAAGTCAGTGAAGAAGAAAGAGCTGAAGCCTAGAGNCCTAGAGGGAGGAGATAGAGGTGATGATTCTTAAGCTGAAATTCTTTTGTAAAGCTATGATGATGAACAGTGATGCATCAGAGAACCCCTTGTAATTTCATAAGTATGGGGGATGGACCGCTCAAATTGCCATGAGCAAAGAGCCTGTGTTGACATAAGTAAATGTTGAAGTAGCTGTGATCCAAAGAGAAGCCTGAACAGAGAGAGATAGTGATGAAGTGAAGATCCTTGCTCCCAGGAAAGAAGAAGACCTCTATTCCCAGGGGTAAAGGTGATCCCAGAGACAGATGAAGAGAACCTTTGCTCTAGAACAGCTCATCCTTAAATTAGTACCCCATTAGCTACAAGTGAGCCCGAGGAAACTGTTGTGGGGAAAGCTGTAAATCAAGGGAAGGGACTCACACCTGCCAACAGAAACTATCCCGGGCGGCTGTTGCTCTGTGACACTGAAGCCAGGAGAAAATTATTTCTTGTAGAGAAGCCTCATGGCATGAACAAAAGAGACTCCTCTTCGTAAGTGAACTGATGAAAGACTTCTGCAGGGGGTAAACTGACTGAAATAATCCTAAATTTGTGTCTTCATATATGAAGTGGGAAGAGGGAGGAGGATGAGGGAAGAAGTGTTCTGGAGGTTTATTCTAACCCTTATTACTTTTTGTCTTTTAGTTCTGTTAAAAAACTTCTTTATAATCTTTAAAGTTTAGAGCCTGCTTTGCATTCCTCCTAATCCTTATCTCACAGAAAATAAAAATGCAAACAAACCCACTACAAGCACAAATAACTAGAATGTTTCGAAGAGCCCAGCTGAACTCTCTCTGCCGTTTCCTACCCTTTACTATCATATCTTATTCTAAAAATCATGCACCGTTATATTGAGAACAATTTCCAGTCACTGAAAAGACTAAATAACTATGCATCTTATGAACATATTCCATATTAGGGGACTAGCAAAGTAAGCAATATATATCCACATTTATGGTCTAAAGTCCTTTCACTGCATTGCTCTTCTCTTTGTAATATTTTCTTTAATGAATATAAAATACCATAATTGGCTTTTGATAAATTTTTCCACTAATCTACACTTTCTAAAGTGGATATGAGGAAAAAGGCAGTGTCTTACATCTGAATGACAGTTTCAAATACTATCAGATTTTTGATTAAAAATCGTTGGTAGACGTTGTAGATGTATTCCAGGTGAAATTTGCTGTCATTATATGCAGATAGAAGTACAAAAAAGGTGCTCAACCAGGATGAAAGACAAGATTTCAATTACTTTTCAAGGCAAACCATGTTCATGAGTATCAGTGAATTCATATTTTTTTCATGAAAAAATTATGTCTTTAAAATTGCTGGGGAGCAAACCCCCAACAAAAAACCAGATGAGATGTCCAGCACTCTAACAATTCCCTCAAGGGAACAGATATTAAAATGAAGCCTGAGGCATATTATTAATTACTTTGTAATTTCAGTAAGTGATTCATGGTAGGATTTGATCTTCACAAATTCCTCGGAGCAAAAATCATGACTTTGTTCAGTTTCAGGAAGTAAATGATTTTGCTTTTGAAAAGTAAATTGTTCCAATTGCAGAACCATTTCAAAAACTGAGCTCCTCAGCACCGACTTTGAATTGTTCTTATTTAGCTCCTTTTTCTTTTATACTTGATTTAATATATTGACCTAAAGATTTAGATTTATTCCTTCATTTGAATGGAATCTCTTCTGCTTTTTTAATAATAGAAGATTGTCTCCTGCTCTTTACAATAACTTTTTAAGTAACTTAACTAAACTACTCAGTTTAGTAAAATGGGAGGAAAATTTAAAAAAAATTTATATATATACGTATATATATGTAATAGAATAGAATTGTATCTGAGGTTAAAACTGATTCCAAAAGCACTGTGATAGTCAACATTAACCCTCTGTTTATGGTGAATCATAATTTATAAAACATATTTAATTCTCTAGTGTTTTCATTTTGTGAAGATTACTGGGAATTTTTTCATTTTAATATCCAAACACCCTGAGATAATAAATTTTGTTTCCATTAGCAGTATGTGTGTGAATTCCTCCTGTATTTAAAATGTTACTGGACCTATTAAAGACAAGTAGACAAGTAGATATCTTGTCTTCATTGTCCTATTTAAATACAAGTAGATATATTGTCTTTAAAGGTACTGCTTTATAATATAATTATTGCTACGCACAGAAGTTTCTTAGAGCTTGTTTGTCATGGATAAAATGAGAAACATCTCATAGAATGGGAATACTTATATATACTTACCTCCTTTTCTATTTGGAAAGGATTTAATCTGTGATGGAGGTGATGTTCTGTTGGAATTTTTTGTTCAGTATAATTATTTATACAATTAGCAAAACCAAAGATGTGCATGTCATACAATGTAGAAACATTATCATAATCACAAATATATTTTTATCTTCCCTAAATGCTTTTTTTAGCAAATATCTTATTTACATTGTTAGCTGCACATATTCCTAAAGAAAAAATCAAAAAAGTGTGTTTATAGTACCACCCATTATTCGCACTTTGTATGCAATCAAATAATTAGCTGCAAATTCAGCAATTTACACAAACTAGAATAGAGCTCAACTAAAGATATGATGTAGAAAAGAGCAGCTTTCGTGTATGTGACTCAGAAATGTGTCACTGAATCCTTATTTCTGCATCTTTCCATCTGACTTGTTTCTTTACTTGCCCATTTACAGAGCTCAAGGTGCTTGAAACAATATTATACAATTAAGAATTTCTTTTAGTTTCATCAGCTTCCTTGCTAAAAATAAATAAAAATTGCCTCTTCATGTTCTCCAAATAAATGTGACTACTGAATGGAACAAAACTCTGGGAGTGTCAAGAGGTCATTTCAAGATAAGAAGAGTTTTGTGGAAATATCAACTTAAAATACTCCATGTCCTTCTTGCAATGGAGACAGAAGGTGGGATTACTCATAATCAGTTGGCTGTTCCCCCTCACCAAATGACTCCACCAGTAGCCGCTGCCAACAAAATGCAGCTGGGTAAGGAGGCACAAATGGTACGGATGCTGCAAAAAACAGTCATGGCATGGAACAGAAAGAAAAGTGGGAGCATCTTAAACCAGGATTGCTGGATATTTTTGATCAAGGAATTATAGCAGAGCACTATTTGATATAGTGAACAGTACAACAAATATTTAGGGTGCAAGAGAGGGAAAAAAGCTACTAAGGTTTTCCATGAATAGTTTGATATAAACATAGAGAGTTTGGAAATGCCTGACTTACTTTTGTGGTAAGTTTTCTGTATAGTGATGAAGCCAGATAAGTAACTGCACTTTTCCACTGGAGTTCATGGTTCGTAAAGCTGTCACCGCTGACACTTGCCTGATAGCACTGGGGAAATGACCGCTCACAGCACAACAAGAATGCAGATTGAATTGCTTTGACTATAGGTGTCTTGGGACATTGCTAAACATTTTATCCAGGAACCAAGTCCTGTCAGTTCTTAAAACAACTGGAAAAACTGCCCTGTGATACAGATCCTACTCTACACATCTTTTAGACTACTAATCTCAGTGCTGTTTAACAAAAACAATGGCATCTGAACTGACAGTTCTACTAATTCTTGCTGAAAATATTCTTAAATTAATTTGCATTATGCATAATTCAGTTTTGAAAAAGACAAAACTTGATTCTAGAATAGGTTGAATTAATGTGCAGAAAATAATTAAGAAATAATGAACTTCATATCTATTTTTATCTTTAGCTGGAATGACCTCCTTCACATAAAAAGTTCTTTGGAAATTTTAAAACCAGTTAAACCAAGTCAGAAAGACTCCTACTATTCCCTGAAATAAAAGCATTTTGTGTTCGCATGTTGGTAGCCCAAAATTGGAGGAATGCTTCAGAAAATATAAGTATGCGCTGGAAATTTAAATCTTCTGCTTCTCCGTAATGTTCAAGATTCATAGTCAGAGTATTTTTGTAGTGATTGCCTGTAGGGAATATCCACTGGGTAGATGTCAGAGACTGAAATGCTATGGTTCATGGCTTAAAAGTTATTATGAAGGACTTTTGTAATCTTTATAAAGAAGCTATGACCACTGAAGCCCACCTGTCCCTGAAGATGTTTCCTGGGGGAAACTTTGGACTGCGAGTTAAGACATCTAAGGGAACTTAAGATAAAGGTGACACTGTTGTTCAGTCATCTCAGGTCTAAGAAAAAGCAAACAAGGCTGAGGGAGAAGAATGGGGAACAAGAAAGTCAAACCCAGCAGCTGTCCTGAAAATCATCCCTGGCTGGGTTCAGGGTTGGGGAGACCACAGCCCACAGGCCCATCTGCTCCAGGCCGGGTTTGCACACGCTCCCCCCCAGCCAAAAGGGGAAAGAGAGTTTTGGGTGTGTGGCATAACCTCTGGTCAGAGGGAGTGAACACCCATCCTCCCTTACACAAACAGTAAAACTCATCTGTAAACAGTAAAACTCATCCTCCCCACCCTGGGAAGACCACATCCACGGGACTTCAGCTGAGGAGGTGTCATAACCCATCAAAGACCCCCAGCGTGTCCCCAGACTCATTCCTGAGGCCTTGCCCCACAGGACTACACATGACGTGAAGTGAAGCAGCAGATCCAGAGTCTGCTGCGGGAGACTGAGTCAAACTTGTCCCCCCTCTGGACATTCCCACCTGACTTAAATGTATATTAATCCACTGGACTCTATGTTTTTTTGGGGGACCCTCCCCACCAAGAAGATCAGATGGAAAGGATCAACAGGACATAACAGGGATCCACTGAATGATGATATTTTCCTTAATCTGTCCTGTAACTATTTTTCTGTCCCCCCATCTCTTTTCAATTTCTTTCTCTTTTTCTTCCTCTCTCTCTCTCTCTCTTTCTCCTTCATTTATTAAAGTTAATATTAGCTAAAACCCGTAATATTGACTGGCATATGGCCTCATTTGCACCTGAATTGGGCAGAGGCATTTCTAATAATTTTAATAATTAGATCATAACAGTAGAGCTATGACTTTTAATATGGGCCTAAGTACAGTAATGATCTAACAAGGACTGTACCTTCCACTGTCCAAGAGTCTTGGTTCAAACCTGAAGAGCTGCAGCAAGGAAAGGAGGTACCATCACACAAGGCACTGCAGCAATAAATGAGCACTAGTTTAATGAAGAAAGTTCCACAATTGGGTTTTAATTGGTTGATAGTAATTGAATGTTGCTTATCAAATCACACTGAACCTCTGCCAAGAGGTTTTCATTTTTTTTTTCTTTCACCGTTTTTTTGTTTTATTTTTTAACTTCAAAAAATGCAAGGGAACAGCATCACTTCTAAATCTCATTGCAAATGACTATACTATGAAGTTGAAGCTGTAAAAAATAATTTAAAAATATTCTTTCTGGACGGAGGGTCCGAGCAAAATACCTACCAGAATTAGAACTAAAATGGGATTGAATTCTGATGGTCCCTGTACAAAGCAACTAATTTGACTTTGATTACATTAAAATAAAAACATGCAGCTCACTTTTATATGCTCCAAACTGAAGAAATTAAAAATAAAAGAAAGCAAAAGGGGAAAAAATAACAGTGTCTCAGGTAAATCTGCACATATGCGGTGATGGTGTATTCTTCTGATGCAAGATTTGTTCACCATTTCACCCTTCATATGTGTACACTCACCTAGGTAAATGTATTCGTTATTTAAAGTTATAATGGATACATGAAGATAGGGGGGATTTATTTGAATAACAAGAGCCGTATACTTTTAAAACCTCCTTTTTGTGCAATATTTATGATGTACAATTGTAGTTTACTGTGTATAATTCAATAGTATATCATAACCTAAATGTAATATATACTCTTAACATTTAGTGTTCCCAATGTATACATATATATATATATATCTTAATATACTGAAGTATACCTTATATATATTGCCTGCACCTATATAAGTGCATAATACATATTACCTTTATATATAATATTGATTGTTTTAAATATCTATCTCATAGAATCATAGAANGGGCACGTTTGGTTTCTGGGCTGTGAGTGCCCATGGCTGGGTCATGTCGAGCCTCTCACCGACCTCTAGACAGGACTGCCCTCCATCAGTTCGTCCTCCAACCTGTATTGATACTGATGTTTGCCCTGACCTAGGTATAGCACTTGCTCTTATTAAACCTCAATAAATTCCCATGGGCACATTTTTCAAGCCTGTCCAGATCTCTGGATGGCATCCAGTCCTTCAGGTGTGTCAGCATCACTCAGTTTGCTGTTATCTGCAAACTTGCTGATGATGCACTCAATCCCTTCATCTGTGTCATCAATAAAGATATTAAATAGCACTGGTGTGTAGGTATATATACACACATACAAAATAACAACCAAAAAAAGGCCTCAATAAAGTAAGGAAATTTTACAGTTCATTGGGAAGGCATTGACACATAGGTATCACTCGTGCTTTCCAAAGGTGAGAAAATGCAGCAATGACTGACATAGCCTCATCATAAAAATTATAAAGCCCCGACAAATTTTGTTCACAAAATTATGTAGAATTGGATAATACACATGTATACATACATAATTTACATAAGAAGTTTCCCGGAAAATCAGTCTAACTGATCCAGGGATTATAGATCTAATATAATTGGGAGGAGTACAGATGAGGTTTTCAAGGTTGTGGGTTCAGAGTGAGTTTTCTTTCACTCACTCAGTAAAACACTGTATTAGATGACTATTTAAAGGCTTCTCCGTCCATTTTTCCATGTTTCCATGTGTTGCATGGAACCTTGAAACAATCAGCTGTTCTCATAGGAATGTAGAGTTTAATAAATGACTGAGTATGGTAGGTGTGACAATCCTTGCTCTATCAATAACTACAGGTGTTAAAAGTATCTTATTCTCAGTAGTAGATCCAACTCTGCAGCAAACATTTCTATTTTTCAAAACTACGTGAAAACACTTTAAAACTTCTAGTCTTCAGTTATCCCCTTATTAAATAAAATATCACAGCGCCACTGATCTGACTTTATTCCAAAATCACGTGGGTTTCAAATGGCTTATAACTTTTGTTCAGGTTCTCAGAGTCAAATCTATCTATGTATAATCTGGAACACTAAAAATGCCTGATTTTTTTTCCACATACATTTTTACTGCATTTTATATTATCGAGATGTTGAAGTCTTTCAACTATAGACCTGAATTTAGATTTTTCTGCATCTAGTCTGTTTACATAAATTTCAAATACACTGGTGATATTTCACACTTTATATTACGTGAAATACCAAATGCTATTAGACTACCAATCATTTCCTCTTGTGAACATCATATAATAAACCAAATGCAATACCATATATGACAAAACCAGGTAAGCAGTATTTTGCATTTTTGCTGACTGCTATTATCCTTTCATTAATTTGAAGTTTTCAGATGGATTTCTTCTAAGATTCCCAAAATCAACTGGAAATTAAATACTTTATAGTGAGCTACATTATTTTATTCTTTACATTAGAAAACAATTCTTACACTATAAATAATATTTTGTGAGTATAATCACCAAATAATAAAGCTTATCTATTTTATATTTCTGCATGAACTCATTGAAAATATTAAAAATGGAAGCTTCTCCTTTAAACAGTTATATTATGCAATCAGATTACAGTTGGTATATGAAAATATAGGAACAATATGACATTTAGTTTTGTGTGTTACACCACTGTGTATATTGTCATGTTTTACTGAGTAGAAGATTTTTAGAGAAAAATGTAAGCATTGTTTTTCTAAGCTGCTCATTGAAATCATGTCTAACTTTCATGACTTTTGAGCATAATATTGAGCAAGTAAATACTGAAATATGTGCTTGAGGTATGTACCAGGCGTTATCAAGTCAGAATTAGAAACAGAGTATTTTTCAAAAGAAATATTTCCCCTGTTTTTTCATGAGGATAAATTTTATTTTCTTCTTCCATGTTTGAAGGAATTTATAGATAAATAAAACAAATGATTTTTCCGTTCTGAGATTTTTGTAAATGTTAAGCAACCCTTTGGGTAGAAATGCAAATTTCTCTGCAAGATTATGAAAAATGATTTCAAGTTTTGAGAGTAGAATGTCTATATGGAAAAAGCCAATTCTGTAAGCTTCAAAAGAGAAGTAAGATGCACAGAATATTGCATTCCATTTTCAGGAGGGGATGAGAAAAAGTGTGATCTGCAGATACCAGAACTCTAACTACACTGATTTCCCTGACTAAGCGAATAATTGGAATAGCTGTTTCCTCTATTTGATTCATCCCCTCCTAAAGTGCAATAAACTCTATACTGAACTGACAGTGTATGATGATGAAATGTGAACGTTCGTCCCTGTTAACATTTTTTCTCAATACTTTCTCTCTTTGACATTATAATACTTTATTTTATAATATAGGCTGACTCTCATGATTTCTTTCACTCTTTCACTGAGTGAGTTTCTTTCATATGGTTAGTATGAACTGAGTTAAAATACAAACAACATTAAAACACATTATTCACGTTCTTAGTTCAGTGCTATAAAAATCTGTGTATTGATAACATGTAAAATAACTTGGACAACAGGATCTGGTACCTTGAACATGGAGAAGTTATTCCAAATAGTTTGAGAATTTAGGGAGATAAAAGAAGATTAAACTATTAACCATTTTGATTCTGTATATACAAAATAGCAAGATAAAGCTATAGTGACACAAAAGAAAGAAAAAAAACCATTTTCAATATTTTCTCACAGATGATAAGTTAACTTGAAATATGTAAAGTAGAAGGATCTCATAGAATAAGAATCATTGTGAGTTTTTTAAAAAGGACTCTTGAAGTTAGGGCTTCTGATAAAGAATTTCAGTGAATTCTTCCTGGACTTGGGCAACAACATCACTGGGAGAGCTGGTAGTGAGGGCTGAAAGGACACAGGCAATTGGCCCTTCAGTCCTATCTGTAAGGAACTGTGAATGTAATACCAGAATGCCAAACTGACTGTCCAGGGCTACTTAATAGGCTGAAAAGGAGCGAGTCAGCTAAATGAACATATGGATTATCTGGCACAGTATAATGTACTCAGGTGGTTATGTCATGAAGGTCAGGCACAGGCTCTGATAGTTTTTAAATCACATTGAAAGAGAAGCAAAATTTAAGAGTAAATTATAACCATCCTTTATTACTTGCTAATATATTCTGAAATGTTAATTCCATGTTTAAAAATGTTACGTAAATCTGAGTGTATTATTTTGATAAAGTACAGTTATAATAAAGACTATTCTATTTTATTAAGTCAAATTGGTAAGATTTTCTGTATGGTATCCATGGATTATGTCTAGCAACTCACTTAAAAGTTACAGTTGCCAAAAATAATAGTTATTAATCTCTTGTGAGCTAGGTCTAAAGAACATTCATCCTGCTTGGAAGTTATCACCAGGGAAAAGTTAAGAATATATGTTCAGATCATGATCGATATACTTGATTTAACTAACAGAGACAAACTCTGGCTCCCTAGCGTCTTCTTGTCTGCCAAGGAGCTTAACCTAGAGAAAAAAATAAACCTTTCTCTCTCGTTTATTTACAATTATAACTTGGTAAAAAAAATGTTTTAAGTGAGAGGACATAACCAAGGGAAACAAGATGTTTTACATAGAGATTTAGAATTCTCAAGGTAAAGGTAATCTGAGTCACAGTTCTTAATCATGGACTGAATATACATGTATATGTTGACATGCATACAGAAAGTATTTGGAAGACTTGAGAAGGAACTGAGAAACTATCACAGAAGACAGGTTTAGTAGCTCTTCCACTCTGAGGATTTGTTTATTGCGACAGTCTTCTTTAATGAATTTAGGATTGATATACCCTGAATTTTTGTTACAGTTAAATTTAATGGTCAGTTAACCAGGAAATTTTAATGTTTAGGATTCCATTTTCATTTGTTTCCTAATGCCTCACTATAAAATATTTCTTCACCTTTTTTAGTTATACTGTGTTCTTCTTTTGCATATTTTTGTAAAGACGACAGGAGATGAAGGCTACTTTTAACAATTAGAGAGAGGCATAGTCAAACTTGGAATACTACAAAAACATAGTCCTTTATACCAAACTAAAATACTATGGACTTAAGTAAGGTTAGAATTACCCCTGTTTGAAAAAATTGATGTGTCATGAGAAAATAAATACTAAGAGGGGTGGCATAAATAGCATTGCTAAGTGTAACTTCAGATATGAACATGTTTCAATAATGAATAATGGATGCATATAGAATGCTATTTATTTCCACAGCTTCAAAACAACTGTAGAATAATATGAATTCACCCAAAAGCGGCTGAAAAAAAATTAAAAGCACACATGCACACTCCTTCTTCAATTCACGTTCCTTCCAACAATGTCATGTTTGCCACAAAATATGTAACCATAACATGCAGATGATTTTCCTTCATTCTGTTGGACAACATGTAAAGGAACCTTACCCCCCTGTCTGGAGGTATAAATTTAAACATCTCTATTAATCAAAATTACTGTCAAATTTAATAGCTTTGATCAGGGGCACTGTCAGCTGTAAGTGACATGCACATTATAAGTTTCAATGCAAGAGATTTCGTAGCAAATAATGCGAAAAGTTTGCTTTCCCATTTGTAAATTAGACCCTAGGTCTTCTAATGCTTATGATCATCTTGTTTACGATAATTCATAAACTTCAGTACTTCAAGAGCAAAAGCATTTTACAGAAGTGAGTAGTATTTTTTCAAAATCTTTTTGATAGTACTACTGTCGTGCTATTTCTATTAACCTTTTCCACAAACAGGTATCCAAAAAATTATGAAGAATTTTTCAGATATGCTAAATGTTACATCAGATGGTTTAAATGGATACTGTTAAGGAAAAAGCTACAAATACTGACAGCAGAATCTTTCCTTCCACTCACTGAATTTCAGCTGTGATCTCTGAGTTGAACTAAAATCCATTAAGGGCTCTTAAAATACAATACATGCGGCTCAGTACTGAAATGTACTGCTCTCGAGTAAAGCACAGTTCCTGCCAAGCAAAAAGCAACTGGAACTTTCTTCAAGACACTATCATTGCCTTACCAGCTTTCTTCATTGTCTTAAGACACTTAAAAAGTAACTGGTGGGAATACCAAAGAATCCAAAGATTTTGATTTAATCCTTTTCAGATGATGACCATAGTTCCACTAAATATGGAATTCAGTGTAATAGCCCTGATTGTAGGGCTGCATAAACAGACTGCTTTGGGTCTCTTTCTCACTAAACTGCCAATGAGTTGGATAGAAATGCATATCTTAAAATGTTCCATGTTCCCCTTTCCAATAGATTACAGAGTGTAGATTTAGACAATTGCTCGTCTACAACCAGAAACCTTTCCTCTGTGATTCTCCTTTGAATTGTTCTTCAGTATGCATGTGGTGCAACAAGGAAGAAGAGAGAAAGAATAAGTGGATGCTAGTGTCAGCAAAGATGCGAACCAGGCTGAGTTACGGCATTTTTTAGACTAAGATGTCTTGCTTTATGGATGCATTGCTGAGAGTGACTGTTTGGTGGAGGGCAATGGTTTCTACAACTATAAGTAGAAAACAGAATATTATTACAAGAACATCAAGTGAAATATTTACATGGCTAGATAACAATTGAAAGGGTGAGGTCATCTCTTAATTATTTACTGTCCTGGGTTACAGTGTATTCTATTACCGTCTTCATGAGCTGTTGAAACGAGGTGTAGCAATGTTCCTTGCCTCCTCCTTCCAGACTATCTCCTGTTAATGGGCCATCAAGGCCTTGCCCCATGAGTCACCATCCCACTGTGGCATGCTCCGCCCAGGGGGAAGGAGCCAAGCATTCCCACCTGGATATAATCTGGGGTTTGGAACCGCACAGGTGGCTTTTTCCACTGGATTCCCAGAGGAAGACCAGACCCTTCTACACCGCCACTGGACCTTCAGAGGGAGACCAGACCCTTCTACGGAATCACTGCTTCAACAGAACCATCACTCCAGGAGAACTGCAGCCACCATTTAATTGGACTGCTATCAACCCTCTGACCATCAAGGGGTCAGGTTATACTCCGACTCTGTCAGTGGGTTGTTTTTTTTGTACTACTGCATTTATTTTATTTTTCCTATTAAATTGTTTTTCTGACTTGGAGTCTCTCACTAGTTTGCTTTCAAACTAGTACATTTACTCATATCCATGTACATATTCATTATTCTTAGTAGCTTTGGCCACAAATGTTCCTTTTCTTTTCTATCTCATTTTAGCTTTGTAAAATTTCTGCAAGTCTCACGATAAGCAAAAGACACAGAAAATAAATTTTTAGAATGGGCATTAATCCCATACAATGTTTATTTTTTTCTAAAATCTTAAGCAATCTGCCATAAAAATTAAAATTAATCAGGGCACACAACACAAAAATTGTTGTGTCATCTATTCATTTTAAAAAGGAATAAACTCTTAGTATGAGATCAATGCTTAGTGAGTAGTTTCCTGAATTGTTTCAGGTAGAAGAATCAGACATTTTTATTGCAATCTGGACTTCTTCTAGTCCTGCCAGCATTACTGTAATTTATTTTATAGTAAGAAGTCAATGTCTTGAAACAAATTTCCAGGAAAACATTAATTTAAAGAATTATCAATATTACAATAACATAGAGATGGATGAGAAATTTGATTGGCATCAGTAGGGAGAATCAGGAAATTGTGAGTATACAACAGAGGATAAATAGGGGGAAACAACTACTTAGGGAAGCTATTTATTAACTATGAAGGGCTTTGACACAAAATCAAAACAACCACAGCAAACTTGCATGTTTCCTGTTCTAATGTTCGTTTAATCACTCAATCCACATCCAGTGAGACCTCAGGTACATTGAGCTTCATGCTCAATGTGACTGCTTTGCTCATAGCAACCAAACACAGCCACTTTTAGACAAGGCCTGCAGCAGCCTGGGAAGGAGTTGCACAGAAATCAGTGTTGATATTCATAATCAGAGCACCACGGCAATGGTTTACTGATTTTTACTGACCAGATATATAGAGGTAGTCACATCAGACCAGTTATTCTATGTAGTAGAACAGTACAGAACTCTAACAAGTGTTATCCAAATCACTAGAAATGCAATTCCTCTTTTCAGGATATTTGCTATTAACTTATATCAGCAGGCAACTGTCATACAGGATGGAATGGCAAAATAATGCAGAATTCGCACATTATGAAAAATGTCCATCACACAAAGAATTAATACACACATTAAAATGTATTAGTAGTTCACATCATCCATGCATTAATGTAATGCTTCCTCCCTGTATTATTCGGATCATTCCTTGTGGCATTTTGCATTTTGTCAAGCAAAGTGTTCTATGCCCAAATCACTGTTGCTAATTTTAGTAATCTGCATAGATACCTGCTGTGCCTGTATTGAAAATGACTCCCTGGAGAAGATAGCGTTTATCAGTGATGATGAAAGATGGGACAACACTATATGATTCACTGGTTTGGCAATAAGCATAGTATAGAATTTGCATACCAATGATTTTCAATATTTACTTATCTTTCATGCAGATTTATTTATCTTTTTTGTTTTATCAAATTAATATATTCTTTTAAATTGGTTTTTCCCTAAGTTTTCTTCTAGGGTTTCGACAACTTGATATTAACTTTTTTATATATCATCTTTATCATCTATGAACAGTAAATATATACATATGTGCAACTTAGTGACTTGCAAGTATGAGTCACTAAGTCACTGTATCCACATGATACAAAACAATGAAGTTGCCCCATGTATGAAAATGATATATGTATATTATTATTTTAATAAAGTTTTTAAAACTTCATAATTCCCCCCAAAATATATTTTAAAATATTACAACCTAAATTAATATTGAAAAAACCTTCTAGGTTGAATCTATAACTTTTGGTTTCATATGAGGGTGTCTATTGACTGTAAATTTCTTATATCAGTTAGGTAGAAGGTAAAATCCTTCATTTTGATAATTTAAAAAGTAATTACAAAAAACAGATTAATTTATATTTGACATTGATTTATAGTCACTTGCAACATTTAACTCTTAAAATATGTTTTGAGATTAAAGTACTTTACAATCAATAAATTTTGGGGCATATTCATCTTTACAAGAAGCCCTGTCTGAATGACCCTGAAATTTGAAGTCAACGGCACATTCATTAGCTCATTATTTTGCCACACCAGACAGCTAAAATTTATCTTATGATATCTTTCAAAAAATATTTAAATATCTAAATATAATGATGTATTTATTTTAAGAGCGTTAATATCTCTGTAAGTTAAGGTGTATTTTTGGAAGTACATTCTGATCTAATTTATGAGGTGTTCTTCTAGTAAGTTGTACACTTGTCCAGTTGGAATAGAGATCTTCTAAATCAGACAAGAAGTATGTGCTACCACCTTGAACAGTTAGCATCTGGCTAAAGAACAGCAAACCAAGAACAGGAATGAATAGTTGTTTTAACAACTATTCCTTGGTGACCTTTTAGGGAACCTGTGCGTTTTAGTATATTCCTAGGTGCATAATCTGGAAAAGGTATTAAACAATAACAAATATATGACTATATCAAAATTATCCAGAAAGGTTAAAGTTGACAGCAAAGAGTTGCAGAAGTGTTTTATGATACTAAGTAACTGAAACATGAAATGGCAGAGGAAATTCAGTATAATCAGTGTAAAGAAAAAATGTATGGGAAAAAGTTTATTTGTGCATATATGTGAAAATGGCTTCAAAACTAGTATCCTAGGAAAAGAATTAGGGTCGTTGTGGTTAATTATATCATCTTTATCACTAACTGAAATTATGAAATGAAATTCCTAATTGAAATTGTGAGATATTAAAGAGGAAAAACTATACAAGAAAGTCATAAAGCATTACTGCAGTGTTTCATAATTGTGTAATTTCAATGTATCTTGAATGCTGAAGATCTTTCAGGTCTCCTCAAATAAAAGGAAAAAGTATAAGTAAAAAAGAAGCATGAAAAGACCTGTGTATAAAGCTATATTAAATTAACTGGGATTCTTTATCTGGAAAAGTAAATTATTGGAGAAGAATATGTGATTGCAATAGAGAAAGAGGTAAGTGTTATTCATTATTTCCCACAATATTAAATCCTAAAATAATCAAAAGAAATATTCAAGATTTTTCTTACACTGAACTGAAATTTGGAGTTTTTTTCCCTCAATGTGCAAATGAATTGTGAAACTTATTGGCAACATGCTGTGACAATATAACTGCTGTTACAGTTAAGTGATATCAAACAGAAGGATGTAGAGACAAATTCCAGTTCAGAAGGTACTAAACTACAGAATGTCAGAAGCTGTGAGGTTAAACTGAGTGAAGCATTAATTTATTCTTGCATCCACAATTGACCACTGTCTAACAAAAGATCTTGAAGTACAAGTCTTTTATCTTGCCCATTATTGTTGCTTTTATGATAATTTCAGTCTGATCCTTTCTTGAAGTTCAGCTTTTGACTTGTGCATTTTTGATATGGGCCTGTGCATGAGTAAAATTAATCCACTGAAAACCATGAAATTTGGATGGCTCTTACTGCAGATGTGTAAAGGACTTGTATCTTGTTTTTAGCTATTGTTAATTGGATGACAATCCTTAACAGTCATAGTGCTAAAGAGAGTGATAAATAGAGATGAGACTAAAAAGGCAAGGCCCACATAAATGATTAGCAGAATCCTTCCCTTTGACATAAAGTTACAATCTGAGTACAAAAACTTGATTTTCTTAATATATGCCATTCAAAAGATGCATACACTGCCGTGGTAAGTACTGCACTCGGGTTTACATTTTAACATTGTCACAAAGCTGAACACATGAGCTAAGAGAAATTTGAGTTTGTAGAAATGGCAGATTTTTTTTCTCCCGAAAACCAGCAGAAGAGTGACAAAGCTTTAGAGTTTCCTGTGATTCTATTAAAAGCATTCCTGCATGTTTGAAATGTTTTATCCTGTGTAGCTGGGAAAGATAGATAAACTATTACTGACTCAGGTATTCTGTAAGAAAAGAGAGAAGTAAAAGACCTAAAGAATTGCTATGGCATTTATTTCATCAGTGCAGAGTTGTTACCTGGTATGTATTTCAGGCATTGGACTACTTTGCCTTTAAAGATTGAGCAATAATTTGATGTACAGCAGATACTATTTTATGGTAAAATGAATTTATATATTAAAAGCATTATCCTAATTTACAGTACTATTTCAGTCACATTTTTCTTGAAAATCCCTCCTTGCATGTTCAAGGCAATCTTGCAGATTGCTATTCTTTAGGAAAATAATAGCAACAGATATTTAAAAAAAAAATTAAAATGCTATGTCTTTATATACTTCTGAACTCTTAGACTTTTAACATGAGTTTTAAAATGTTTTATTTCTTTTCACTCCTTGTTCTTAAGGGATTATGAAATTGAATTTTATGTTAAGATCTCATAGTATTTATCTTATTGTCATTAAATCTGGATGAAGAGGTACAGGAGGATAATGTTTTGCTTTGTTTTTTAAAGCACTAAAGAACAAAAAATGATGTTTATGTTACTACATTTATACATGCCTATCAGATTGATATATGTTCCCAAGATTGAAGAACTCTAACTGGTTCTAGTCTATTGCACCTTGCTCTTCTTGATTTGCTGATCTGCTAAGTGAAAGTAGGCTTCATGTATAGTGAATTCAATCTTGTGTGGGTCTCTTTTCCTATGAACTGCCTAAGACAAAATTTAATAAAAATAAATAATTCATCCAGAATACTATAAGCTCCTGATTCCCAAGGACATGATCTAGGTGAGACAAATCAATAAACCAGTATTTCCTCCAGCAGTACATAAGAGAGTGATAGCTATGGTCCTTTTATAAGGTAAAATAGCAGTGGTTTGTTCAGTAAACAAGCCTCTCATATGATTTCTGGGGTTGACATCAGATCTGTAAAGTTAAATTTAATCAAAGGTTGTCGTTTAAAGAATTTTGTGCATGTTCAAATTATTAATTCTCTTCCCATCTTCCTTTGTAACAAGAATGTGAAAATTCCCTTCAATAGAAATAACTTAAGCTTCATTTTGGTTTAATGCATTTTCCTGCAGATTTCCCTTGGTACATCTGGACTTTGAGATGTAGCCAGTGCCTCAGACAAGAAAAGTACTTTTCAAAAAACCTTAAGAGTTTTCTATTAGATTTATGTCTTTCAGTTTGCATAGAGCAGCAATAGCATGAAGTACTTTTTACAGTGGCATGTATTTATAGATCAGTTATTTACCAATATATTATAGAGTAGTTATACATAAAACAATTCAGAATATTTTTATAATGTAACTTCGAACTAATAAAATAAAATGCTTTTAACTACACTGTCATTAAAAGATCAAAGGCAGTTGCAGAATAAGTAGTGACTAAAGAATATAATTTGAAGACAACTGCGTGGTTGTAAGTCATGCAAAAGATAGCACTGGGTTGAGATATACGTACATAATGGTTGCATTCAATGATCTTGGAGGTCTTTTCCAATCTTAATGATTATATGGGTATTAAACATTAATTCTGGCATTCACAGTAACCCATCAGATCTGGATACATTTTTTTCTGGATCTAAATTCCCTGGTAAGAGACAGATAGTGTAACTTCTGAGCTTTTTATTTATTCTCTCTTTCCACACATCCATGGCCTGTCACCTAGAGATGTGCATTGCACTGTGCTGTTGGCATTAAGAGTGTCTGCAAGAGTTAGTAATTAATGGGTTCAGGCACAGACATTTTCTGCAGTTTTCACCTTATGCCCAGACTCTCCAGTTTTCTGCCAATTTTCAGAAATTTCGCACAATGAAAAAAAAAATCAATATGGTCTTAGGTGCTGAATACAGTAATCTTTATTTCGAGAGACATACGGAATAAAGAAGTTTAGCAACAGCCTGTAAAAAATCTGGCTTTTACTTACTGGAGTCTTTACTTATGCACACCTAACAGTGCAATACACAAATACTGGGCATGCAGAATTCTTCATAGAATTCTTAAAATTCTATATAGTTTGCATAGCATATCTTTGTCTATACAAATCCTTATTTTCAAATCAAACAGAGGGGAGAACATTTTTTTTAATCTGCCTTTGTCATCATGCCAAAACCCTCATCACCAAGGTCTTGTATAAAGCTGAACTAGTCAATTTGTAATTAAATCTTATAGGATACAGCAGTGATACTTGTTACAGAAAAGGCATTTTATAGTCAGCAATCTTATTTTCAACTAACAGGATGACACAAAAGTCACAGTTCACAGAAGTTTTATGTCTGTTATTTCATGCTGGAATAATGCTGCACAAACCAATTAGCCAGTATAATCGTGTCAGGGTATACTTAGAGAAAAACATGGATCTCACAAAATGCCTCAGACTTTATAATATTTATAATGACCTGTGTATTACTGCGACAATAGTCTTACATTTGAAAGGTTAGTCTTTTGGAGTGCTAAGAAATAAATCTTGTAAAACACTAAGACTCTATATTAATATAGATTATAGTTAATATAATAACTGAGATTATATATATATATAAAGATTAATATAGAATATATATTAATATAGATTAATATAGGATGGTGTAGCTACCATTTCACAAATAACATTTTTCTTACAGTTGGAAAAACTGGCCACCGTTACAGAAAAAACCAAAACTGAATAAAAACTATTAAGATTAAAGATGAAAATCATTGCAACTTAAGTCCCTCAGTTAATTCATCCATTAAGGTAAATAGAACACAATAAAGGAGAGAGAACACAGTAGTTTTTTCAGGCAGTTGAATTAAGGCAGCAATGCACTGAGGGTAGCAAGAAGGTTTTTCATACCCATGCACCCCAAACATGGGGTGGAGGTTTTGGTTTCTTGGGGTTGCTTTTTGTGTTTTGTTTTGTTTTGTTTTGGTGGGGGTTTGTTTGTTTGCTTTGGGGTTTTTTGGGGGGGTTGTTTTTATTCTTTTTTTTGTCTTTTTGTTTGAAAGACATCTCATTCAGGAATATCACAGAGAAGGGAAGGAAAATGGGCAAGGAAGAAGACTGAAAGAGAAATGAAAGATTTGAAGGTGGATCAATTTACTGCCTTAGATTTAGCTCAAAGTTCTGATTCCCAGAAAACTTATTTCATCAGATTCTTGTAGATTTCCAGGTAGTTAAGATCTGGATATACTTTTACAAAGAAGTGATGAATGTTTGTAAAGCACATCTATTATTCAAATCAATGAATGAGGCTGCCACTGGATTCTCAGAAACCTACCAATTCTTGCAAGATCTACTAAAATGAAATTATGATATTCAGATACATTTTTACAATGGCAAGTGAGTTTTAAAAATTATAAAACTAAATAAACAAAATGTGTAGGAAACTGTCACAGGGCAAATCTTTGTCCTGCAACTACATGACTTTTGAAGGAAGTTGCAAAGATCTTCATATTGCTGCATCCCTCTAAGCAATCTCAGTATCTGTATGAATGGAAAAAATTTTTCATCACAGATCCTGACTACTAGCTCCTCTCTTTCTAGTCAGTGTGGAGGACATTTTCAGTCAAAATCTTTATTCAAACCTCATTTGGATATTCATATTGTCTCTCTCTTATCATGACGAGGAACTACTTTAGACTTTTATTGAAATATCAACATTTTTACATGACAATTTCTAATCATCTTCTGCTACGATAGAGAAGTGACAATTTTTCCCCTTTTAAATATTTGATACTATTTTAACTGGCTGGCCCTTTCAGTTTCAAATATTAAAAAATCAGTATTTTTTTGTGTATTCAGAAAGGACAGCCATGAATACATTAGTGAATATTAAAGAAGTTTTACAGCGGAATGTATGTGTTCTTTTCAACAGAAACCAACAAAATAAGGTGAAAAAATGAAAAAATTAAGGAGTTTTCAAATATAGAATTATGGAGGGGGAATTGTACTTCTTTCAGCAGGAGGTTTATAACTTCATTTCTTTATTTTCTTTAAAGAAAAATGAAAATATCAGGCTTAAAGAAATAAAAAATGGAAATATTGCTGTGAAATTACCAGACAGCCCGTCTTTCTGATAGCTTATGGAGCACAAGAAGAAAATGGAAATTAGTCAATGAAACATTAATTTCTACAACTAGGACTGAAATAGTAATTTCCTAAACTACTGCTGATATTCTATAGAGCTAAGAAAATCATGTACATGTTTTTTCTTAAGTAGTAATGCAGTTAGAACAGAATAACTCTCTTTTCCTTCTACCTAGTTTCCTTTATTTTTCATACATTACATGGAAAAGAACACAGCCGGGATAAGATAATTAATAAACCCAAATTCATCAATGAAAGACAGAAGCATTGAAATTGTATCTGTGATATTTAGGTGACATTTCCCAGATTAAAAATACAAATAAAAGCGTTAGCCAAAAATATTTTCATCTAGAAAGGAAAAACATTCTATGAATCACTGTGTATAGATTTTTTAGTATTCAGTAAGATTATCATCTTCAGCACTACGTGCACAAAAGTCAACTAAGACAGAATATATTATGTCTCAAAAGGAGAAAAAATGTTGGCTTTTCAAGTGATGTGATTTCTTGTTCAGTATTTGAAATTCATGTTTGACTTGCAAATGTTTAACTAGACATAAGAGTCAGTTTTGTGTTCTTGAAAAAGAATTATGAATTTAACAATTTACAAATAATTATTTCTTTATAAATGTTTTTAAGTTCTACATTTGTCACCACTGCTTATTAGATAGACACACAAGGTTAAAGTTCCAAGTTTAATTTACAGATTTTTCATTTAAATACTGTGATTTTAAAAATACTGATTTAATAATCCGTCTTTCATAAGGCCTTTATAAGTACTGATATTAAAAAATATCATTTAACAGAGGAAGTGGTGGGGAAGGAATAATTCTTAATCCATGCAGTACGAAGATTTTCATTTGGTCTAAAATATACTGTTCTTGTAAAATGGAAAGAAACTAATTCCATTTGGTTTGTCCTTCATCCCTGTATAAAGCATAGAGCATTAACTTCTCAACTGAAAATAAAATATTTTGCAGCTATAAAGACTGTTAAAAAATATAACAGAAATATTGGGCTTATATTGTATTTTACTTGTCCTTTATCAAATTAATTTCATATCACAAGTTGGGAAATGGTAGTAAAATAAAACATCTTTCTAATACCTTTTCTAGGAGAAAAAAAGTAATTTGTAACAAAAAATATATTTTGAGGCAATGTGACCTTTAACCATTGAAAACATGCTGATGGACTTTTACGAAAAACACATTATTTTCAAATTAAAAGATTATTCACTTTCAAGTATCAGGACTGTAGGAAGATTTTAGAACAGTCCTAGTCTTGAATAATTCTGCACCACAAGGAGCCCTAGAATTATCTCTGTTGTTCTACAGCACATCCCCCTGAACCCAAAAACACGATCTAGTGACAAAGCGAGAAATTGTGTCTATCTTTAATATATATTAATTGCAACAAAAAGCTTTGCTAGCAGATACTGAAAAATTCATTAAGAATCTTGACACAACAATTAGTGGCTATTCAGTGGTATACATAAGAGGTATGCATCAGAGGTAGACATAAACTATCCGTTGAATGACTTTTGTCTATCTACACAACACTAAATAAAAATCAGCTTTTCCAAAATAACATTAGAAAAGATAATCTGGTATAAAATCTCCTGAGCGGTTGGAGATTTCAAATGCCAAGTTCTTGATAGAAACAGCCTGTCTGAATCAAGCATGTTCCATCCAGTAACATGGTTCTGACAACCTCTGAATGTGACCTAGTCCCAGTGCAAAGCAATTTAATGCTCTACTGCACATAGAACAGTATATATGAATACTGGGGGGGAAAAAAAGAAAGCCCAAACAGATTAATTACTGACAGGTACATATGAATGTGACTGCTTCTTAGCCCTCATCTGTAGCCAGGCAAGATTGTTTCACCTCAGTTAAAGGATAGAGACACATGGCGGGCTGCCTCTGCAAGTTCTCATTAGGCAAACAGCCTCCACTGTCCATTAGAGGAAAAGTCTCCCTATTATTTAAGGAACTGTGACAGCAGTGGAGGTGAAGTTTTGGCAGGAAATTCACCAGTCCATTACAAAGCTTTATGCATTCTCCAACTTTCACCAGCCTCTTTCCACTCTTTTATCTGACAGCTCAAATGCCTCAGGGTTGTGGTCATGGCAAAGGTCAAGAACATAACAGCAGGACTATAAAAAGAGATTCTTTTGGGGAGAGAAGCTGCCAAACACACAAACAAATTTACTGAGCACATCTCAACAAATTTACCTAAGTAGTTACCATTACTTCTGAAAATACATAAAGAACCTTAAAAATTATTTAGAACTTTTACATATTCTCTGAAGCCTAATAAAACTAAGAAATATTAAAACACCTGTTATAATATAAATATTGGAAAGCATCATTTATGTTGGGAACAATTGCAAACATGCATAAATAATAAGTAGCCTGTTGCAAACTATTAATTTAAAATATTAATAAAGTATATATTGCTTATACCTAGATCATTTAATTCATATACAAATGTGTGTTTTGCTAAAGACTAATTTACTTCAGCATGTTACTTAATTAAAAAAGAACCTGAAAATATGTTTTTTCTTTAACAAAGACAACATTTGCAAGGTTACAGTGGTCGAGTTTAAACCTAAGATGCTTGCAGTTATTTGCAATCAGTGGTAGCAATAAGGTGAGTTTGAATTACCTGTCACAATGTCCAGTAGTACTCTTATCAGGTCAAGGAACAGGTTGGACTGAAAAAGTCACAAGGCAAATTCCTTTGTTTTGAAAACAAAGAAGACAAAGACAGTATCTTAGCTTCCTATTCCGTCAAATATTAATTTTTTCACATACACATATTCAGTGTGTGCAAGAAATAAAAGAATTTAACAAGTATGAAATAGTTTGTGTATGCACATTTATTCAGATATGAATTTGGCAATAGATCAAAGTGTCTATTGTCAATATCTGATTCCTATTATAATGCACACATCACGTAAAAACATACTCTAAAGCAAGTCATCCAATAAAAATTGTTAGGCTCAAACGCCAATGGTTTTAGATGTATGTGTAGTTATATCAACATTTTGCATTCTTCAGATTGTATATTAAAACATATGATTCAAGCAAGAGTGGATTGACCTTGGAGAGATAAATATTTTTTCTTTTTAAACTGGTTTTATATGATTAATTTTTCCAGTTGGTCCCCACCGATATAGATACCTACTAAATATATTGCTGGATGAAATAAATAACACAACATTTAGAGACCTGGGATTCTTCTGATTTTCATTTTTAGATTTCATACATGTATTCAAGACTGGGTGAGATGTTTGAATTGGGAAGCTTGGATGAAAAATAATGCATGTTTCTTTTAAACATATATCTGTGTTGTTCTGTATTGTTATGATCGGTAGTTAGGGAGACCGTCTAAGGAAATATATGCCATTGTTCTAGCTTTATCTATTCTACATTCAGAACACAATAATAATAATTGCAAACTATTAATAATTATTTTAAAATATGAAGTATTGTCATAAGCTGTTCCAGGCAAAATAGCTTATTTTGCAAAGAGAAACTGAACTAATTTATCTTGAAATTTATTAGCAAGAATTGATTTCTACTGCCAAACTTGTTATCTTAGTTTTATATGTATATACTTCAGTAGTTGTAAAATCAAAATGGAACTTTTGGAAAAGTTGAAAACAACTTAACCAGAGTGACCATTACTGCTAGAATTTGCTGAAAAATTGTTTATCAACAAATTAGGTGCCTTAATCTACTCTAAAACTCTAAAATCACTGATACTAATACACAGATTGATTAGGCCTATCTAGTTGTAAAACTTCTTACAAATGCATGTGCCTTTCAGTGTCTTTATCTCATCTGCAATATCTTAAGAGAACTTTTTTCACCTTTATAATTTTTTTGTGGAGCTGATTCTTTCTAAAAAATATACTTGAATAAAACACATTTATAATACATGCTCAGAAATTCCTGGGAATTTATTTCAATATTCTGAAATTTAAAAATTGTTCATGTACCTTGTTTATCCTTGAGTTTCATGAATCTATTTTCACAGTACACACTTTATGCTGAGTAGACTAATACGTGTTCAAAGAAGGACAGATTATAAATGTTTATATTTTTAGTGTTTGCACATATACATACAGATATTTATATATCCCTTAAAAAGATTTTACTTCACCAAATATGTCACATAACACACCTTCTTACATTATACAGGCGAGATTCTTAGTTCTATCCTAAGAAATATTTTGGGAGTATTCCACACTAATAAAAGCAGGAAATTTTCTTGCAGATATTATACATTACATACATTTCTGTATCTATGAATAACTCTACCTCTATTTTTCTATCTATCTTCATATTTGTGTATGTAAAAACATAGGCATGTATATAACTAATTTCAACAGGATGTGGAAAAAGTGAGGGAGTACTATTCCCCTCCTTTTCCATTAAGCCATTAACATGGCTTTGTCTGGCACCCTATTTCCACGTCTGCAGTATATGCACACTTACCCAACTCAGTGAAAGTACTATTACACGCTTTGGAGAAGTCTGATGCTGATCTCTTTGGACCTCACTACTTAAGTAGATTAAGGTAATATGTCCTAGTCATTCTTTTACGTGATCAGTGGGGGATAGATAGCATGCAGCATCACTGACCCAAGAATTTGAATATTCCCCCTTGAATCTTGGGTTACCAGAAGACAAGAAAACAAAGGAAAAGACACTTTTTTCCAAAGGTAGTCAGCAAAATGGGAACAATGCCAAGCAAAAAACTGAGAAGCAAGGAAGGTTCTCTTGGAAAGAGAACATAATGGAAAACGCAGCAGAGAGGACAGTTGTCATCAGGAACCTGATCCCCTCAGTGGAGGTACAGAGGAAAGGAGAAACAAATGATTTACACAAAGAAAGCAGTGAGACTGATGTACCTTTAGAAGAAAAAGGAAATACAGCACTAGCAGAAAAGGAAAGGTTTAGACAAATAGTTTTAAAGAAACTCTTGATAAGTTCTACCTGAAGTGTTACAGATTGAAGAAAAACAGTGTTGGATAATTATCTAAGGATGTAAGAACAATGTTCAGAGCAACCAAATCTAACCAGAGGTAAAACTGAAAGACATAACATATTAAATAGAAAGTATTTCTATCTCTAGAATAATTTGCACTATTCAAAATCAAGGAAGGAGAGACATTCCATTTTGTGCCAAAGAAGATTTCACATACAGAGTTTCTTAAAACACTTAAACAGTATATTGATGAACTGTAAAAATACTGGGGAAAAAAAGGCACAAAGTCCTACAAAAGAAAACCTACTGGTGGTGTTCATATTAATCCAGATATAAAATTAGTTGGAACACTTTAAATGTGCTTGTATATATTTCAATCATAACCTTTTTTTCTCCATGCAGATCAATTCATGTCTTTAAATAGATAATGCATGGCTATTGCTAAGACTCCATGAAAAACATTTTCCTACACTGCAACGCATAGAAAAGAGATATGCAACTGTTGATTTTTCAATGGCTGAAAAATCAACTTCTCAGTTCTCTGGTTCAAGAACCAGTGCGCAACTGATTTATAGTTAGCCTTTTAACAGTAGAAGTACATTTTGATAATAGGGATGTAAGTCACCCTTACCCATTAGCAGTGCCTGTTGTCACGGATTTTCTTGAGACCAGAAGCCACACCCATACCTGTCCCATTTTACTTCATCTACTCAGTACCACAGAAGTATTCAGCCTGGTTCAGTGCAAACCATAGCCTAAAACTGATCAGTTAGGCCTCGTGTTTGAAACAAATGCCATTAAAAAACTGGAGGTGCAAAACATAAGCATAATTTAGAATTTCTATGTATACCACCAATTCAGTAATAATACTTAGACTGTGTGTTATAGGCACTTAGAGAATGATTGCAAGATTTACGTAAATTATATCCAAAGTAGTCATATGGTCCAGTGGGTTCTGGTGGGTTCACCTTGGATTGCTGCCAGGTGATCACGCAGCTGGTTTCTCACTTCCCTTTCTCAACAGGACATGGGGAAAAATTAAGATGGAAAAGCTCATAAGTCAATGGAAAAGACAGGGAGCTCACTCATCCATTACCATCATGGGAAAAATAGACTGGATTTAGGGAAAATTAATTTTATGCATTGTCAATTACAATATGATGGTGACAAACAAGGACAAAGGCTAAAATACCTTCAGTCCCCCATTCCCCTTTTCCAAGGCTCAATTTCACTCTGTCCTTCCCAACTCTGCTATCCATTCCGTATCCCCAAGCAGTGCAAGGGGAAGGCAAATGGGAGATCAGACCACAACAGCTCCCCTCTTCCTCTCCATCCTCCTCACACTTTTCCTCTGCTCTCGCAAGGGGTAGTCCATAGGCTGCAGCATGGATATCTGCTCCATCATACCCTTCTTCCCCAGGCTGCTGGGAATCTCTGCTCTGCCACTTGAAGAAATTCCTGTCCCTCCTTCTTCACCGACCTTGGTGTTCACAGGACTGTTTCTCACATTTTTTTGCTGCTTTCCACTGTCCATGTGACATTTTGCCCTATCTTAAATCTGGTTTCCCAGAGGTGCCTCCACCTCTGGGGCAGGTTCAGCTGTGCCCTATGGGGCTGCAGTGGTGCTGTCTGGATCCGTCTGTGGCCAGCCCGGGGCAGCCCCAGCCTCTCCTTACGAGGGTCACTGCAGCCCCTGCTGCCAGCGCTGGTCATGTTCAGTCATGTAAACATGCCCTAAAATATTGTCGTTCTTATTTAGCTCATGTCACCAAAGATAGACCTTACACACTGGAAAACTGCAGAGTGAAGTGGAAATTGCAACCAGATTTCAAAAAAAAGTTGCATCCTTGTGCTGCATAAGGTAAATGTAAGTAGTTTTCCTGTCTAAAGAACTTTAATATGTTAAAAAGTGCTGACCCTTTGCTTCTTGCCTTGCTGCGTAATTAACTTCTCTCTATTTTTATAATTTCTTTCACACTTCATACACCAAATTTCCTGTTCCTTTACAGCTGATTTTCTGATTTCACATGTTTGAGGAACTGAAACAGCAGTATTGTGGACACTGACAAGCTCGTTCAGAGAGAAAATCTCCAGCTTCCGGCCTTGTTTTTGAGAAGTTACTCTCTCACAGCACAGAGCTGAGAACCAGGAGAAGTTTATGTAAACCATCTTATGTGTAAAAAGCATCTTTTCCATTTTTCACTAAATTTGCATAGAATTCTTCCTTCATATTTCCCCAAACCCCATATTCAATACAGTTTTCCATACTGCTAACCTGCTTTGGCTCAACTTTGATTAATTTTTCATGACTATTCCCAGCATAAATGCAAGGAGATCTGGACTCCACGTCTTGAAGGTAACCATTTCTGATATGCCATATTAGTGATACAATGAATCATCCTTCTCAACAGATTCACCAAAAGAAAAAATAAAATTATAAACATAACAAATAAAATGCCTGCAAACCTCATCCGTTTCAGTGAAGGGAAAAGATACGTAAAACTGTAAAACTAAGAATGTATTACTTAATATCTATTTAAGTGCAACTATGCCATAGAGAAGCATTTACGGTTTGTAGAGCAGTGTCATTTCAAGGACAGAAAGTGTTTCTTTTATAAAAAAAAAATGTCAGAAGTATTTACAATATTATGCTTTTGTGATTAATACTGAAAGCATGACTAACTGTAATACATACTGAAGAACAGGGTTAATTTAAATTTATAATTCAGCTAGGAAATATCATTTAGATAAAAATTAGGACTTAAAGAATAAATCATCATTAAAGTGACAACAAATAATAAGATATAATGAGGTAATTCTCCAGTGATTTTAACATGTCTTATACAGTGCAATAAAAAATAAACCTCAATTATCTGAAGAACTACTATTTGTGGTGAAACTTTGACCCTATTTGAAGAAGTTTAAGTATAATTTTTGGAATAAATTAAAGATGATAGAATCATAAAATACATAAGTTCTGGCAATTTGTTAGAGGAACTACAATTTTTTATAATTGTCAAATCTTTAACTATGTTTGTGACAATACCATCAATCATAAGGATTCAGTTTGATATATTTACAAATGAATAGTACCTGCTATCACAGTTATTTTCCATTCTTTTCTAGCTGCTAAAAATTAATTTCAGATAAGGGTTGTATGAAACACGTAAAACAATATATCAACCAAGATGAAATCTAACTTTGGTAAATTTAAGGTATTGCAGAAAGTCACATAACCCTCTGCCTAACAGGATTTCATTCCATAACTATGAATAAGATCTTTATCTTTTTTTAAAAAATAAAAACATGATTTAATAACTGAAAAACATAAATTAAAACTGAAACAATCATATCCCTGAAAATATAATTCTAAGGTTAAAAGGAACTGAACTAGATTCTATGTTTTTGGAAAAACACTGTAGTAAGAAGTACTTTATGTGTGGGAAAAAAAGCCAGTGGGCTGGATTATTTTTTTCATGGATAAATATGGGAGGTACCAAGAACATCATGTTGAGTAAGCTTCATTAGCTAATAATCCATGGGTGCATGTTGGTGAACACTCTTGTCATGATACACGCAGTATCCACCTGCAGGAGGGAGTTAACTCATGAAACTTTTCTTAATATCAGCTGATCATATTTCAGTTTCAAAGGTCTGAATCTTATGGACAAGCATACTAGAAGGTTGTGATAACAGATGAAATTTAAGATTTATGATGATGGTATGCAAATGTTATGATGATGCATCTCAGGGAACAAAAACAACAACAAAAATCTGTGCACATGTATACGTTAAGAAATATTACTGTCCTTTCATAGCCTTGTAAATGTCTTGTAAAATCTCAGAAGTGCTAAAAGAGGTCAGAAAGAGGTCTTGAAGGTATGAAGAAGCATAACTAGATTTCTTATTCACACGAATTCTAGTATAAATTTAAAATATCTCAATTTCAAGGTTCAAAGAATAGATGAGACCATTTCAAGAAATCAAAACAAAAAACAGCAAAGAGGTAAACTGCATAAATTTTACTCTCTCTCAGGCAACATATTCTGCTGTTATGTTATAAGAAAGATATTCCATCTTCAGGTAAAATTGTACAGTCAGCTTATTGTCACATCACTTTTTTATTCTTACATATCTGAATACAAGATTGGGAAGAATGACTGAAGAATAGCATTTCTCACACAGGAAAGTAGATGCAATATAAGCCTTCCTCCCCAGATTTCATTGTTAGAATTTGAAATACATAGAGCAGAACGATGGACTTTCATTTTTACAAAAATCATTGTTCAAAGATAGACTGGTCAAATCAGTCTAAGCAAATGACAAGAAACCTAGTAGTTTTAAAAAGGTGAGAGGAATTACTTCTGGCTGAAAAGTCCATAGTGGATGATCAGGCTAACTATAATTAGCACAGTTCTTTCTTGAACTGTCTGTAAAAAATACATCCTTTTCTTTTATGCAATGCTCTAACAATCAAATAACTAAAAAATACTTTTCTTGAGTATTTGAAATAATAGGAATTTATTAAAAATGTCAGAGAACACCCCAATGTTTCACTAATATCAGTGACTTCACAGGAAGTCATAACTCATATATTCCCATTGAAACATACATCATTATGCAGTGATCTTATTTAATAATTTGCACAATAGAGATTAGATAGTCTCTCCCTGAAGGTTTAAAACACAAGGGTGAGGATCTGACCTGGTGAGGGGAACGAGTGTCTCATAAAACCCTGGAGTAGCTGTACAGGTCTGTGGGGATGGACTCAGGTGGAAGCTGGTTGGACTGATATGAAACACTTTTTCTCACAACTACAGGTAAAACTACACTTGAACCTTTGGTAAGCATAACTGAGAGAAGCTGGTGAAGAAAGAAGCAAGGAAATAAAATACAAAAAGGTAAAATTAAAGGAGTTAGGTAACAAGATACAGTAGCCAAAGAAAAGGCAAGGACAGGAAATTATATCAAGACAATAAAAAACCTGTGTGGAAGGCAAAGGACTGAGCTGTAAAACCAGAGGGCTGGCAACTGACAGATTAGATTTTTCTGCATATAGAGCATTTTAAATATGATGTGAGCTCTCAGTGGTTTGAAAGCTTTCTTTTTGTATGAGTGCTTGGTAAGCACTGAAGTAAGCTGCATAACCCCAGCATTTTAGATGCCTCTGTCTGCACTATATGGGAAAACAGGGTGCTCTGCTGGAGTGGGTTTTCCAGTTAATTTTAATCTGAAAGTAATCTTGCTTTGACTTGGCAGTCAAAACCAAACACAATAAACAAGAAGGCTCGGGAGGGTTGTTTCATAGTGCTTTACTGCTCCAAACTAAAATGCTAATGAAGATTATCTTCTGTCAGATATAAATGTGGGGAAAACTAGAACTAGTACTACACAAACATTCCCATCAACATAACTTTTCCCTACATTTCTGCTGTAGAGCAGTCCCTAGAGAAACTTTGGACTCTGTTCATCCTCTAAGAGCGTGGAACTTCTGCACTGTATTTAAATACGGGGAACACATGAGCTCAACGTCATGAAATTTGGAGAGTACAAACAAAGCATTCAAAATCAGCAGACCTTAATGTCTTGTCAGATACCATAAAACTAGATCATTTAGATTCAGAGTGAGATGAATGCAAAGGGACATCAATTATCTCAAATACGTTAAAGAAGAAATAATTGATTAACCAGATAGGAAATTTGCAAAATTGACACAGCAAATGCAGTAACTTTACAATAAATTAAACTATCCACCTAATGAGATATATTTCCTATTCTTTCTACTCTCCACTTTTGCTACTATTAAGCTTAATGTCAACAATGTATTATTTATGAATATGCCATTATGAGCAGCATTCACAGTTCTGTTGCCAGATGATAAAATAATGAAGAAAAATTATTGTTTTTCTTTTGCTATCTTTTCTTTCAACTTTCTGTTAACAGAGCAAGACTTCTACCAGGATAGTAATTTTCTGAAATATCAGTAAAAGCAGAACCACAAAGCTATAAACCTAGCACTTACAGAACTACAGATGATTTTTTTAATGAATCAGTATGAAAGAAAGCACTTCTGTTTGCTTTATATTATTTCAGAAAAAATGTGTAGCCAGCTGAGTGTGAGACACTTTTCTTTCCCTGAAAAAGTTGAGCAGTTATCTAAGGAAGTAGAGACATATCACTCCTTCACAGTAAATTAAATTTTCTGACCTCAACAAAACAGAACCCAAAGCAGATATATACATTCTTATAAAAAATTAGTAGAACTCTCATAAATAATAAAGACAGTGTGGGTTTTTGAATGTCATTCCCATAGTTCTTTCAGAGAAATTATATCTAGAAAATTCAAGCACTGACTATATAAATTTTTGAAGTTACTTTAGTTCCTCTCTGAAAACCTCCTTTTTTCCTCTGCCCAACAGTTAAGTGTATGTGGGGAGAAAGGGGTTGAAAGTAGAAGATTGGTGAAAAGAAAGACAAGTAAGCTGGTTTTAGAATTTTCTTCGCTGAAATATCAACCTTGCACCTGAGCGATGCTAGAAATACTCAGTGTGGGAAATTTCACATGTATGTGTTTGCTTTGGGTTGTTTTCTGTCTGCTGAAAAGAAATGGAAGTCTCTCAAATCAGCTAACAGGATGACTGTTAGAGACTTATAAGCATTTTCCCATAGGCTTGGCTCTCCTTGTGAGGGAGGAAGGGAGATAAGAAGTTCAGAGTTTGTAAAACACAGCCTTGTGAAGGACTGTGCCTGAGTCAGACCTGTATTTTTAATGTGAGGCCAGGCAGGGTGCTTGCACTTTTTACCCCTGCTAGGTTTGGGTTGATTTAGCAGTGTGGAGATGGAATAAATCTACTCTTTACGCTTCAGGTGTGGACTTTGGCCATCTTGGTTACCTGCAGATATTTGATTCACAAAGTATATTTTATACTTCGTTCCAGACATGGCTGCATTATAAATTGGATTAAACAATAACCAACATTCCACTTTATGTATATTTGAAAAATATCTTGCAATTAAAAGTGCTTTGGACATGTGAAATAATGCAGAAGTGATTGTCTAAAATGAGTTTTGGAAGACAAGAAAATCAGATACGGTGTAATGTCTTTCCTAATCGGAAACAGAAAACAGAACGTTTTTTTATCACTGTCTCCATTATCTCTTATTATTTCTAATGATCCCCTGCTTTATTAGTTGTGAGTCTAACAAAAACTTAATGTATTTTAGAAATGTAAGGTTGATTAAAGACAGATCCACAGGAGTCTGTTTTACTTCGCCACCAATAGGTGTAAAAATCTATTTTTACTTGGAACACAGTGTTTACAACAAATCTTGGTGTCCTGAAGGGAATAATAGTAGTGTTCTGTGCTTCCTGATGCATCTCTGAGAATCCTTAGAAAGTCTTATCATTGTAATTTCAGTCAATTATTTCTTGACAAGCTCTTTTTTTATTACTTAAATTAATTAATAACAATATTCTTAGTTTATATGTTAGAAAAAGAGTTGTTCATATGGTAAAATTTGAAAAAAAAATATGATTTTTCTGAATATAAAAAATATTTTCTTTATTGCTTAGCTGTAAAATGCAGGGAATTTTTATAACACAGGGATTATATTCAGCTGTATGTGTTGTTACCTGTCTATTTACAGTACTATCCTTTCTGTTCAGAATTCCAATGGCCTAAGAAGGAGGGAATTTTGGAAATACTACTGAGCAAATTATTTTAGCCAGTTGTATGGAGGGGGGAAGTGAAAAATGTCAATAATAATAATATTTATGTGGATACTAAGAAAGATTGCAAGTTAAGTAAAAAATGATTTCAACTTTAAATAGATCTCCTTAGAGACACTACAAACATTCTGATTTTAAGTATTTTACTTTGCCCATTAATAAGCTAGACATCTGTCCTTTTCTTATATTAGGAATTATTTTTCATTTTAAATTTAATTTTAATATTCAAAACATATTAGTTATATTTAGATCACAAATACCTAAACAAAAATATATTATTTTTCTATTCTTCCCCAAAACTGTCAGCAAATTGATAGATAGAAGCAGAACTAGCCACAAAAATTCAAGGAAAATACCTACAGAGCAGGTGCTTTCTAACGATTTTATGAGATATTCACTTTTTGAGAATGACTTCTGCTTTCCCAGTAAGGAAACGACTGCTTTTCAGACGGGGGCTAATCACCTCTTTAGACAGACTTTTGTGCTTAATGTTTCTTGTTAATTAACTCCAGGCATCCCCTGTGGGAATATTAGGTTGGTAGACTCTCATTAGTCAACAAAGCGAGGGTAGAGTATTTGGTCTTCAAACTGTTTTGCAAAGGAGGCTCCTTCTCTTCATAGAGCGAGGTTATTGCCTGCCTACAGAGAACATCCACTTGCTAACGGAGTATATAGTTCCCTAATGCCCAACTTTTGAAGCCTAAAATAGAATATAGCCTCCTTTATAATCTTGAAAATCGAGAAAGTGTAACATTTTCATATTGAATTGGCTGTACTTCTCAGAAACATCAAAAATCTTATCGCACTCATCAAATTCATTCTGCAAAAGTAATGTATACAGGAAAGACTTATGGATATCCAATCCCAGTCAAATCTACTTGTAAGATTTCAGTCAAGCTGATGGAATATACAGATTTGTCCATACTATAATCAATTTTTCAAAATCCTCAAAAATTATCTAAACAAGAATTACATGTATTAAGAGAAAATATGTGCAGGGGTTTCAGAGATGATGAATATTTATGCATATCATTAGTGCATTTGCTTTAAAACCGTGAATGTTCTAAATTACTTAAAGACAAATTTTATTAACATTAATTCTGTATAATAAGCTTTTTGAATTCTGTATTCAAATCCCAGATGGAAGGGAAGAAATTCTTAAATCTCAAAGCTTACTGGACATGCAGAGAAAATAGCATATCTCTCACAACCAGCTAGAATAATGTGGATTTATTTATGCATATAGACACAGATTATTAAATATAATTATCTAGCTAGACATCAGCTCCTTCTCACATAGTTCCAACATTTTAATTGGAATTAAGACACATGAGACTGTGCTTTATTGATTCATTAACAACTGCATCAAGTGTCCTGTCAAGCATAAGGCTCAAGTTTGCATACTTCTGGCTTCCTGAGAGACTTATTAACAAATCACTTCTAAAAAATTCAGTGTAGGTCATTATTACAATATGGCAGAGAATTACTGCATATCACTTAGAGAAATATTACATAACAACAACTTTGGAAAATCTTCCATTTACTGAAAACAATTCTCATGGAGGAAGGTGACAAGTGATAGAAAAAGTCAGGTGACAGAACACTCAGAGACAAGGAGCTGGCAGCCCCCAGACTTTACCATGCTTAAACTGTGAGAGTAAAAAAAAACCACAGGGACTCCTTTGTTCGAGGTCCCTTCTCAGAGGCACCAGCTCAGGCTTTTATTTTGTTATTTAGCTATTGCACCAAGATTAAAGTATTTTAAGGATCAAGGTGTCTGAGACTCTGCTATGGAAACCTGGTGCTGAGCTGGTGAGGAAGCCTGGTGTGACTGCCTGAGCGTGGGGTGCAGCTGTGAAAGGGCCTTGGTCCCATCTCAGGTGGTGCCAGTGTGACTGCCAGAGGGGCGCCTGGACAGCTGGACAGGGAAGTTTCCTTAACCTGTAAGTTCACTATCAGGACTCACCTAAAAGCAGGTTTACACAGACAGGTTCATTGCCTACCTGATAGTCTTGCCTGGACCTTGGAACTACTCCCAGCTCGTCCTGCCTGAGGTTTGCTAGCAAACTGCACAATATACAGGTTTAGAGAAAGCAAGATTCTTTTCCCCCTCAACAGCCAGCACCAGGCACATGGGCTGTGAGCCACAGTTGCACTTCTACCATCAGTGCTGAGGCTCTCACTCATCCTAGTCAAGCCAGTCCCTCCCAGTAGCTGTTTTTATGGAACATGCATTGTTGTCTCTCCTCTGACAGATAGTCAAAACCCTCATTCAGTTCAGTTTCTGGCACTGAGACCCCTCCTACTTCTGGTGGTTGACACCCCTGGGGTGCCTACACCCTGGGTGAACTCTCGCTGACACCAAATCGACTCACGCTCACCTCACCAGTAGCTGGCACTAGTCTTTACAGTACTCATGTGCACAGAACAGATGAGATTACATGAAATGAGAGTTAATAAATGATTTCAGATGATAAGAGAGATGATTAGATGCAGAACTTGGTCACACAACTGTACTGATGTGCAATGTTCTACAGTGTGATGTGCCTGATGTGGAACAGGCACCGTTTATATCCCTGATCCCCTTCCCCTAGATATTCCCTAAAAAACCTTGCAGAGCTTCACAGACCCCCTAAAAATTCCAAAATCCTCAAGTTCATCTTATTTTCCGTTTCTTATCAGTTGCAAAGATTACATGGCCTTCTCTAAAGCTCTGCCTGGGATTTTGTAAAGGTCTACTAATAATTAACCGTGGACTTTTGGACTCTGCCATTGTTTCTGTTACCCCTTGCTGTCTAATATGTTTATGCCTCCCTGTGTTTTTATTTAACATTGCCCCATTTGCTTGTTACTCCCTTTTGCATTGAAAAAGCCCATGATTATCAGACAACCTCGACGAAGCAGATGCTTTCACCTTTAACATAATTTTACTGCCTTATTTACTGAATTCCAGATTACCCATCTGCCGTTTTGACTTCCACCTCTGACAGTAATTCTCAACACAAAACCACCAAAGGAAGATAAATTTTTGTTCAGCAGAGGAGACAGTTGCACCTGTCTCTTTATGAACAACTAGGTAGCTTCCCCATCACCATCCACCCAGTAATTTTTCCTGGTTTATCACCTCTCCACATTTTATTACTGCTTTCTCGGTGCTCATAGCATACAGACATACAGTCTGTTAGTATTTCAATCTGTTGTGCAAACACTGACATTCATCACTGACTAAGTAACTTGAAAAAACAAAGGTGGCACCATTTTTCTGTATTTCTATACATATTTTCTTATACCTCATTACTAAGCTAATACCTACTGGATGCCAAAGGGTCAGACTTAACCATTTCAGTTTTCTGCCTGCAGTTCCTTTGTGCATTTTTCCCTTCACATGTGTCAACCATAGGCTCATTTAATGAAACCCTTCTTTACCTTATCTCACCCAGAATTTGTATAACTTTTCTGAATCCAAGACTTCTTCTTGAAATTTCCTTCACTGTTTGCACTATTTTTATCCAATACTCTCTCAAATTATCTTACCTTTCCTTTTTTCTTTCCCACAGAAAAGAACTTTAGAGAGTACCCTGTATAATCCATGAATTAATGCAACAAAATACACTTTGCAGAAGAGATATCTTGATTTAGTTATCTTTTAGTAGACTTTATTATTTGCTTTGTTAATGCTTCCTTTTCCACTGTAATCCATCTGATTTTACAGGAAAGACATTTCCTTCACTGATTTGACTATCAGTCTTGAAATAATGCTTTTAATTACTCTGAAAGAAAAAAAATAAAGTTTCTTTATGCTATAACACTGTAGAAGCAACACGATGAACAATAGTAAAAGAAAAGAAAAATCACTGAAACACTGTTTATATAAGGAGGTAACTGTGCAGCTAACATGAAAGTCATTTTGTATTGGTAATTGTAAAATGTCCCTGAGTAAGGCATTTTGAAATTCATATCTTAAGTTACTGTACAATGATTTCTCTCTTTGATATGTCCCAATTTCACATCTTTGCTTAGGGAGAGGTCCAGAGCCTGCTTTGTTTTACTTCTTTCTAACATTCTACGATAAGAATGATAGTTCAGTGGAATAGCCATGTTAACTCACTGCTAGGTCTGGAAGAAGGAAAAAATATTTATACGTCTGAATCCTTTCTGTTATTTCCTACAATCTTGGTCTTATTGATCTCATCAGACCTCTGTTAATCCAACACAACACCCATCTGGATAGCATACTGAAATTTTCTCTCTCGATGGAATCCCAAGTATAAAAAGTAGGACACCATGTGTACAGTTTACTTGTTGCAGGGTGAGAATGGCAGCCAACATATACTCTCCTCGTTAATATAAAGTGAAAGTCAGAAATAATCATAAATCCTGCAGCTGACTGTAGTTTTAGGGTTTTACTTCTCTAATTCCTTAGCTGAAAAATGCCATAAAATTTCATAAATTTTTCTCCTTAACATTAATTTTTTATGGATACAAAAAGGTTATAAAATATTTCTCAACAAAAGATAAAGTCAAACATGTATTTTTAAGATACTGTTTTAAGGACCTTAAAATATCAAAGATATCCATGTTGGGCTAGATATATGACATCCAGAGAAGATTTTTTTTCTTCAGCAGTAAGTAATGGAGTTCAGACCAGGCAAGGCATTTAAGATGTTGCTAAATATCTACATTCAGTCACAGATATTGCACTCAGTGTCTCACGGATCAGAGATCATAGTCACAGATGGGTGAGAACACCAGTGTTCCTGTAAAATTGGTGTTTAAGAAAAAATTGGAAGTGGAGTTTAAGGAAAAAAAAATGATCTGCAAATTTATTAATTTTTGAGGCACAGGAGTAAAACTAAGGAAACATTTTGATCACCTATATTATTTTATTTCATATTCTAATTCTTATGTTGACAAGTATTATTCAGCATACACAATTTAATATTCTTATCAATGAAACATATTACTCAATTTGCTGAATAGAGTATATTCAGCAGTACTGCAATCAGTAGTCATATACTTGATTGGCAAGTATTGCCTAAGATTTTGACAAAATTGTGAACTTAAGAGACATAAAGAAAAAATTATTGTGCAATTTTGTTAATATTACTTGTTTCCCTGCTAAAATTATGCCAGCCATTATGTGATCAACTACTCTAGCTTCCTAAATTATGTTAAGTCTTACACACTGTTCACTATAAATAGTATAGATTTTTTTTATATAACTCTTTAATTTTCTGTAATCCCATTTCCAAAAGAAAACTGTATTGCTTTGTAATTTGACCATGTTTTTAAATCAAAGTCAGAAGTCATAATAATACAAAACTCAGACTCATGCTAGAGATTTTCATACTGCAAAAAGTGTGTATTTGTTGAAGCTCTTTCTTGACCTGTCACAGGTCAATACTAAGGAACTTCTAAAGACTACCCATTTTAATGTCACAAAATGGTCTTTTAGTATTTAGGAAAATATGAAGTTATAGAACCAAAATTCCAAATTCTATTTGCGTATTCAATCAGGAGTTTGAATCATAATCTTCCTATGAACAATATTTACTGTGTAATCTGATTAACTGTTGTTTGTTTGTTGGGTTGTTGGGGGCTCTTTTAAGTTTTTTATTTAAGGATTTGGAAGAATACTCTGATCATTATTTACAAAAAATCCATGAACAAAAAAAATCACAGCAATGAAAGATGCAGTAAAAATCCATTTGGCTAATCCTTCCACAATCCTGACGTTGTTAGTAAAAGCCATCAATTGCTTGTCTAAGATTCCAGCTGGGTAATAATAATGAAAGAAGTTCAGCATTTGGTCACAATGTTGTATTACCAGATCAGCATAATGATTCTTGCTAGTCATGAAAGAAAAGATGAATCACTAAAGTAAAGAAAATCCATACATTAAATTTCCATCATCTTAAATAGGAGATTAATTTAAATATATATATGTATGTATGTATGTTTTTATGCATGTATATATTTAATCTAAACACACAACTATGCTGTTCAATAAGTTCAATAAGCATAGTATGTATAAGTAAGATGGGGTTATTTGAAAGAGCGGAACTTCCAGTTTCCATTTCACCTGCTGTGACACTTCACATAACACTTTGAAGAGATAAAGAAAAATAACTCATTTTCACACGCGTTAGCAGAATTTAAATGGTTAGCACTGATATTTTTATTCGAATTTTCTCTTTTTTCAGAATTATATTCAACAGGGATAAAAGGGTCAAGTTAAATTAAAAAAAACCCTTTTTTTCCCCTCCCCATCCAAGAAGCTTTAAGTCTGTTAATATTTCTCTATATCCTTTGACAGATGTCCTAGTTAAAAGCACTGCTTCTTAAGAACCTGACACATTAAGGTTTTGTAAGCTAGGTATAAGTAGTGGCAGCATAAGAAACACCTTGAAATGTAAACACTTATGTAAAGATTTTTTTTAATCTTAGGAATATGAGAGTTGCTGTTATCTACATCACCTCAGAAACCTTATCAATGGTTTGGAGTTTCTTTCTAAAAAGGAATAAAGTGTTGTAAGATGACTGTAGCATAGTTGCCAATTTCTGTGCTGCATCTGCAGCACAATTTTGAGGCAGAAATATCAGTGGGATTTATGTACATATGCAGATACACATGCTCATGTATTCCTATCTGTAGATATATTTGTATACATATATATGTTTCAATATAGACATGTAGAGACACATATAGGGTTTTATTGTTGGTTTATGGGTTTTGAAGACTTTAGGTTTTTTGGTTTGTGTTTTTTGTGAGTTTTTGGTTGGTTGGTTTGTTTGTTTGTTTGTTTTGGTTTTTTCTTTTTTTGTATGTAGTTTTTTTTTTTTTTTATGTTGTTAACTGGCTTATTTTCCTTTTCAAATAAGGTGAAATTGTGTACATAGTGATCCAGCGCTGCATTTAGTGACTTTAATGAGTTTGTCAAACTTATTGGGTGATACACTGAAAAAAAGTATCTTAAGAATTTTTTTCTGAAATACAAGAGATGCAGCTATGATAAGAAAGTCAGTGAGAACAATGTCACTGTCATAAGGAAAATTTACAATAAAGGCTTGATCTTTACTTTCTGTTGTCACAGATTAATGGATACCAATAAGAATAAGGACTAAAGAAGCCAGAGGCAATACTCCAATATTAATGATGCCATAATTTGGAAATATAAGATAGAGGATTTATGCTGTTTCTATTTTGCTTGTAAGGGCATCTGGTCTATCCGAAAATATATGGTTATCAGATACCTAATGGTCACCAGAGACTTGACAACCTAAATTGCTTAGGTCTAATGAAGAAAAATGGCATTCTAGACATGGATACATAGTACATACCAAAGGGAAAATGACACAGATGTGGTTGCCAGGCAACTCATCAACTTATCTCCCCTTGTAAAACATACATTTCCTATGATTTTACTACATATATGTAGCCAGAAAATTATGGGGATGGAGGGGTGAGGGGACACACACTAGTATCCTCTTTCACTGAATTACTACTGCATAGTAATGTATCAGAAAAAAAAAATCTGTATTGGCTAATTAATTTTACTGTGTTCTTAATATAAGATACTCATTTTTTTATGGCTTTTGGATATAAAACAAGGTAAGAAAGCACAGTCACTGCTGGTCAGTTTTAAAGAGCTATATTGTACATTTTTAATTGAATAATGGTGCTCTCTAGGGATTTCTGTTGGTAGCATTTTTCTTGATATAGTGCCAATGATATTCTGTAAGCAGATGAAATCACATTTTGTCTCAGTTCAAACAGTAAGACTAAAGGATTCAGCACTATCACTATTTATTCTGTATGCAGCCAGTTTGTGACAGATTTTTGTTTCCTGATTTATCCTCTTTCTCTTATTATAGAATAGGTCTTTGATTGTTCTTGTTACATAGAAGTTTTCTAAGTGCTATGCAAGTACTGCATAAGCTTCATAATTGAGATTTATTTTTAACAAAGCAAAATTGAATCACCATTAAGAGAAGTGTATAAAGCTTAATGATATTCTAGTAAAGCTCAGAAACCCATCCCACAACAATCATTTCTCTAAGAACCTGCTCTCTTATTTTTTCTTGGTTGTGCTACAACATTGCCAATTAATGCTCACTCCAAGTAGAAGGAAGAGTGTTTACAGTAAAAGCAAATGTCATTTTTCATTCCATTCCACTTTGATTCTTTGTTTTAGAAACTACTTTAATGTACTTTGTTCCTGCATTCTCACATAGTTACTTGGTGACAAGAATAAAGCTATAGAAAGATGTCATCACACTTACTATAGTATAACAAATGCAGTGAATTTAAAATTAGTTCAGCAGTGTACTTGATACAGAAGTGCAAGTTCTTTGATACTGGCTCTGTCTGTCTTCTAGGCAGTCTTCTATGGCAGTCAATAAATATTCAACATGCTTAAGATGCATGAGGCATGTTTCTTAATTTTACAGAACTCAGACTCAGACTTTCAGTTCTCCTCACAGCTAGTGCTGAGATAGATAATTGGAAAAATCCTAATTTAGTAGCCCCCGGATCAAGTAATTATACAACATGCAGTTATATTTTCAAGAACCTTAAAACCAAAATTGAGGTCAAGCATTCAAAGAATTATTATTTTTGATTCATTTTTACATTCATTGCTTGTCATCATTTAGGCCACTGAACAATTAAAAAGTTTATAATCACTTTTAAAATAAAACACTACACAAAGGTTGATTTAATGCTGTATCCAAGACTGGATAGGAAAACATGTAGAACCTCCTGTAACTTGTAACTTGAGTCTCAACAAGGCTATACATCGTGATATGGCTCTCTAAAACAGCTAAGTTTTTTTTCCATTTTTAATATAAAAAACATAGGGTTCACTATGTTTTTCTGTGATTTTTTTTTTTCTCTCTTGCATCTGGATTGAAACTGTGTTTAGTAATGTAACTGTAACTTCCTATGCTACATTTTATTCCGATGCGAGGCTCCACAAAGCCCTTACAACACGATTTAAATGTTGGTCAGTGTTGTAGTGGTCAGGTGAGTAGACTAAATTATCATTGTAGGTCCCTTCAAACTGGAACTATTCAAATAACACACATATTGCATTGAAACTGTGAAAAGTTTATCCACTAAAGCCTTAGATTCAGCATCAGAACTAAAGGAAAATATTGGGAAAACATGGCATATTGTATTGACTCTCCCAACTGCAAGATGTTATGTATTTCTTTCCTTCCTTTGCTACCTTTAAATGGAATTCTTACTGCCCTGTTTAGGAGTTACCCAGGGCTTAAAATGCAAATTTTATCTTTCTTAGTCATCTGATTCCATTTTTCTGTAAAATATATATCAGCTTTGGAGACTGAACTCAGATTGTGTCAGGTATACAGTACTCGACAAAAATAAGATTCAGGGGGTCAATCTTTAGCTTAGTAAGTGTATTTCAGAGAGATAAGGCAATAGATGTGAAGTTGGTTCCCCCCATGCCAGCGTATGAAGGAAATTTATGCCTCTTTGCTTTGGTGGGACAGGGTCTTTTTGAAGCCATGAGTTCTTTTGTTTGACTCAGTTATACACACCAAAAGAAGTATATTTTGACAGGATTCTCTGTTGCCTTTTGCTGAGGAAAGTATAAGGAATATTTAGTGCTTTTCCAGTATCTCACTTTTCATACCTGAGAATATGTCTCAGTGTAGCAAAAATACAAGATGGGTAAAGCTGAATAGCAAAGCGGTTCACACACTTATTACTTTACTGAAGATTACTTTCAACTATAAACAGAAGTCCCATCATCCTGGACCATATGATAATCTTTTATTTCTAATATGCTTTTATAATCAATGAGATATTAAAAGTTAAAATTCACAGTATTCTTACTGTAACGTAACTGAGTACCATTAAGATGAAAAGTCAGGGAGTTTGAATTATTCTTAAATGATTACAAATCATTTAAGGATCTACCAGTATCTCTACCTGCTTTCTTTTCCTGGCTAACATATCAGTTAAACAGAAATTAAGAAGATATACTTGGAAGTGATTAGAGAGTCTTTTAAACATAGCTTTCATGCTTAATTAATTATTTCAATACAGTTCCGATATTAGAGGGATACACACATATACTTATGCTTTCAATATTGACATGAACTATAGCACATCATGACATTGGAATTTAAGCACTGAAGAATGGCACAGAAAAAAGAATGCAGAAAACCTGAGACTTCTGTATCTTTAAATTTAGAACAAGGCTTTGTGGTTTTAGATGGATTTCAGTCATACCTTCAGAAAAAGTTTATTCTTTCTGTAGTAAGAAATAGCAACAGGAATTATACAGAAGTTAGATATTTTTAACATTTTTATTGCTGAGGCAAGTAGGTGACAGAGTTATGTTAAATAATGTAGTAGTACTGTGGAGAAAAGACTTTGTGAAAGAACCGCTTCATTTCTGTTACCAGGTATGGTAACAGCGCTCTGGAGGCTACAGCCTTAGAGGTAACAAAAGATTTGGCACGTATAAATTTGGAACAATGTAGATATATAGTCAAAAGAGCAACTTTAAAAGCATATTTCCCATATAAAATATTTTCATACAGATTATGCTTAATTTATTGTATTGGTACTGGAGCAGTGTAATTCATATTTGTGTATTTTTTAAAATATTTTTCTTCCTCTTGCCTAACATGTAATTTGCTAAAAGTTATCTCATTATAGTAGCTATAAATATTCCAAAATACGAAATCTATCATCATTATCTTAATTATAATATAACCATTACACCATTAATTAAATTCTTTAATTTTTTTCATTTAAAATATCAGGTGTTTATCAGAGATTGTCAATAAAGCAATACTGTTGGTTCATAAAGAGTCTTGGACTGTTAAGCATATAAATAATTTTATAATAATTTTTAATAAAATAGGTTTTAGTACATCTGTAAAGTCTTAGCAGATGGTTAGCCACTGAAGCTTTTAGTATTATTTGCAATTTCTAAAGCAGATGTAAGGGTTTTGTCCTTACAGAAAATTGAGATGAAAAGTTTATTTTATACCCTTTCCTCTTTCCCCCTTCTGTAAACATATGCCTGCGCCCTCATGCAATTAAATCACATATTTGCTCTTCAACTCTTCCAAGAACTATTTTTAGTAGGAAAAAGCAAATGAAAAAAACCTCTTGGACTGAAATTTAAGAAGGATTAGTGTTCCTGCCAAAGGAAGACATGGCTCCTAAAAACGCTGCTTTAATGCTCCAGAGCAGTCCAAGTGGAACTACAAGAAAATAAAAAGCTTTGTAACAGTTTCACAGTTACAATTGCAATTGCTTAATTATTGAAAAAAAAATAATTTTAGAGGCAGACACATGAACCAATTAGGACACAAAAGCAGTTAAGCCATTCCATGAATTTTAGCAAAAAGGGAATTGAGATCAACAAGTAACTCGCTATTCAGTTACCACCAAAGATATGTAGATGCCAGTGTCATTAACACTGCAGTATGCAGCATCTCCTGAGTTATTTAGCAAGTTTGAAGAAAGATTTTGAGGCTGGAGAGAAAGCATTGGTCTGACACTACATATACTAAGTTCAAATATTTGAAACGACCTTCCTTTTATTAGGTTTTGTTTGTTTGTATGTTTGTTTGTTCTAATTGGAAGAGAAGGTTTAATCTCAAGTTATTCATAAAACTTCTACTAGAAAAAAATGTAATCTTCCTTCTCTACTGGCTTGCTGTTTCCTGATGGGGGCTGCATACCCTTAATATTATATGAACTGCCTAGTGGGAGGATTCAAAGACATCTGTTTGAGCACAAGACCCAGTCTTCAACAATTACTAGGGAATAAAACATATGGAGAAACTTCAGCTGGGTTCTTTGTGGAGAAATCTATATTGTCAAGGAGACGTTTGGAATTTGATGATCATAGACTAAGATAAGCAAGCTAAATATCTTTTAAACTTACTCATTATTTCCCCTGCTTATGTCCATAGAATTCATTTTTCCCTCATCAAGGCTTATGAGGCAGAAATCCTTCACTGAAGCATACTCTACAGTTTTTACCTGTAAAACATAAAACAATCTATTTGGCATCTATTGTTGAACCCCACCGCGTAAGTGTTCACATTTTCATTTAAGGAAAATGGGTTAAGGTTTCCTGCTTTGTTGAGGGTGTGGAAATCTGTGTTGTCAGACAGGTTGCCAGTAAGCAGGCTAAGACACATTAGAACTCCTCCAGCTGCCCAGTAATCACAGATGCTTGAGCATAGAGAAACCCAGGAATTTTCTTTTCCTCCATTTCGGCCACTGAACCCACAATGTCTTCCTGATGCAATTGACTGGACTAGGCATGATTTCTGCTGCTGAGACTCCAAACTTTTTCACTGTAGACTCATAACTAGTTAAAGAATAATGAGAATGAATTTTACCTGTCACTGAGGAATCCTATATATAAAATTAATGAACTGGCTGGTAATTAATACTGAAACTTTCAGGCATAAGAGATATTGCCGAGTCAAGAATAATCTGAAACATATAGTTTATATGATTACAATAACTATGTAAAACTAGTTGCAATATTTCAGATGCTCACACAGAATATATTCCAGCTTTAATAAACCCCAAATTTGTTGTGCTCCATGTTTTTAATGTTTGAATTTAAAGCACTGCTTGACGGCAAAACATTATGCAAATACGGTTGTGCAATATACATTACAACTTTGTGTCTGTCTAAAGCTGACATTGCTACATCTTTCAAAAGACAATTCATCATACTGACATTTCATAAGACATTAACAATTCAAAAACTACTCTATGGTTCACCAGTGTAATGAATGCTCGACTGATGTCTTTGTAAGAGATGCAAAGGTCTATTCTTTTCTGTGATACTAGCGTGAGATAGAAAAAGGTTGTGCCATCAATAACTAATTGAATCAACCACAAAAATTACTCTTACAGCTACTGTAAAAAATATCACCTTAAGAAGTCTGTAAAATTTTGCTTGGTTTATAAATAATATTTTTTCTATTATATTCTATGTCTGTTTGTATATAGCATTCCAAATGTCATTTCTTTGCACTACTTCTCTGATCTTTCATTTATTCATTTTAACCTGTATGTATCCAATTCTGTCATATTTTGTACATACAGTATACCAAAACAAGTTAAAAGAAAATAAAATGCTGGTAATTGCCCTAGAATTAAAATTTTTAGTTGTCTTTAAATCAATTTTTATGGGCTTGCTGAGTGTGATACCAATTTAGATCACATACAGACTTTTGAGAAATATGTAAATCACATGATAACAGCCTTATAAAACTTGTTTTTCAACTCATCTCTGGTGAGCCTGGTTTCATCCCTTTCCTCCTTCAAACCTAGTTTTAAGCCCTCTCAATCAGCCCAGCAAACACATGGGCTAGAATCCTTTTGTCCTTCCTAGACAGATGATGCATATCCGACTCTAGCAGGCCTCATGCTGTAAAAATTGCTCCATGATCAAAGAAACCAAAATTCCACTAATGGCACAAGCCCTTAAGTCACTTATTGATAATGTGGTTTTTCCTGTTCATCATTCATCCCTGCTACCAAAGGAATTTAGCACAGCACAACCTGTGCGCCTGTCTCATCAGCCAATCAACACAAAGCCTTGAAGTCCCTTTTAATTACCCTGCTACCCTTCTTGTCAATCTTACCACTGCCAACCTGGACATCAAGCAGTCGGTAAAAATCAAAGGGATGAATTAGCTCAGGGATTATCCTGGTAAGGTCCCCTACCCATGCCCCAGGGAGGCAGCAGGATGGATCTGGTCAGCACACAGGGCCATCAGTTCCCCTCAGAAGAGAGTCACCTGCTACAGTTGCCGCTCTTTTCTTCTTAATACTTGAGGCTGTAATCCATATGACAGAAGATGGGCAACTGGGAGACGCTCCAGACAGATTTTTTTCTCTAGTGTCATCTGCCTGACCCTCTAGATCCAGGGCCTTTTATCTATTCTGTAGGGGCACCTGGGAAGGCAATGGGGGTCACGAGGGGATCTTTTTCTTCCCTGAGCAGGAACTCGTTTCCTTTCTCCCCTGTCTACTAAGTCTTCTTCTGCCTGATGGCAAGAGGGGCAGGGTTCCTCTGACTCCTGTTGAGATTCTCTCAGGGTTGAAAGGGTATAACTCCACCAGTTTGTTTCTCTTTCGCTCTCCCTAGTACTCCTCAGCCTTTCTATTTATTCCCTAAGCTCTGCCACTAGACAGAGCAGATCGTTCATTTGCTCATACTGCACACAGGCATCTTTTGCACTCTGGTACTCGCAGCAGGCTCAGACACTCCCCGCAGCCATTGACCTGGACAGCTGTATCCTTCGTGGGGGGGTCTCTTTGGGGTAGCACACCCTGACTTGCAGCAGCAGAAATGCCTTTTGAGGGTTCGTAAACCATTTCTGGACCTAGTCAAGTCAGGGGCAGGGAAATCAGCCAGAACACCCACCTGACACACAGCCCACCACCAGGAAGGTGGCTGTGCCCTTCCCACTCTCCCTGCCCGTGTGAACTGCCGTGCTGCACTCCAGGTCTCTTGCACTCCCCAGAGCACTTTAAATCACCTGCAAATGGCCCTGTGAACACCCCTTGCTCACCTGAATGGCTCAAAAGAGGGTGGGAACTGCTCAATCAGCTCTTTTAAATCGCCTCTAAATGGCCTTCTGACCCACCCTCCTCACCTGAATGGCAGGTGAGAGGGGACATATGAAATAATTTTCACAAATATATAAAAGCTCCAACAGTTTCCATGGAATCAAGCTGTCTTCAATGATGAAAGAAAAAACATTCTGACAAATTTCTGCGTTCAAGTAGGTGGAAAATGGTATGAAAGCTAAAGGTGTTTTTGTGAAGGAATAACTGTAACTCTTACTAATGTTTTAGTAATGAAGACCCACCACTACAGCAATAGCATCAGCTGGTATAAGTGGCAGAAAAACACTGCAGAGATGTGGGTTTGATAGCTTAGAGCAAATAAACACTAACAAAATTTGTTAGACAGCTTTCTTTTAAATTGTCACACGTTCTTCAAAAAAATTATGATTTGTTTTTCCATGGTTTTTGTCTATGGCGGACAAGTATTAAGATGGTGGACAGTATAAAATTTATTAGATATGTGAAAGCAGGGCTGATCTTATCAACATAAATGGCATTTAATTTAGTTAATGTGTTCAAAGAATATCCTTATTGACGGGCCAAAAATATACAGTTGCATATATTGCCCCTTCTATTGTTTTCCTAATTATTTTATTCAAAAGAATAGAAGATATTAATAATGCATGACTGTTAATTGTTCAAGGCAGTAATGATGTCTGCTAAGAATCCAGTTGCAGTGTCACAGTATTTTAGAATTCCTGAACAATCTCTTATTTGCAAGTTTTTATTGCTTTTGCTAACTAAAGCTCACTCTGTACTTAAGGAATTATTCATGGAACTAACTGCTAATGCATGAAGCCACATCTTTTTCCATTCACTTCACTGAGTAATAGATGTTTTCATTCTTGGTTGTGACATTATATAGAAAGATTAACAGAGGTGCTGACTTTCACAAATCATATCTATTAAGATTTTGCTTGAAGAATCAACTGTAATATGTCTACTGCAACAACTCCATCCAGATCTCTGTTTACACGGGCTTTTTGTGGAAAGGGAAAGTAATCTATAAACTAACTTCAAAGGAAACATAATCACATATCCACCTGAATTTCTAATTGTTTTCCAGTCTCTTATTTGCAAGTTTTTATTGCTTGTGGTAACACAAACCTACTCTGTACTAAAAATATTATTTGCAGACCTAACTAACAGTACATTTAAGAAGTTTCACAATCTATATTTAAAACATTGACCATTGATAACAGGTCATTTTGGAAATATTCTGCCACCAACCCCACAAAAGTAGCAAGAGCTAGACAATCCCATTGTTTGCACTTGCTCAGTATACAAAATTAATAAGGTAACTGAACACTGAAAGCTGATTTTCTGTGCATTTCAAAGGGTTTGTGTGGCATAGAATCTAAGAATTGCCTTTCACAGAATTATAGAATCAGTGTTCATCTGAATTTGAGTTTATTTTTTGATTTCATTACTTTGAAGTTTAGTCAGTAAAGAAAGTATATTATTCCAATTCAAGGTGCTTTTCTTCTGAAGTAGGAGTTTCCACTTGAATGTTGTATAAACTATTAAACACAATCACAGCTATGTTAATTCCATTATTCAGAAATGCATCCAGAAGTGTTACATTTACTTAGACAGCTGTAGCACAACAAAAAATTCAAAGACAGAATCACTGGATATGCTGAGTTGGAAGGGACCCACAAGGATCATCAAAGTCCAACTCCTGACCCTGCACAGGATATCTCTAAGAGTCACACCATGTGCCTGAGAGCATTGTCCAAACACTTAAATTCTGTCAAGCTTGGTGCTGTGACCAGACTTCCCTGGGGAGCCTGTTCCAGTGTCCAGCCACTCTCTGAGTGAAAAGCCTTTTTCTAATATCCAGCCTAAACCTCCCCTGACACAACTTCAGGCCGTTCCTTCCAGTCTGGTCACCAGAGTGCTCGCCCCTCTTCTTCCCCTCATGAGGAAGTTACAGACTGCAATGAGGTCTCCCCTCACTAACCTCTTCTCAAGGCTTGAGACCAAGTAACCCCAGACACTCCCCAGATGGCTTCCCCTCAAGGCCTTTCACCTTCCTGTTTTGTTTTGTCCTCCTATGGATGCCCTAGAATACTTTAATATCTTTCTTATAGTGTGGCACCCAAAACTGCCCCCAGCACCTGAGGTGAGGCTGCCCCAGTGCAGAGCAGAGGGGACAATCCCCTCCTTGCCCGGCTGGCGATGCTGGGCCTGATGCCCCCCAGGACAAGGTTGGCCCTCCTGGCTGCCAGGGCACTGCTGACTCCTGTTCAACTTCCTGTCTATCAGTACCAGTTTTGTCTCTTTCCCCCTTCCAAGATAGTTTAAAGCTCGATCAATGAGCCTCACTAGCTCCTGTGCTAGAACTCTTTTTTCCTCCTTAAAGAAAGGCAAGTTCTGTCAGACTCCAAGAGATCATCCCGTGGTCAAAATCCCAAAATTTTTCTGGTGACACCAACCTTGGAGCCGCCAAGATCCAGGAAGCATTGACCTGATGAATCTACTTATTCTAGTCAATGTTATTCCTTTCTATCAGAATGATCAAGACTACTTCTGGTAAACGTGTTCTTGGATATTACAAAATGTCATCCAAAGTTAGATTAAAAATAGAAATAAAAACTCTGCCTCAATTACTTTATTAGAAGTAACTGCTTCTCTAATCTGATATTCTTCTTTAGTCTGATGTCCTTCTCTAGACTGATATTCTAGCTTTTATTAATTTCTTTTCTGCATTGTTAACACTTCTTTCTAGCTATGTTATATTTTGAATAAATCTCAAAGCAAATGCAGAAAAAGAAAATATGAAACCCCAGCCAAAATTGGATATTTAGTTTAGTTTTTCCTCTGTTCCTTGTATCAGTTACCAAATCTGAGTGTGGTGCATAGGCAGAATCCTTAAGAATATGGCATTGACAGTAGAATCTGGAAAATTCATCACTTCTAAGTTTCCTGAACTTTGTTGCATTGCTGGGATTTTTTTTACTTGATTGTTTCTCAAAGATTCCCACATACCAGCTTGAAATGAGTTTTGAAGAAAAACTATCTTTGTAACATTGCAGCTTAGATATCACCAAAATGACAAAGAACTTCAGATAATTTTCTCCAGATAGTTTTCTTGGAATCAATTTCATTTGTTCCAAGGGGCTACAAGAGCAACAATTATTGAACTGGACGATCAGGAGGAAAATGTGAGATCAGACAAGGCAATGTATGTTTAAGATGTGAAAGATTCATATTTCCTATGATGGAAGAAAAAACTGAAACCAGATTTTTCCTCATGCTAGATGACTAAGTTTTAAGGAAGACGACAAAGGCTCTACCATCAATGATTGAACTTCTAGTTATTCTTCTATTTTTCATTTTCTATATTGTTGTACTTTATATATTTCACTAAACCTATAGGAAGACAGGGAAAATAGAACTAGATATATTTATTTTACTCTTTAATCAAAATCAAGCTTTTCCATTCTCTTTTTAAGGTAAACTCAGGAGAGGAGTTAAAAAAACAATATAAAAAATGTAAAAGTTCAACTAAAATGCTGAAACATACTTCTTGTATTCTTTAAAAACAGATTGTTCTACTTTTACACACATAAAATACAAACTTATAATCTGAGTGCTAATAGATAGTTTCACCCTGTCTTAAATTCAGATTCTGTAAAGAATTGTATATATCTTTTGCATCACACCTCTGTCTGTAAACCCTATAAAAATGTTAACTTTGATTTCCCATCATTTACCTTGAATGAGTAATATACTAAGAAAAAGGGTTCTTGGGATACATAAACTCTATTGCTAGTGTACTTAAAGTATTATATATCCTACGTCATATGCCTTTCACTAAAAAAAAAAAAAAATCCTTTCTCAAAAGGAGGGGTGTGTATTATGTATTGTGATCATGAAACATGTTTACAGAGGCTATTAACAGAGGCAGCACCTTTCATGGACGTATGGCAATGCAGAGGTTTTTTCAAAAAATAGTTATAACTTCAAGTGAAAGCAGATAAATAAAGTAAATAACTTACTGGTGTTTCCTAGAAATACAGAATGTGTCGAGAGACCAGTTAGTTTACTGTGACAAAGAACCCTCCATCACTTCATTTAGTATGATAACCCCAGTAATTTTGAAGATGTTTTCCTACAACATGTTTTAGATGTTTCCTAGAAGCTATTTTAGGTTCATCTTGGCCAGTATACTAGGAAGATCAGAAAATAGCAGACCAAAAAACAAAATTCAAGTCAACTGTCTGACTCTGACATATTTAGGACATACTGAATAAAAGTATTTAAAAATTGAATCTATAGTCTGACAAGAACCATCAAAAGTCACTTTTTTCTTTTCATCTTCTACATTTAGTTCAGATATTTTGTATTTCCTGCGTTTTAATATACTTTTCACTTTCAGAAGTTTTAAGGAAAACATATAGCAGCATAGAAAAAAATCAAGGTAGTATAAATTACCACTTTTTCTTAATGTGGCTAATAAGAGATACTCATTGTGCTTAAATGAATAGAGTAACCTGTTATCCCATAAATGCACTCACTGACTATCTGTACATCATGGATAATTTATCTATGGCACAATGACTGTGACAATCCAGTTTTCTAACTGAAGACATAAGACTTGGATGGCTACTTCTTCTTCACCATCATAACAGGTCTTTTTAGGTTTTCCCAACTAAAGCAAATCCAATCCAAAATTTTTCATGCCTTTTAACCTCAAAGGTCCTTTATTAAAACATTCCAGTCTTCTACTACCCAAAAATGGAAGACTGACGTATCTTTGTTTATTTAGTAGCCTTGTAAAAGGTTTTATGAGCCTTATGACAAAACTCCCCCTCTAAGCTTCAGAATTTTTAATCACTAATTTGACCTCTCACACACAAAAGACAAGACACTGACAGACCATATTTGAATAGAATCAGAACACTCACTGTCAAAAGAGAGAAAATTTATAAAATAAGTTACAGAATCCATATGTAAATAAAAAAGTGTTACTCGTCGTTCTAATATAACACTGAGGATTGAATTATAAAAGGCATAAATATGTAAAAAATATAAAAGTAGAAATAAATGTGGGTATCTTTCCAATCCCAGTGAAACATTAGTATTCAGCTTATTTTAAAGCTCTGTTACCAGAAAGGGTTATTTAAAACTAACCTGTATTTCAGTGGCAGTCAGAGAAATGGGCACTCTCAGAGGAGGTTCAGCTCCCTGAGGCAGTGCTGGAGATGACTGACTGGAATCACTGGGTGTGGAAATGTCTGTTTCTAGCTACTTACCAGAGGAAGTTAGAATGAGGAGTTTAAACTTGAAAATCAACTATTAGATGCCAGTTTCCTTGATGACATGCACAAGACAAGAAGCAATAGGCACAAGCTGACAGAATGAAAATTATGATTAAGTATAAAGGAAAATCCATTTACACAGTGAGTGATTAAGCAAGGACCAGCTTCTTCAGAGATGCAGTGAAATCTTGCCCTTAAGAAACTCAATGCATGGCCCAAAAAGACAAAGGGAAATCTGGCTCCAGCTTTGAATTCACCTACTTTGGGCAAGAGGTTGGCCTAGATGATCCCCCAAATACAACAGCCAGATGTATCTGCCTGCCATAGTATTTTTATGGTTCTAGACCTAAAACGCTGAGGTTAATCCTCTCTCAGAATAATTTTTGTTCAAAATTTAAAGCTATTGTCTGTTTCATAGAACCTGATCTCAATCAAATTACATCTGACTGAAAAAAATCCAAAAAAAAGCCAAAACTCATGCATTAGTCAGACAGATTGACAAAAATTATTAAATTGTTGCAATGATTTACTAATGATGTTTTTTGAGAATAACAAAAATTGGAATCAAAAAGTTGGGCTCAGAAGGAAAAATAAGCATTATGAAAACACCAGATTCTCAAAAGGGTGAAAAAGATTTTTTTAGAATTTTATGAACTTCAAAAGAGATTATATGAGGTTCAAAAACTTTAAACTCGTGTGTGTTTGATTTTGATCATACACTAGGTTCTGCTTAAATGTATTTGCTTGTATCTACATTAAATCACAGCAAAGTGCAGTGCACATCAAGCAGATTTTGACCTTTAGTTCACCTGCACCTACTATGCAACAAAGTGCTCTTTTAGCAGCTTGCAGTTCCAGATTTTTTTTCAGAGGTTCCAACCACGCTTCATGTGTTGAAGAAAGACAGAGACAGTCATGTGGATATAGGATGCAAAATCCCTAGATTCTTAAAAAATTTTAGTAAAAATTAGAAACCTAAAAACTGCATTAATTATTCATTCATTTCTGCTTCCAAAATCAGACATGTTCTCAGAGATGCAAAGTGTAGTACAAAATTTGAAAACCTCTTTCAAAGAGGAAATCTGTGCACATGTAACTATTTAAGGTAACTCTTAAAATCATAAAATCTAGTGTGATTCAAGGTTTTAAATGCAGTTCTGAAATAGAGTTTATAATTTCAGCTGGCAGGTGACCTCTCGATAACATACATAAAAGTTTGATTATGCCTCTGGATCACAGTGTATTGTACCTGAACACCTTATATAATCATATCACTCTTGAATTTACCAGCATTTACTCCTTATTGAGTTCTAAGCAGTTCACTTTATTTTTGTTTCAGTATTTTCTCAAAAGCATTTACAAGAGTGAAAACTTAAAAAAACAACTTTGATTTGTCACTTTTATTTTAGTGAGCAATGAAACAAGCTGAACTATTTTGCCAAGGATTTGTGTTGTTTCTACCTACGACACATCTGCTTTGTGGCATCTTCAGTTTACCACTTTGCTTCTCACCTACCTTGTGTATATTTCTGGTTCCTTCTATGCCCTTTTCCCACCTATCACCTTGGCAGGAGTGAACAGGAATTGCCAGGGTTCAAGTCAACCCAAGTAATCCTAGAATTCAGAAATAATAGGTAACTCCTGAGCTCCTGAAACAACTTTTTTTTTTGAAATGGTATATACTTTTCTCTCTACCCACCTGTGAATTTTAAAAACTCAGAACCATATACTGGTTTTGAGCTCTGTAGTTCTGTGCCAAATTTAGTTTAAATTGACCAGCAGGTAAATGGGAATGACAGATGGATAAGTGATTGCACAAACTCCTCTTAATGAAATTGTGCTAAAAAGGAGAAGAAAAGAAAAAAACCCATACATTTTGTGGACATTCAAAATAGTATCTTCAGCACTCAAACTCCTGGGTAGCTTGTAAAATGTCTTTTTAAATCATCTTTGAATGAACAATATCCCCTTTCAAGCCATACAAGACGGCCCCAGGGGACAGAATTCAGTTTTATGAATTTCTGTTCACTGAGAAATTCAAGCGTGATTTGTCTGTAATTGCTCTGAGAGTAGGGTCCTTTTAAATCTTTTCAAAGTAAGGAAAATTAATATTACCTATAACATATTTTTTATACACATGGATATGGTTTTGAATACCAGTTTGGGGTTTTGAGGGTTAAAATTCAGTGGTTTTTTCCTGCAAAGTTAAACTGAAGAAAAAATATATGTAAAATTAGGTAAAGAACTGAATTCAAATCCAGTACTAAAGATACTAAACCTGGTATATACCAAACATGAATGCAAAGTAAAAGTTTCAATTTATCATAAATTTAACTCATCGTTTTGAAAGTTCTTTTCTTCTCTGGAATCAGGCAACGTTCACTCCTTTGGAGTGAGAAGAACTGCCTTTGGAGAACAATGGAGAATTGCCTTTCTCTATTGTTTGGAAGGTAATATTTGCATTGGAGTGCTTCCATAAAT
>VYXC01003756.1:474354-704918 GCA_013397175.1 Platysteira castanea | reverse complement strand
GGCAGTGTGTCCCCTCTCGGTGTCCTTGGTACCCTGGTGCTGGTGGGCGATTCTGGAAGCTTCCTTCGCTGAGTCCCGAGGCCCAGTCACCCCGTCCTCCAAGCGATGGGCTCCCAATTTACCCCCTCCCGTGCACCATCCCAAACTTTAATAACCTTGTATCACAGCAACTGATTTGTAACATTAATTTGTTCACAACATTTTGAGTTAGTACTAGAGCTGATTTGCTAATCTGCTTCTCCCTTTCCTTACGAAAGGAGTAACTCTGGGGGGAAGACGGGGGCCAAGAAAACATCAAGCAGAAGAGGAAAAGAAAGGGGCATGGGACTGAAATAAAACGAGAAGAAAAAAACCATTAAAATATGTGGGAGAACAATTTACTTTGCTTCAGGATGTCACTTTCTCACGTAAATGCTCACTGGCATTTTGCTGGGAGAACTGCAAAGCCCCCCGAAATGCCTCACAGCATTGCTTTGGGACTGACTTCCAGAAAACACAAGGCCAGGCTGAATAGTCAAACAAAAAACATCATGTTTATCTCTGGGGAATGCTGGCAGCCAAAACATGTTACAAAGGGGAGAGTTTGCAAAACAGTGCCCTTGCCTTTAAACCCATCATATTTCCTGGAGAGAAAAAAAGTGTTGTTTTGGTTGTTGCGGGTTTTCTTTCTTGTGACAAATTCCCTGCAGACGCTGGCACGCTCCCTGTGGTTTTGCTGCCTGCCTGAGGGCTGTGCTGGCTCAGAGGGAAACATTTCATTCCCTCCTGACCCCCAAGGTGTCAGCTCAGCGGCTGCTGTGTCACCCATGGGGTTGCCCTCTGTGATCTGCAGGGTGCTGGGGCAGCTGCAGTGGTTACAACAGGAACTCTCCTTTTGAGATCTACAGCATGCTTGGATATAGGACATGGAGGCAGCTACCCTAAAGTCGCTTTTAACAAAAAGCGGATTAAGATATTACATAAACAGATGTAGCTGAAGTACCCAAAATTATAACACACTGTGATTATTTCTTACAGAAATAGCAGGTAAAGAATAAAATGGAAAACTTCACTTGCTGGTGCTGAGTTAATCTAGAAACTCCCTTCCCTGTCCTGGTATTCATCTGATGAATTCTGGATGTTTTTCTGACACACCTTGCCAAGGAATCTGCCTGCCCTGAGTTTAGGGCTGCATTAATCTGAACTACTGATAGTCCTGAGGGGCGGATGGGGGGGTGGGAGGGGGCTATCTTTTAAAATTTTTTTAAATTAGTCTCCTTCTTGCAGTCCTTAAAGGAATCTGAAAAGATTAAATAGCATTGCTTTATCTTCTCTCCTCGTCCCTCACTCTGCTTTAAAAAGGAAAGCAAAATTAACCCCTAATTACTGAGCCACTTGCCATGGGTTTATGTGTTAGCACTCATGCACCTAAAGGTGCAGTCTGATGTGAAAAGGAGCTGGAGCTCAGACATGAATTCTCTGGCAGGTCTGCGTGAGGCCAGTGAGCTGACACTGGCAGCACTCCCTGGCTAGTTCATAGCTCCTTATCTCTTTGACTTGGGTGTTGGTGCAGCTTAGAATGTCTCGACCTACCCATGTATTTTCGGTGAGTAATTTAATGTAATTACTGGAATACTTGATAAAAGCATCCAACCAGCTTCAGTACCTGCAAATTGGTGCTGGCCCTGGGCTGAGACCAGATAGCCTGATGATAAGGTGCTTTGATTAGTAGATTTTGTGTGGATGACTCCCCAAATTTGTCTTCTAGGACTGTTGAGATGTTCATCCTTAGCAATTAGAGAGCACTGCTCTAAGGGGGGATGGAATGTGAGAGGACTGAGAGAGGTTCACCAGAGAAGAAGCCAAGGGGGGTCAAACAACAGCACCCAAAAAGACCCACAACAGAAAGTTGGTGACAGATGCAGAACAGGAACCTGTATTTTACATTTGCGGGCAAAGCAAGTGTTTCTTGACGCATTTATGTCAGAGGGATCTGATTTTATCCCTCCTCTGAGGAAGGAAGGGCACACTCTGGGGCTCTGGTGCTGGCCTCAAACGTTTTGATCTGAAGTAGGCAGGTTACCTGCTCCTCCCTGCTCCTGAGGCAGTGTTTTTTCATTTCTCCCCACCGTATCACCCAGCAGGGCAGGTAGAAAGGAGGGTACCTTTCAGATGAGAGTGTTTTGAGGAGGGTGCCTTGAAGATGAGAGACTTGCCTTTTCCCATGAAATAAGCTCTCTGCCTTTGATCCCAGCCTTTCTCCATGCCAGCTCCTGAAATGCCAAATTTCTCCAGGAAACTAAGGCCCACATTGTTAGATAACCCTATGTGGTACATCAGTGACCTAGATGATGTTTTCCATGCACAAACACAATTAATATACTTCTTTCTCAGTCACAGGGAGATCTCACTCTGTCTCCAGAGGATGCAGTGGCTTATATCTCTCACTGATAAATTTGAACAGAAATGAAAAAAAAAAAAAAAAAAAAAAAAATCCTGGCTGCTGCTTTCCACATTTGTCTGGCAACCACCGTATTTTATTATTTCAGTGAAAAGAAAATTCCATGCTCTCATGTGGAGGAATCTGCTAACAGAAACAAAGGAAATAAAAGAAAGCACTGGATTTATCTCATGAAAATATTTCACAAGGCTCTGTTGCTCTGCTGTCCTTCACAAATTGTTACATAGCACAGGGGTTTAGGGTTTAACATAAACCCTGTTTCACGTTTAGCTTTTGTTCTTTTTTTCCTGACCAAGTGTTTTAGCTGGTTTAAAATGATCTATTACTTCTTCCTGCAAACTTTGTTTTGCATTGTCATTAAAAGACAGGCCAATAAAGCCATGGAAGAAGGATTTTATGCATTAGGAATGAGGTATGCACATCAAGAGTGATGCTGGAGAGCCAGCAGCAAACTCCATTTCCCAAGTGAGAGGGAGCTGTGAAAGAGGAGCAGCTGGTCTGGAAAGGGAGATCTAGGTAAATCTCTGTAGGAAAGCAGAGGGAAAAGACTTGAGGGCATCAGGTAGTTGCTGTTGGAAGAAGTCTGCAGCAAATGGTGAAGGACTTGGTGTTTGGTGCTGGAATGAATAAGAAGAGGCAGCCAAAGCTGTATTCTGTGCTCTTCAGGGTGTCTCGGATCTGGAGTCCTGCCACTGCTTCTGTAACTGTTGCTACGGATGCACCAGCAGTCTTTTGCCAAGGGAAGAAGATGAAAATAACTGTGTATTTTTACTCAGAAAATTAATTCCGGATACACCCTCCTCTCATGCTGTCTGCTCCTTGTTTTTTTGTACTACTGGTATTGTGTTGGAAAACAGAAAGTTGTTAAATTGCCTTGGTGCTTGTGTTAGGAGCAGTTCCTGCTCCAGCCCCCTCTACATTGTGCTGATGTATTGTTGTCTCCTATGCTCAACAGGTACCCCTGTCCCAAATCGCTTTCAGTGCTGCACCTCCTCCTCAGATCCTGTACAATCCTGCCCAGCAGATCCTGACGTATGCTGGGTTCTGTCCTTCTGCGGCAACAATTTCTACGTATCCATCCTACCCACTGCCTCTCCAGGTACAGCACAAACCGCGCCCTCCTTACGCCATCAGAAAAGCGTAAGCTGCTACTCAGCACAAACTTGGCTGAGGTAGGGCTTAACTGGACCCCAGCCCCCAGGTTTGTCACCAGGATGACTTAGTCTGTGCCTAGTTTTCTGGCCTGTTCTCGGACCTCAGGCTTTCTCTGGTTGTCCTTTGGACTCTTACCTGCTGATGAGGTAAGAGTAGCCAGGAGTAGAGAGAGAAGGGCATAGAAACATGTGAAATCAAGCTGAAAAGGTTCATGTAAGCAGTCATGAGGATCTGTTGTGACTGTTCAGTCCTGTGTCCACTGAGAAACAGAAATGCATTTCATTTACCCCAAATTCTTATCTGCATTCCAAAATAAACACAGTTATTTCCCTAGATTTCTACTTTTTCAAAAAAGTGTGTTCATTTATCTTCCTTCCCCTTCACAACATTCAGAGGCAGACACCACCAGCTGTCCCCAAGCCAGGAGAGGTTAGTAAGAAACACTGGGATACAAAAGGGAAAGCTTAACCCTATTCTGAGGGGAAAAAAATAAAAGCAAGCCACCTCCCTGTGTGTATGAACACATTATGCTGCGGTTTGGAGAGAACTAATTTCTGTGTCAGTACATGAATTATAAAGTCATAATAAACTTATTCAAAGGTATGAATGGTGAGTGATAGAAGCAGGAATGATTAGGAACAGCCAGAAGCTTAACTGTCATCTGCTTCCATTGCTTGAGAGCTGTAAGCTAAATCCATGGGGCTGGAGGTCTGAGGTCTTCATGTTGCATCTAAGTGCTTCAAGCTGCTGGATTCAGACCTTTACAAGCCCTGCTCAGATGGTTGTAGTCCCTAATCCCAGTCTGGGTCTAGGATTCAGTGGACCGAACACAGGGGCTGTTGGCCTGTAGGGATCTAGTACTGCCTGATAATGAGATCAACTAGCCGCCTGTCCCCTGCTGCTACTCTGAGAGGGTCCAGGTTCAGGTCCCATTGTCCCTGAATCACGTATGTGTGGACAGCTGGGATATCCCATGGCATCCCAAAAGAGCTGGACACTTAAATGTGGGAAACTGAATTAAGTTTTAGCTGTCCACAGAGTAGGAGACCCTGCCTGAGCTGGTCTACCCTTTAGAGTCACCAGTGGATTATCCCAGGCTAAAAGTACATGACATCCATTCCTGGTCCTCTGCTGAATCCAGTATCTCACTGAATAAATGCTTGCCAGAGAGGCAAAGTCTATAAAAGAAATCAGCAAAATGCCAAAAAGAATGGGTGATAGCAGGAATGCATTTTGAAAGGATGTAACCAGCATTTCTTTTGTTTACTGTGACATGTGCCAACAAAACAATTCATTCCTTACTGGTACAGTTCAGCCACAACTGGTCTTGGTAACAGGCCTGCCAGCCAGGCAGGTAATGGTCCTGAGTAGCTGGGCAGGGACTGGTGGTGACAGCAGTTATGGGTTGTGCCAGTTATTCCTGCTAGAGAAGAACTCACTGGAGAAGCAACTCCAGGCAAACGGATGGAAGCAGTGGTTGCAGTTTGAGAGGGGAGGGAAGCAACAGCTCTAAAATAAATAAAAACCCAAACTCCCAACAACTAGGTTTGGAGCTGATGTATCTAGCAGGTCTGTCAGTATAGCTGCACTGCCTCAGAGAGTTAAAGGGCATAATCAGCCTTCCTGTTGGGATGTCCCCATTCTCACTCACTAAGTCACTCTGTGGTACAAATGCAGGACAACATTCTCGTTGCCAGGAGGGTTTGACCCAGGGCAGCAGCCCCTACTCACATGGAGCCCCATGGAGGAGGCAAACACCTTGGCATGGGGTCTGCCAGCCCTGGACAGCTCTGAGATGCTGTTATCCAAGGGCCAGCTCTGGCCCTGGCCTTCTAGATCATGGCTATTTAATTTTTAGCAGCAGGGAGCATCATTTACTTGCCCAGATTTTTCATTTCTCATGAAAAAGATCCATAATTACTTTATCTTGTTTTTAAATTCCAGGCACCTAAAGTTCACTTAAAGCCTGAACCTGAGGGGAGCTGAGCCCAAGTCTTCAGCTGAAGTCCATAGACTGGCCCATGCTGGCATATGAGGGGAGGAGTGAAATCCTGACCCTCTTGAAATCAGTGAAAAGCTTGATTTAAAGCTGTAGTAGGGTTTTATCCTGAATATTATTCCCTACATGCATTCTTTTATTCGAATGAACCCTGCTTATTCCTGAAGATGGGCACTTCCTAAGCTCTATTTATCTTTTTGTGCCTCTTTCAGCCAAAGCCCCATTCATAGCTGAGACAGTCAAAGAGGGAGACACATGCCTACCTGTAAAATTTTCTCTTAAGAGGAATCTGCATTTGGCAAAGGAATAAGACCTTGCATTTATGCAAATATTATAAGTGAGATTAATTACATCTGAGGTAATTTAAATTTCACAGTGAGGTCTGGAAACGAGCAGCTACACGTAACCTAATCAGTCAGTCAGGTGCTGTGCCTCACCCAGGAAGCCAAGCATCTTTTCCTGCAGAAATTCCTGTTCTGCTCTATTGCCTAGCTGTCTGCGCAATGTCTATTAAAAATGACTTGGGCTACAGATGGAATCTGTCTTGTTCCACTAGACACCATCATTGCTACACTTAAGCAGGTACTTTAGAACTAAAGTTAATGTTGTGGTGCAACGCATGAGAAATTTAATCATGGGGCTTATTATGTGACACATAGCAAACAACACAGGACTTCAATGGGATTGTAATCCATTACTGAAAAAGGTACTTTTCTTTGTCTGATACAGCCTGCCAGCAATTTTCCAGGAACATCATCTACTGACATTTCTTTATCAGAAGAAACTCAGCCTCCATCTCAGTCCAGCTCCAGCTATGGTCTTCCCCCGAATGCTCCAGCCCTCTATACACCAACTTACTGCTTGCCTGGAGAAAAGCCTCCACCATATGCACCATAGAACAAATAATTTATTTTAGTAGCTGGTAGGCTTTTATTTTGTTTTTAAGAAACCTCTGGAAACTGTGCTGTGCAGGCACTAGGCTTCCCAAAGGAACCCGGCACAGTGTGTTACTGCCGCTCCGCTTTTACCCACATCTCCCAGTGAGCGGGGCAGAGCCCTGGAAGTGCACGGGCAGGCACGTCACCACTCAAGTTTGCTTGCAGTCACATGTACTAGAACTTTCTTGCTACTGCAAGCACGAGGTGTTTCCCAGTCAGTGCACTACAGAATAGATTTTCTTCAAGCGGAAAAATGAAGAAAACACTCTGGATACGTGTTCTGCTTTCATAAACCAGTATCAAGGGGTTGTAGCCTGTGTTGTCTGAGTGGGTAGCCGGGAGCTCTCCGAATCAATCATTTTGGGTAGTAAGAGTTTGTTTGCTTGTAGTATTTAATAATCCTTCTGGTGAAAGTGTTGTACCAATAAAGTGTGGCAATTATTTTACAATAAAGCTCACTGTGTATATTTATACCTAAGGCTGTGTATATTTGGACAGAAATAAAAACAAAAACTAAAGGAAAACAAAAGAACAGAGGAAGAAGTACCCTACCAAACAGTTTCCTTTTTCAAGTTTCAGATAGAAAGGCTAATTCTATTGGGACTGTTTTAGCTGACCTTTGTGCCAGTCTAGTCTGTGTAGTAAAATGTCATGTTATTGCACTAAAAATGCCATTTCCAGATGAGTATTTTAGGCTGCAATTTAGTGTTCAAATTAATTCCTTTCTAGTCAAAAGAGCACCACAACCAAAACCATTTTAGGTTAAATGCCTCTTATTTATTTTTAAATTAATCCAAGACCTGATGCAGGCATTTTACAATGTCTGAAACAGAGTGAATGAAATGGCCTAATTCCTTTTATTTATTTATTTATTTTCTCCAAAGGCTAAGCAACAATACCTTTGGCAGTGCCATTGACAGGAAAAAAACCACGTCCCTGTTGTCTGCACCCTGCCACCTCACTGTGCACCACATTAGCTGGGATTCCTTTTGGCACACACCTGCCATATTTTGGAAGGAGTACTTACAACCAGCATGAAAACCCGTTTAAATGCTGCATCCCTTCGCTGCGTTTTCCTCCTGCAGGAAGGGTGTTGGTGCTGCTTGCTCCATAGATTTTACAGTCTAGACAGCAATGAAGCTCTAGAAAATTTCCTGAAATGCCAAAGAGTAAAACAAGGAACGGAAGGTATTTCTCATTAAGATTTTAAGCAGCTGCTCTGTATTATGAAGATATTGAAAAAAACTATATAAACAAAACCAGCTTACTTGACAGTTTCCTTTGAAAGGAAGTGACACCATCAGACCTGCTTAAAATAGAACAAAGAATGATCATCCTTTTACATAATACTCTGCAACTTCCAAGAAATTTCTGTTAATTCATGTGTCGTACCTCTATGTATAAAAAGCAGATTCAGTACTAATACACGTAAGAGAGATTAATTTATATTGACCATAAAAGCCACGTTTTGTTCAATTAAGTTTTTTCTGAGATGCAAAGTTTTAGGCCAGTGATCAGTGATGAGGTGCCTTATGTGTATTGTTGACAAGGTGAGTTATGTGAACATGGCTGAGAGAAACAGAAGTCAGAGAAGAGACCATTGGTTTTGTTTTAAACATTAATTTAATGCATCCAAAATGCTTAGTTCTTGTGCAAATACATGCTGTGAAAAGCACAGTCACTCTGATTATGAAATAAGTGAAGCTGCACATTTACTTCTTTTTATTTATTATGAATACTACCAGGGGGACCACCTGGGTTCATTCTGGGGACTCAAAGTCCAGAACAGACTTGATCCCTTTGGGTCAAGCACCTAGACTAACTGAACAAGGATGAAATCAATGTTTCTCTTGGGTTGAAGCAAGTGACTGAGAAGGAATGAAGGAATGCTTATTGCNCTCAACCACATTTTGAGTCAGGGTGCATTGTGGTCTGTGCAAATATCTTCACATACATGCACACATATGCAAAGTCCAGGAGCAATTTCTGCTCTGAATTAGAAAATTAAATGCTCTTGTACACGTAACATTTAATATGGAACTGCAGAGTACCATAACGTACCATAGGATTCACATTTCCAGGACCCAAAATAATTCTGGCCTCATAAATAGTGTCACTTACATTAACACAAAGGTCAGACATGTTTGTGATTCATCTATGCCACGTAGTAGTTTTTTGGGAACTCCCACAGAGATTTTACAAAAATACCAGACATAAAACTATTTTGCTAGCATGCTTCATTTGAAAAGAACAAAGTAAAACAGGGCTTGTTTCATCTTCTTGGTTTAAAAATAGGTGGCTTCTCAGTCTGTACTTTTTTTCAGTAGAGCTACTCCAAGTCAAAAACATGGGAGATTGTTGTGGCTGAACCCCAGCCGGCAGCTCACCCAGGCAGCTGCTCACACACTCCCTCGCTGGGATTAGGGAGAGAATCAGAAGGGTAAAAGTGAGAAACTCGTGGGTTGAGATAAAGACAGTTTAATAAGTAAAGCAAAGCTGCACACACCAGCAAAGCAGAACAAGGAATTCATCCACCGCTTCCCGTGAGCAGGCCCGTTCAGCCATCTCCAGGAAAGCTGGGCAATGTCACGTGTAAGGGTGACTTGGGAAGACAAAGACCATCACTCTGAATGTCCCTCCCCTTCCCCTTTTGCCCCCCAGCTTTCTGTGCTGATCATGAGGCCATATGGTGTGGGATATGCCTCTGGTCACTTGGGATCAGCTGTCCCAGCTGTGTCCCCTCCCAGCTCCTTGTGCACCCCCAGCCCCGTCACTGATGGGTGGGGTGAGAAACAGAAAAGGTCTTGACACTGTGCAAGCCCTGCTCAGCAATGGCTAAAACATCCCAGAGTTACCAACATTGTTTCCAGCACACACCCAAGCTTCAGCCCCATCCTGGCTGCTGTGAAGAATATTAACCAGAATAAGCACAGAGTTGTATTTCAGTAAAGGACTAAAATAACCATGATAACCACAGAAAATAAAACACTGCAGTGTGGACATTCTATTAAACAGAGTATCTTCAGTATTTCCAGCTCTTAATGAAGATACTAATCTAATCTTTCTTGGGTACTCCATCAAATCACAAATTGATCCAGAGTCATCACCTGTAACATAAAGCACTTTCAGAAACAACATGATTTCCCTTGCTCAATTAAAAAAAGCAAAAACATAGAACTACTCCTGGGTTTTCCTATTAATGCACAGTCTACCAGTAAGTTATTACTGTCTAGTGGGAACTTTCCTTTCAAACTTGTGTCTGGTCAGACCTGACAGCAGTCCTTCTCCAAGTATAAACGAGTAGGTTGGTTGAAAGTGATAAAGTTCTGCTCTTTTCTGCCCTACTGCATTACTGGTGATTGATTTGCTCATGATAAGAAGCTATGATGCCATGTCTAATGGCTAATCGAGTGCCTTCCTCTTCTCTGCTAAATAAAGCAGGGATCCTTGCCAGAAAATATGCTCGGAACAGTCTTCCCCCTCTTTCATCTTTTTCTATGGGACAGTTGTATCTTCACAGTTTGGTCACAGTTGTTGCCACACAGGTGGATTATGAGACTAATGTGTCATCTCCTTATCTGCTTAGGGAAAACGTAACATGACTGGCCAAGAATAATTTATAGAAGACTTTGTAGAATTAGACCTTTTTCACGTTAATCCTCTGAAGGATGGTGTAACCTTAGCTACCCAGTACTTGGATTTTGCACCACAGCATATACCAGCATTACTCAGTTTATCAGTTTGATGCAAGACAAGGACCAAACAAAACAAGATTTAAGTGATTCAAGGCAGGCTAGGCAAAGCCCATCCCAGCTTCAGAAGGACAGCTGAAAAGCTGAACGCACTTTATGGCTCTACAACCTCTCCTGCATAAATCCCCATGAATATTCTCACCTCATGCTGTTCAGCCTGGCTAACTCTCACAGCTCAAGCCTCTTTGCTCCCACTAGGCTCACAGTGAATGAGCCAGCCTAAAAATGCAGCAGCAAAAATATGTCATCACCAGATAATATTCCCCAATTCTCAACACCTAATCATTTGCTCCAGCAGCTATTGACACAAAAGCCATATGGCTTTCAACTTATTGAGTCTTTTCTTCTAAATGTTTCCTGCTGACCCAACTTGGCTTTCCATTTTCTGTTGACCAAGAGTTTTTCTAAAGGTCACAACTGAGTCTGCTTTCTGTGGTACCAGAAAGAGAAACTCTAGCAATCAGAATAGCAGCCACCATTTGCTCTGCAGCTGAGAAGATATGAAATACTGATGAAAGCACATAAACCCCCCACCCCCCCAAAAAACCAAAAATCCAAACCAAAAAAACACACCCTCCTCTCCCCCCTGCCACATGTAACCTCCACATCAGAAACAGTCTGAGTCATTGTGTCCAAATACTGGAATACAGAATAATCTCAGTACAGGTAAATTAAAAACTTGTATGTAAATATTTTATTCTCTTGTATTTTGCAAATCAGAAAGCAGTGTTTGGTAATAAAAAATAATACAGCATTATTATTTTTCTTCCAGTCCAGACTCATATATTACCAGGTTTCCCACATTACAGATGAAACTGTCTCTTACAGTCTAAAGATAGCATTCACTTTCAGTATATTCTGTACTTTCGACTTATTTAATATTAGTCTTCTGAACTATTTACAAATATATTACAACCTTTAAACCTCAAAGCAAAGAGTACTTCAATAATCAATCTGACATAAGGATCAGTAGCTTCTACATAACTTCAGTGTTTAAGAGAAACTATACACGCAGTGCGGTAGATCTGAATAATTTATATCTTTTAAAAAAAAGAAAAGCATTGAAAGTTTCTGAGTATAAAACTTTCGCATTGCAGTGGTACCTACTGACCCTCCTCGACTGGAGGACAGGAATGTGAGGTGATGTCGCTGTTCTTGTAGAGAGCCTCATCTAAGTCCAGTGCCGTGTTGCTCACCTTGAGGGTCATGCAGCCGTGGTAGGACGCGGTGACCGGAGTGGAAGTGACAGGAACGTCTGTCAGAAAGGGGAGATAAATATCTCTGACAACTGCTTTTAAATAAATACCTGCCCTACCTAGGCTTAGATAGCCATCACTTCAACAAATTCAAGCTCACCTCTTTCCATGCTAGGGTTTCTACCTCCCCCTACTCCTCTCGCCAGAAGGCAAGAGCACAATCCCAGACGCGAGGAAAACACCATCTGTTCTGGTGCTCAAAAGCCCTTCTCCCAGGCTGAACCCTTCCTCAGCTGCTCTGTGTCTCTGCAAGGCCTCCAGACCTGATGAAACCATGAAACCTTGTGCTGCACAGCAGCAAGGCTTCACTGCAGTGGCACAATGTGCTCACACAGCTTTCCAGCCCCATGTTTTCCCCCCCTCCACCTCTGAACCCTCTGCTTTGTCATTGGTGGAGAGGTTAGACCTTGCTCTAATGCTCCTTCTCTTCAAAATAGCTTCCAAAAGATTATAGGAAGAACTTTATGACAGGTAAGCACTTCCCATATGCTTGCTCTACCACTTGCTGGACTCATCTTTACCATGACTTTGCTGTATACAAGCGCAGGGACGTTGCTGGCCTTCATCAGCAAGTTGCTGGAATGCATCAGTTGAATTGGTCAGACTAATGAGACTAATTTTTACTGTGGAGATCCACCGGTGACATTCTTTTAATCAGTTTACCAGAGGCAGAAAACAGATGGCAAGGAAGAAGACACTAAGCACAATCCAATAGACTAGAGGAAATTAGTCAATCTTAGTACTAACTTCTGCAATGTCATACACACTGATTGTAAACAAACGAAAAACCCCACACAGTAACATGAAGACAAGAAACTCTACATGAGCTGTGTCCTCTACCATTCCCCAAAGGTCATTAGTTTATTTACAACCCAAAGCTGACCCAATCAAACTGGTTGTGCAATGGAAAATAATGAATGTCTCAAAGAACATTTAACTTCACAGTGATTCAGGTAGCTAAATAAACCATTTGTCTTTATATTGAAGCAAGGACAACTTGAACAATAGGTTGTCCTGTTGGCCCAAGATTTTATGAAATTTAAAGTGTTCTGCCTGGAGATATGTGGGGCTGATGTGATCAGACACAGCTCAGACAGTATCTAGGACTGAGTGGGAGAGAGAACATTTGTGGGAGAGCAGTATGCCACAAAGAAATACTGTAAATCTTTTCAGCTTCCTGGAGAAGTACCATTGCTCGGTAGTTGCTTTAACTAATGATGTTACCTATTTCTTATTCCTCCCCATTTACCAAAGTTTATCTGCAAAGTCTGCTTAAAAGAATGCAGCATCTCTGTTGTAATACTCATATGAATGTACACTACATTTTGAGTCAGAAGAAATTGAAGTTGTGGCTTACCAACCTGACAACTTGTCTAAGGAATCAAGCAGATTGCTGTTACATGTGCCACAGGGCTGACTGAGAGACAGCGTGGGCTTTCAGATGAACTTGTAAGAGATTTTGAAAAAATAATTTCTTTTTCTTTGTGTTGTAGTTGTAAGTCATGTGAAATATTTCATCTTCTGTTATGACAAGAAATGGATCTGTCAGAAATGTGGTCATGTAAAGATTTGGAAGCCTAGTTTAAAGGTTCCTTCACCTGGTGGAATGCATATTTCCTGAAAAAACACCTCTGCATCACATAAATTACATCATTTAGGATTTATGAGAACTGAAAAGCCTATAGAAAATGTAATAAATGCCTACATGTTCCCTCTTATCTGTTGAAACTCTAAGTAGTATTTCTTCCACATCTGCAATATTAACTGTGCTTAGGATCAGGCATATTACATATTTGGACCCAGAATTCTTTCTTTATTTGTGGCAATGGAATAAAGACGTGAAGTTTGACCACTATACTGTTTTTTCCACAGGGTATGGAGGCATGGAAAAACTGAAAACTACGTAATGTTTTCAAAATCTGAATAAGCCAAACTCACTTAGATCTGACCATTCGGTATTGTTACTTAATCCAGAGTGATTAATCCAGCTGAAGTGCTGAAATGTTTATTTGCTTGGCAAATAACAGGGTTTCTCATGCAAGCGCTGGGTTCCTCTCAATGGCGAAAGCAGAGCACTGGCAGAAATTCCCGTTGCTAAGCACAACAGATCAAAGAGGGGATAGCAGCTAAACCTACAGCAGCCAGCTGAGCCTGAACTGCCACAGCCATGGTATCTCACACTTAGTTCTGGCAAATCAAAAAAGGTGCTGCACCCACCACAGGTAGTCTAAGCAAACCATAGAGAACTTTGGACAGTGACAGAATGGGATGATCACCTGAGCTGTGGAAGTCTCTGCTGTGCCTCTGAGAGCTACTTAAGAAAGCAGGCAACCCTCTTGCCTGTGCAATGGCCAGCTTGGATAGATCAATCAGAGACTGGAAAATGCCACGTTTGGGATTCCAGCCTTGTTCCTGCCAGTGTGTCAACATCCCAGAGTGTGTGGCCTCCTCCTTTCAGGTGTGACTGGGAGCCATTTGCATCATCAGCAAAAATCCTCTGTAAATTCTTGCTCATGGTGGGGACAGCCTCACCATGTGTCCTAGTACATGTGGCACCTCAGCCACCCTGTTCCAGCTTAACTGCTTCAGCACCTATCAAGAGGCCAACATTTGTGCCTCTCCCTTGCTTGGGCAAGTAAGGGCAAGACTTTGCTTAGCTGCTGGCATCATGTGCATCAGAAACATAAGTGTTTCCTTAATAGCATTCCTCAGCAGAAGGGACAGATAAACCTGTTCAGCCAGAACAAGAAACAAACTCCCAAACTTGGCCAAAATTCACAATTCAGATTAAAGTTTGATCTTAAAAGTTCAGAAGGAAGAAGCAAACTGACCTCCCAGAAGAAACTCTATTGTTGCTGAAAAGCCAGAGAAACTATAAATGGTGTTAACCCCTTGGTTGTGCCCTACATGCTCTCTGCTGGGAGGCAGTCAGTTAACTGTGTCATGCTGTGATCAGTTCAAAGAGACCATCAGCCAGGGAGAATCACCACACTGGGCTTCCCAAGGTTCAGGCAAAACAACAAGTCCTAGTACTCCTCTCAAGGAGTGCTCCCACGGGTTCATTACACTAATGAAGCACTGCAAGAACCTGCAGTCCAGCTCCTATGGATTTTACCAGGTTTAAGATAATAACCCAGCTTATAGCTATCCTTCAGATAAATCATTCCTACTGTTGAACAAGCAAAACCTCTTTCTATTTTTGCCTCCAGCTGTCCTCAGGACACAATCATTCAAGGAAAATGCAACCCCATATCTGTTATGTGCCTGCACTGCAGACAAAGCCTGCTCAAGCAGAAACAGGAGTCTCACAGCTTGAACAGAAACAGTTTTCCTGATTCCCAGCTCAGCAGGGTGGTCCATGGTATAAAACTGGGGACTCACCTGGCAATCCTCCCACGTATGTCTTCGTTGGCTGCAAAGAGCTCTCCAAGATGGACAGACTGTCCTCCAACTCAGAGATGCTTAGTTCACTCTCTCCTGCTACTCCATCTACCCTCAGGGATAAGTGATCTTTCTTGAGGAGGACGTCTATAGAGTGTTCCTTCTTATCACAGAGATTTATTGCCAGTCTGGACACAACTGTGTTCTCCAAGGCCACGATGATAAACTGAACAGCAGGGGAAAGAAAGAAAAATAAGTAGTGAGCAGAAAAATACTTACCAGCCACACTTACCAGTACCAGGATGACCCCAGTGTGGCCTTTATTACAAATATTTTGCAGAGCCTCCAGAGAATTAAGATTATTACTATTGCTGATTGTATTCTGAGCTCATTTGCATAGATGAAAACCCAATGAATCAGTGGGAATAATTCTTGAAACCATGTTTCCTCAGAGAGAGTTCTTAGTGGGTCTTGCAGAAGTCATTATATTGCACTGGAACCAAACCGACTGGAGCTGCTGTACTGTAAATGAAAACTGGCTCATGGGATTTAGTGAAATCCTTCCTGGTTTACCCTTGTGGAATTCCAGAATCTAGCCATCTATTATGAATGCCATTAAATAGTAGCTTCAACACTCCACCATAACTGGCCTTTCACACCACCTTTCCCACACCTAAAGCCTGTCTCTTGGCTCCTTTGAGACAGTTACTGATAAGCAAAAATGGAAATCCCTGGTTTATGGCACTAAACAGTTTCTGTGCCAGAAAAAAAAAAAGTATGCCTGCATTCAAGAGAGCAGTTCCATCTTTTACCTAGGCCACGTTTTCAAAGAGCTCCCTATTAGCATCTGGCACACACCTCTAAGAGGCAGAACTTTTGTGTCAGGCAAGCACTGTTGTTTCAGACCAGGCTATGAACAGGTGGGACAAATAAGGAGGCAGGCAGCAAACGTGACAACTGTTTTTGAAAATGACTTCCAGTTAGCAGGAAATAGCAAGAAAACTTCTCTACAAAAATACTTGTTTGTACCTGTTGTTTCAGTTTCTTTGTGGAGTGATAGTCAATCAGAGACAGTGATAGAGGGACAGATGCTTCTTCTGTAACTAGGGCAAACAGCACACCAGTATCTGTTGCTGGTTGAATTACAGCATTTACTTCAATTTCCCAATTTGTCTTGGTTTCATTTCCAGAAGAAGGTTGCACTATAGAAAAAGAAATGCATAGGATAATGTGTCAAATGGGTAAGTTGTTCAGTTTCTCCCTGGAGAAGAGCATAGGCAGATGAGCATCTGGAGAGGCTGCCACCTTTCTTTTATTCAAAAAAATATCATTCCAAAGCACCTGAACATAAAATTGGACAAGAAAATGGCATCAGTTTCTTCCTGCTTATGAATCAGTTTCTTCTTGCTTATGCATTCTGCTGCTTTTCGGAATGTCAAGGGACAGCATTAAGCTTTTTTTATCACAAAGAGTCAGTCAAATTCTCATGGCTGCCAATCTGACGCATTCAAAGAATTGCTGCAAGATAGGTCAATCAAAAACCAATTTTTGAACCAGTCTGCCCATAGTTCATTGAGAAATCTAAGTTGAAATTTGTCATGCGGGAAACATTTCTCTGAAAGTCTGTATTAAACTCAAAAATTATATAAGCATACTACACTCATCACCCACTCAAACTCTTCCTGATCACCAACCTCTCAGAAGTGTGACATGTTTTATTTCACCTGCTGAACCCTGAATTAAACTTCCTGGTATCTTCTTACTGCCTCAGTGCCCTTGGAATTTAAAAGGTAATGCAGGCTGCAAAGAAAGATCTCAATCCTGCTTCTGCAACCTCCCTTCACAGGAGTATTAGCTTTACTAGTTCACAACATCTCGGAGAATAATTGTTTGAAAAAAAAATGCAGGTGCTGAGGCCTTATCTCAGCTGAGTGCTGTCATCTGGACTTCACCTGCACTTTAGATGCTGCCTTGTCTTTACTTTGCAACTTTTGAATCCATGTGCTAAGTAATATAACAGACACCTAGTACTCCCTAATTTACAATGGCACAGCAGAAAACCTATATAATGCTGAAGAGATGGCTCCTGCAGGGCAGGACTTAGACACCACACTGAAATAGATGGTCAGCATTTGTGTGGGTTCAGAAATACTGATAGTTGATTACACAGATAAGCAAACAGTAATCTAGAGCAGTAAAAGGTGCCTTTTTGAGTGCTACATTAAGACGGACAAGTTCGGTTTGAAACTTGTTATTACTGCATGCCAATTTCATTAGTTTCTATCAGAGATATGCTTAGTGCATTTGTCCCAAGTGTAAGTAATGACACCCCATGATTAAAAGTGAAACCAAGACAATAGACAATATTAATTTTTCTGTCTATCATAAGCTCAAGATACAGCAGTATAGCTTGCAGCTCTCCCACTTGAGCAGAAAACAATGGTAGGGACTGGAAGCAGAAGCACCTAAGCTGCTGACAGAGAGATGTAAAGCCTCTAAGGCTGAGGATGAGCTGGAGCCAGTCTGGATGTGAAATGTATTACTGGAGCTACACAGAAAGAACCTAATCCACGCTGGGCATATTTTCACTGGCTCGAACTATCATATATAGGCCTTCCTTCGCTCTGAACCACAGGTTTAGTCTTTTCTGCATCAATCAACAGTGAGTCTGGCATACACCTAAGTTTTACACAGTTTATTAACCAGGTGTGGTTAATGGCAGGACAACAGGTCAGAAATGAAAAAACCCAGGCTACTTACTGTAAGTAAGATTAAACACGGCAAAACCTCGGCCGGGATAGAAAGATCCTCGTCCTGCTACAGCAAAGCACTGCATCTTTTCATTCATCTTTATGGTCTCCTGGATAGAGGTGTCCTCCCCATTCAGCCAGTTCCACGCCCGCATGCAACCATCCAGCCGAGGGTTTATCTAGGAAGATAAAGCAGTATCTTATGCCTCAAACTATTGTTCAGTGAAGAAGAATTGGGTGGAAAGGAATACTGAGTTATATTACGATACTAAACAGTAGAAATAATTTTGATGTGTTATGCATATGCAAAGCAATAGGCAGCAACCCCAATCCTGCAACCCCAAGCACATGAGTGGTCAGTATTTCTCAGGAAACTCCCCTGAGCTCAGCTTGTCTCCACAAGACAGAAGGGCACTAGCTAGTACAGGTGTTGATTTGGTTGTATTGTATTTCTGTAAGTTCCTCTATGTGTTGCCCATCATTAGTACCACTTTTTTCTAAAGCCCTGTAGCCAAAGCTCTGTAATTCTGCATTGCAAATGCTGGAAGCTAACTTGAGGCTGAAAATCCCAATCCCCTTGTCACTGCAAACAGCCTGTGTGACACACAAGACAGACATAGGACCTGATCATGGTGTAAGTTTTTGGGTTCTGGCTCAAGGAGGGGTGCCTGCACCACAAGACAGGCACACCACTCTGTAAAAACCTTATTCCTTCTAGCTTCTAGTTAGGCTATCCTGTACCAAATATCAGCATTAAAATGTGAGTCAGTGTGTAAAGAGCAGGTTCCTTGCAAAGCCTCTAAATCAGCACCACTACCCCCAATTAACTGAAGGAGAGAGAGAATTAAGTGTCTGAGCCAGGATAAAAACCTGAGGAGTTTCTGGCTCTCAATCCTAGACTCTGACTACACCTTAAGCTTACTGTTTCCGACATGCGGTGGCCCTAAATGACTTCTTGTGAGGCACAGGAGCTGTGAGGCTCAGCTGCTGCACTCCCAGTCACAGAGCCACAAGCTTGTCACCTCATTTAGGAATAAAGAGATGCAAATTTGGGTTTCAAGGTGACAGCTCTGCTTGTGGTCCATATTCAAACCAGCCTGAGCAGCGGCTATTCCAGAAACACAGCAATCATCCAATCTCACCCAAGGAGTGCCTTAACTTTTATTCATATGCTGTATCTACTTCAATTAGGAGGAAATAAAGAAGCTTCTGTTTTTCCTTGGGTCTCGCTAAACTGAAACAGCAAACACGAGCAGCAAATTGTGATAAGTTATACATGAAGCACAAACTTTGGTTGCATCACAAAAAGTGTCCCTGATGTTGGTTCCAGACTTAGTAGGTACAGTGGCACCCTCACACAGCAATGTGCCCACCGACCCCTCCCCCAGGCCACTCATGCTCTCCAAGCCAGCGTGACCACTGCGAATTCTGTCATCTGCTCCACTTTTGCTGTGCCCAAACTCTGCAGGTGGGATACATCTCACCCAAACTTATCAATCAAAAAATCTGGAGTCTCAACTTTGCTGCTGGCTTAGGCTCCTGCTATAGTCAATGGACAGAAAGCTGTATGCAGAAGATGATAATTCCACCTGTTTAATGGCAGGTTGAACTGCTCTCAGGAAAGACCGACATGACCCAAGAGAAGATGAAATCAAGCTCTTCAGGCATGCAAAGGAACACAAGTGATCATGCTAATACTTACTGGTAGAATAAGGTCCTTGGTTTTGAAAGGAATGCCTCCTACTGTCAAATTCAGCTGATACACTCCCTTGTCTAGAGTAAACAGGTCCCCTGAGACAGCTATTTTCATAACTGCATCCCTGTTGACCTTTATAATCAAATTTCTTTCGAGTTCCTCAACAGAGATCTGAAAAAGTAAAATTCCAAATTGAGTAATTCAGTATGAAAAGAACTTAGCATCTGCAGCTTCAGGTACAGGACAGACACCGGTGAAATCCCCAAGACAAAGAAGTATTTTCAATTCCCAAACCTCTTTGTTTACCTTTTAAGCTACATTCCACCTTGATATGTAAATCTCTAGAAAGCAGTCTGTGGTTACCCTTATTGGTGAAGACAGTCCAGCTACTTCAAAACAGCTACAGAAAAATGTGAGTGGATTAACTACATGACTTTTGTAGCTTGCTTTATGCAAAATGTAAATGCAATAATGAGTTATTAATGAGAAACTTCCTATTGCAACTGCATGTGAAAGGAAAAGCTGGAAAGCCAACAAGATGTCTTTTGTTGGATCAGTGGAAGATAACACAGAAGCCTCCCAGACCCAGGTTTTGAATACCAACCTCTGCAAAAAGCACAACAGATGATGTAATTTTTGAGAGGGTAACAAAAATGTGTAATAGGCAATAACTTTTCTCCCAAAAAAGCATCTGCAAGTTTTCCCTCCATGTGTCCGAAAAGCTACTTCTAGGAAGATTCTATTACCACTGAAATTTCAAAAAAAGTCATCATTTTGATTATGACCAGGTTGCACAGAGAAGCACTATAAAGCTTCTGTGGAGGGAGAGAAGGTGAAGCCCAAAGGTGATGCACCACACTGCTGAACAGCAGCCGGGATTCTGCTGCCGTGGGACCTGGGTCCTGCTACCAACGGGGTGTTCTGTGGCAGAAGACAATCTCAATCTTCCTGCAGAGAAGAAGAAAGGAACACACCTCCACTATTTCATAATCTTCTTTCCACTCTATGACAGATACTCCACCTACCCATTCTTCATCCATACAGCTCTGTTCCCTGGGACACCCAGATGCTGCTTCCATCAGTGAGCTGCTGTACAGAACCAGTTATCTATTTCAGAGGGTGTTTAGACATGTCCTTCCTTCTCCCTGCTAGCAGGCCAGGTTCTGAGCACCTTTCTCTCTGCATTTTGACCAACTGTCCCAAAATTGCTCTTATCAGCCATTCTGAGCTCTTGCTCTGTGGCTCTAACATAAAGGAGGACAGGGTTGAGCAGGTTCATACCCAGGCACTCCCTTTGGATTGCAGTCTTCAGTAATGAAGATAAAGTTAATTTGATAGTTGAAAAGATTATTCACAGACTTTCCTCTTCTCATGAACCTTTTTTCTTGTGGATTCCAGTACAATCTGGTTTATGTTGCTAGAACACTGTTTACACCTGGTGTGTTGATCTGTGCCATATCCTACAGGACATGAATTTATTTGTCTGCAGCTTGCTTGTTTAAAGTAGCACCTACACCTCCAGACTGCATTCCATGGAGACACACAAGCCAGTCTCAAACAGGCTTTTTTTGGGTATTGGAAGGCTGTAAAGCCCATTCAGTGTATGAAACATAAGCCCACAGGTCCTGGCAGCCACAGCCCAACTGGCTGAGCTACACAGGCTATGTAGCCAAAACCTCACAGGGACACCTCTGCTCAGTGTCGTGGTCACCACTGCCCTAATGCTCCGGGGTATGGAGTGCCACAGGGAGCTGGCACAGACCATCTCCCTGCTCCTGGCACAGACAGTGGGCAGAGGCAGAGCAAATGGGAACAGGGAAAAGCCAACTGCAGCAGTGCCCATACTGTACTTCCTCTGTGAGGAAATTCTGCTACTTACTGGGCCACCAGAATTCAGGGCCTTCTAAAATTTTTTTAGATTGTATAGCAAGTAATAACACAGAAATATAAAAAAAAAGGTTCTGAGTTCCTAGCTGCATCTGATCTTTAATATAAGCAAACCCAAATCAGTGAAAACTTCCATAAGTGAAGGGGTTAATCACTGTGGAAATTCTCAACAGATTCCAGTTTAGGAAATGACATTCTGCCTACTTCACAATGCCCCCCAGTTATTTAGGCTCCTGCTTCTTATAGTCAAAGCTTAATTGCTGGTGCACCACCATCACCTACAAACCAAAAGGGGAAGCATCTCAGTAGTTAGCATGGTGCTCCAATTCCCTACTCTTGTGGCAAGGAGAAGCTACTTGCTGCCTGCCACCACAACCCAGGGACATTCAGGAGGACAATTCTCATAGCTGAGAACTCATATGGTTAGCCACAAGGGCAGTCAGCTTTGTGTTTTGGATTCATGCCCTGGATAGGTCATAGCACATAGCCAGCCTGTCCACTGTTTGCTGAAAAGCAAGAGGACAGCACTGAAAAGGGACAGAACTACAATCAGCGCAGGGTTAAAGCCAAACAGCAATCTTGTGATTGCTTAACTTTCAGCCCTGACATTTAACAGTGCAGGTAAGTTCCTATTTTTGCTAACCAGACTGTGTCCTCAGAGCAGTGCAAAACTGAGCACTGAAAATAAGACAAAATGATGACTGTTTTTGGAAATGCAAAACAAACAGAAGGCAAGTGCATTCTCTGCTATCATACTTTCATATGTGCCACTTCATCCAGCTGGATTACACACAAATAACCACATTAAAAGTCTTTCCTGAGGCTTGCTTGTTTGTGTTTTCAGTGCTGGTTCAATGCTCATTTCAAAATATCTTAGGAGGGATTAAAACCAGAGAAAATACCTAGGTAGAAATATTGGCCTGAAGTTTTGAAAATGCCATCATATTTCCATTAAATTATGCAACTTCTTCTCAAGAGATAAGAACACTGCTGGCGCTTTTTCATATGTTTTGCTTTTAAATACCCATTGTTTTTCCACCTGCTCAAAGTTAAATAGTAAAACTGCTGTTTTCTAACAACCCATATGAAGTTCTCTCCAGTATCCAAAGTCCTCTGGTTAAGATCTAATCAAAACTAGGGACTTGATTCTGTGCATACTGAAGTCCAGGCTAAAGCTCACAACTGCACTTGAGCCTGGACTGTGACCTCTGAAGATTGTTGGGGTTGTGCTTCATAGAAGGTGAGGCTGCAAAGTACACACAAGTCTATGCTTAAAATGAAATATGTGGCTACATGCTTTATAAAAGGAGACAGATAAAAAGAAATCCTTTAACGGGATTTCCTAAATTAAAAATCATGCCAGACAGAGAAGAAAGGAGAAATGAGAGGGGGGATAAAATGGAGGAACATATTTATAGTTGTATCACTCAGCCATATATATTAAATTGCATTTAGAGGTGTGTGGCACTAGATGTCAAGCAGAAGAGAGCCAAGTACCTCTAGGGTGAAAGCAAGAGATAAGAAATACAGCAGAGAAAGGAGAAATCAGCAGCCCCCCAGCAAACCAGGCAAGGTCCCAAGTCTCAAGGGTGTCAACCATGAAATCAAGAACCAAAGGCTCCTTCCCTCTGGTGCTGTTCATCCATGGGTAAATCCTTCTGCTTTGGGGCAGTATCAGCACTGCAGTGTTTCCCTTTGGGAGCCAGTCACTAGCGCTATGGCCATTGACCTGCTCCAGGCACACATTCCTGTGCCAGCACTGCATAAAGCTCTCTCCTCCACTCATGCCATGCTCTCTACGCCTCTGGCACCTGCCAAGCCCTGCTCAGCCCACATGTAGGGAACACCCCTGGCTGCAGGGCCACCTCTGCCCCCACCCCATCAGTGTGGGTCCTGCCCACCTGTCCCACACAGCACCCACAGCTTGGTCTGTATTGTCCCAAAAAGCCCTGGGGAAGGATTTCTGGGGTTTTACACAATCTCTCAGAAAATGTGCAGGGTGTGTTGCTGCAGCAACTCAGCCAGGTAATGTCTTGCTTAGGATGATACCTGGGGATAAGAGCCCTGACGCTGATAGCTGGCAGGAGACCAATAATTCTTGCCTAAACATGACACTTACTTTTATCATACCGACTTCTCTCCCTGAAGAAAGAAAATACATTTCAGCTGTGTCCCCTCAAACTAATATGGAGTAGTTTGTAATTATCTCATAATGAGGTATGGCACTTAACAAGTATATTAGCTTCTGTGTTAGATGAATTAGCTTGGTAACTGCTGATTTTTGTGACTCCCAAGTCACCCTAGTGGCATCCACTCTTCTTCTGTCACCATCCTCTCTTTGCAGGCAATTACAATTTTCATATTCCAAATTAGCAGAACAACTCTTACTATAAAATTCAGTAAGAACTGGCTTGAAGCTATTCCTATATCTAAAGATACAGCATGTCACACATTTTATTTACAGCTTCACTGAACCTCTACAGTTCTCCATTTGGAATCTAAAACTGTTTCAGTGACCCAAAAGGAACTGAACCAAACTTCACCTCATCTGCTGAAAACATTACCAAATGTCAGTAGTTGACAATGAATGTATTCGAGGACTTCTTTATTTATTAATTAGAAACAATCTTTTTCTCACCTTGCTTATTTCTTTAATGTGCCATTTTGAGTTTTTATATACTAAAAAATGTAAACCAGAAAATGATTCACAGTAACCAGTATCTGCATTTGTCTCACGTGTGAGTTAGCTGAGAACTTCCCACCCACTCCCCAAGAGGCATATCAACTTAAAAGTTAAAAGAACTAATTAAGTAAGAAAAAATCAAAGGAGAGGAAAAGGCAGAAGTGAGAAAGCATGTATAAACTGCTCATCTACTGCAGGATCATACTGCAGGATCATGTCACGAACAGTCACAACTGTAACGCTCCCAAAATCACCACTCAGTGTTCTGTGAGAGTGCCAAGAGAAACACAAATCCTTACAATCTCATGAGATTGCTGGGATTATGGTATCAGTAAACAGATGCTTCAGGAATTACAGTGTTAGTGCCATCGTCTTAGCCCTACTGCATCTCAAAGGCACTGTTTGTGCAAATGGTTGTGCTGGTTGTGCAAATTAGAGATGCAGTCTATATTACAATGCATATAAAGTATAATTCAATTTGTTAGGAAAAATATCCCATTCTCACCCTAGAATGTATAACATACTGGAATGCATTTAATGGATAGATAGGTTGGAAAAGCATTTTCCCAAGAATACACAAGGTCTATCTGCACTTGACAAGTACATCCCAAACAAGCCAAGAAGGAGTAAGAAATCAGCAGGGCTCTGGGCTCACCGTTTGCCACATGCCATGGTTGATAAGTGGTCCAGTGCTGGTCACGCGGCCGATTCCATTGTATTTCAGCTGCAGCTCTAGCCGTCCTTTGCGCAAAGCCAAGACTATCCATGTGCTGTCTTGATGGCCTCCAGCAAAGAAAAGGATACCTTCAGGATCAAAGGTTCTAAAGTCGAACTCAGCCACAAGTCTGACCGCACAGGTGCCAAGAAATAAATTAGTTACGCAGAGTTCAAAAACCACAGAGTATTTTCCATACAGATAGCATCAATTCTAGCAGCTATAAAGCTCCGCTAAAACATACTAGCTTTTAATGCACTCCTGAAAGCCTTAAGATGTGAACACAGCTTTTAAAATATCATCAAGAATAAAGAATACAATACTATATTTTGGTAATTATCCTAACAGCTCTGTGGTCAAGGCTGCCTTTCTCAATGACTGGTTTGGATAATGTTTAGCCTTACAGGACTTCATAATCCAAGCAACTAATGATGAATGTAGGGTCAATTATTATTGTAACAACTCCCTTGCATGCATCAAAGCCACTCAAAGCATTTGACTGTTGTTCTAAATTGTCCTCACCTCGTCAGTTGTTTCCTTTTGAAGCGCAGCCTGATAACAGGAGTGCCGCTGAACATCCTTCCCAGGTGCAAGGATTTAATACTCCTTCCAACAGCAAAAGGCACACATGGTATGATGTTCTATAATCAAAACATATTTCTGAGTGCTTATTCTCCTCACACAGCAGAAAGAGAATCAGAGAGTGCTGTAAAGCAAAGGTCTGTTCTGCAGTTACAGCAATGAACGCTGACATACCTCACATGTATTCATGTCATGGGAAAGTTTCACTCCCCCTCTGCCGTCACAATGACAGGTGTAACTCCCTGGTGAGTTGACACAGGTCTGTTCACAGAGCTTTTCTTCACATTCATCTATATCTACACAAAACCAGTGAAGAAGAGAGACAAAACACTTTGTTTGTTTAAACATGAACCATCTTGGACTAAAAAAGCATTTTTAGTGCTGTTTTGTAGCACCTTACTCTTGAGCATGCCCAAGTGCTCTGTAGCCTGTGACATATCTTTACAAGAGAGAAGAGTTAAAATCAGCATCTGCACAAAGGGAGGAGCTCTTGATTCCCTTGAAGGCAGGGAGGCTCTGCGGAGAGACCTCGACAAATTAGAGGGCTGGGCAATCACCAACTGCATGAAGTTCACAAGGGAAAGTGCTGAATTGTGCACTTGGGATGGGGTAACCCTGGATGTACAGACTGGGGAATGAGAGGCTGGAGAGCAGTGCCATGGAAAGAGACCTGGGGGTCCTGGTCGATGGCAAGCTGAACATGAGTCAGCAGTGCCCTGCAGCCAGGAGGGCCAACCCTGTCCTGGGGGGCATCAGGCCCAGCATCACCAGCCGGGCAAGGGAGGGGATTGTCCCGCTCTGCTCGGCACTGGGGCGGCCTCACCTCGAGTGCTGGGGGCAGTTTTGGGTGTAACAACATANTTGTGGGTCCCTTCCAACTCAGCTTATTCTGTGAAATCTATTTTCACAGACAGATTCCAGCTGCCCAAAGATACATAGCAAGTCAGTGGGAAGGCTGGAAGCAGAACTCAACTACTTGTCTCCTGGAGCAGAGCCCTGGGCTTTAACTTCTAGGCAAGACTTCCTCCCTTCAGGCCCCTTCTGCTATGCCTGTACTGACTGGCTTCTGCTCCTTGGAGCCAGGGACTGCAAGTAAAACCTGAGTTTCTCATTCACGGTTTTCTTTTTTTTCATCAGCTGTTTTTTATCCTCACAAACAAATGCCTGAAAGCAAATTGTGACAGCCCACAGGGATCTCTTCAGGCACAGTTTAACACTTAACGCCCAACAGGACTGACTGAAGTGTGATTTGAGTCATTAACTTAGACAAAAGGCAGGGAACAATGCTGGTTTTGGAATACTTTCAAAACTTACTCTGTTGAGAAAGCTTGCGGCAGTGTAGCCAGCAGAACTGTGCCTGGTTCCAGTACATTTTAAGTTCCTAGTTCAGTGTAATACCACAAGAGAGGTTTTGAAAAAACAGCTACTGCTTTGTAACTTTTCTTGTCCTATAAAGAGAGACAGCAACATGCACAGATGCTTCTGAGCTTTCACCAGATCTTGCTCTTGTCGAAAGTTCAAGAAATCTCACTACTCTGGCTCATAAAGCTCGATTCAAGTCATCAAAGATGACTGCAAACTCAGTGAACGCAAAGATGACAGCAAGCTCGATGAACTCAAAGGTGACTGCAAACTGCAAACTCAGGCCAAACTAGGGAAAGGGAACAGAACTCCAGTATGCAAGCACGATTAAAGAAAGCAAAAAAGCTTTTAATGAAGCCTGAAACGAAATTTCTGGGGTTCTACATATTTAAACTATGTAATAAATGCTAACATATTTCTTGAGCTTACCCTGACAAGTTTTTTTCACGTCATCATACTTGTAGCCTGCGTCGCAAAGACATTCATATGAGCTTATTAAATTTTTACAATGAGCTTCTCCACAGATGTCTGCTGATGCTGTGCATTCATCTATGTCTGCAAAACAAGCAATTAAACAACACAACTTCAGAGAAGTATAATCACTTCACTGTTCACACACTGGAGTGAGCTTAGGGCAAGGAGATCCCTTTGGAAACTGAAAAAAACAGTATCTTTAAGAATCTGCTTTTAGGGTTAGCTAGCTATAAGAAGTGACTTCAGGCTTCAAAAATCAGTTGGTCTTTTTTAGCTTAAGCCATTAACCACAATTGGAAAAAAACAACGCAAAGTTAACCAGGAGAAAAAGGAGGAAAACTGTAAAACAGAGCAACTGTCACAAAACCAAAAAGCCCCACTCTCCCCACTCAGGAGGGCTGAAACTGCAGGTTTAAAAAAGCAACAGGCAGAAACTTAGGAGCAGCAGCATGAATTTTACCAAAACACTGAAGGAACCCTCAGCCTGTGGCACTGCACAGATTTCTGTTCTGTGTCCTCAGACAGGCAAACAATAACTTTTCATACATTTACAAAACTAGGTTCTAAATCTGCTGGTCTGTAGTGGCAAAGGAGAATTGAAGCAGCCCAATTTGTCACAGAGAACAAGCCATGCCAGAGAGATGTGGGGTTTCACCATAAGGGCAGGCAATGAACTGGAACTGTAAGTCCATAAAAAAACCTGACTGTTTTCCTCACATGTTAACTAATACTCTACAGAATCTGGTGTTGACAAAACATTTGCAGTATACTGAGAGTTTAATATTTACTTTTGCTTTCTAGTATGTGTTGAAACTACAATTACATGTTACTCTTGTTGATTTTCCCACGTACGAGTGAACTGGCCGAGCACCCTGTGTAGCTCACTCAACAAATCAAGACAAGAGGGAACTTTTGTGTGCATGCCCATGATGACAAGAATAAACACGAAAAAAAGTCAAAATGCAATGATAAATCTGAGCTATCAATAACCACACCTGACAGTAATCTCAGCAGCTGGAAGGTCACACGTTGAAGCTACAGAATGCTTATGTAGTAGTGCTCACAGTGCTCTAGGAGACATTACTAGGGTAGGAAACAAATGTACACATACAGGAAAACAAACACATTTGTGAGCCCCTCGCCATTCACCCGTCCATGCTGACTGGCACCAGAGCCCAATTCAAAAGTGAAGTTGGCTCTTCTAAGTTGCTGCTCCCAGTAGGAAGGGATACCATGTAATCTATACAGTCATCACTTTTTAGAGTGGAAGTCACATAGAAATAAAAACTTGCTCTTTTTCTTCTTGCTGGTAGCATTAATAAGTTGTTCAGATCAGGTATGCAAATTGTTTAGAAATAAGTCATCACATCTGTCTCGAAGAGGTATATATCTGTTTTTTCATGAGATGCACATAATTTTAACAGCCACCTGTTATTGAGTTATAGAGTTCTCTGTCTCAGCATGCAGTTTCTTAACATTTTTAAAATCTCAGTTGCTTAAGTTTTGGTTATGTAAATTCATTCTGCAGTTTCAATCAGAAACTTCAGGTCCTCACTTTCTGTTCTCAGCTGGTATGTAGAACAGCTGCCAGCCTTTGCTAGGGCCTTTCTACACCTCCTAATATTCAGTTGCAGTGAATTTAGCCATCTGTATCTATTTGAATTCATTAGCTGCTGCACATATCCAAGTTTAAAAAAATAAAATAAGAAAAACACAAAAGAAAAACAAATGGCTCACATACTACAACACTGTGAGGCTGGAAAGAATCATAACAACACATCTGGCCAGCACTTCCTCCTCTCAATGTCAGGATATGAGGACTGATCAACTAAACCAATTTAGCACAATCCAAGCCACAAATCCTCCATGAATCACGCCTGTGTTATGCTTTTGAGAGCATCATGGTCCAACTGCTGACAAGCCCAGGCATGTAGGCTGACTGGAGCACCCAGCACAACCCCAGTGGAGTAAAGCTACGAGGAGCTACCCAGCAAGTTTCGGCTGGGCTAGGGAGTAAACCAGGACTGCTCAGGGCAACCCAGCTCTCCAAAATACAGACCCAAGTCACTAAGCATCCCCCCAAAGCAAACTGAGAGTCCCAGCAAAGCTTACCTTCACATATTTTGCTGTCTTTAAGAGTGTAACCACTGTAGCATGAGCATCGGTAGCTGCCTAGCTTGTTGAGGCAGACTTGGTTACAGCCGCCATTCTGTGTTCTGCATTCATCAATATCTACATCAAAAGAAAGCATTACAGTCAGCTTTTCACATCTGTAAATAATCTACAGGGTGAGAGTGAGATAGGCGTTGCATATTACAGATGCAACAAATGGTTACAAAAAGCACAAAAAATAGAGTTTTGTTCATTCAAACACTTCATGCACATAAACTCAAGTTTGTTTAACTTAAGAAAAAAAAAAAGAGGGAGAGAGAAGGAACTGTAACAGAGTAGTATCTCCTTCACAGCTCTGAGAATACATAACAGTATCTTTAGTCACTGTGGAGGCAAAGAAGCTTGTTTGCAGAAGCAAATTAGTTATGTATTTTATAGCGTAACTAAGTGTTGAAATTATGCCATCGCCAGTAAGTTCAGGACAAAAGTTTTAAATAAAACAGGAACACTATATTGTTACTATTACAGAACTCATGAGAACACAGAAAGTTCCAAGTTCACACATGCTGAACATTGTGAGTTTAACCATGCCCCACTGAAGTTGACAGCAAAAGCCTGCAAAATCCAGCAGAGCCTGGGTTTCACCCTTAATCTACCCAACCTGCTCATTGTGTCCTGCTTGTCTATGGGACTCCAAGTTAGCTGACGGGTAGAACAGCAAGTCATGGCATTTTATAAGAAAATAAGGAAATATGCTTCAGACTGATCAGTGTCTGAGCTCTCAAAGCCAACTGAATACTGACCAGTCTGCTTTCTGAATTGATTAAATAAGATGCTTGAGTGATCCTCTAATCTCATCACAATATTTACATGAGAAGGAAAAGCTTGGATCTCCTGCTGTCTCGGTTGCCACAATTCCGGACTGGCTGAATATGATTTCTAGCCATAACTTACTACTAGTAAGCGAAAAAGCAGTGGCCCTGACAGGAAGCCTTGCAGGCAGAAGAAAAAAACAAAAACCAAAAACAGAAAACAAGAGGAGGGAAGATAACTTGTAGAGAAAGCTCTGTGGGCAGCTGGAACTTCTTGCACAAACAGTTTCTGTCTGAAATTCTCTTTTGAGGTGATGGAAATACACCAACAGAATATATGGAATTAAGTGGATATGGAGTAAGGTCCTACTAGCAAGGAGGCTGTAACAGATTAATTTTGTCAGTTTGTGTGTCACCAGACTCAGACCTCAACTTGCCGACTGAAAGTCAGTGTTCCCACTGCAGGGATGCTAGATGGGAAGATGGGCCAGCTTCTCTGGCTCTGCTGTCTGTGATCTGTTACACCAGGGTTCACAGCAGCAGTTGATGAAGTTCTGCTTGAAAAGCCACTACGACTCTTATTTCTACTGCTGCTTTCAGAGGGGTGGAGCAGAAACCTGGAGCAGAACTTCTTGGATTACCTTGCCAAGACCAGGCTGAGCTCCACTAAAGTCATATAAAAATGTTGATGTGAAAAAACTATCTGTCTGACAGAAGGGTAAAAGCATGAACGGTGTATAATCCAGGCTCAGTTCTGTGACTTTTGAATTGTGCAGCACAGTATGAGTGACCATTTGAGAATACAGCAGAACCCAAAACATCTTTATTACAAGAATAAGAGATAATGAAACCCAATTACCTTTTTCACATTTCTTTCCCTGCCAGCCACGCTTGCATTCACAATAGAAGTCCCCCTTGAGATCCTCACATTTGATGGTCCCTTCTTTGTGACAAGGATCAGGAGAACACTGGTTTGGCAAATCTGATTTACACAAGGAATAGAAAAACCAAAACAAAACAGAACAATACACTGAAGTCACTGACAACCAGGTGTTTCACTCTCATTAGAAGTTAGGAAGCTTAAACAGTATTGGAGAATCACTCAGAAATACTTGCATCTGGCAAAACCAGAAGCTACTTCTTAGTTCTCACATGCCTAACAAGCTGTGCCAGGAGTTTTGCAGAGCACATGCAGTTCATCTCATTGCAAAAGGGAGTAGGCTACCACCCCCATATCTGAAGGGCACATCCTGAAACAACTCAAGGTAGCTCATTTTTCTGCTCTTGCTAATTTTTGAGAAAACAAAAAAGCTGTATCAACTAAAGCACTCAAGAAAGGATGGGTACTCTTTTCAATCACTTTTGGTAGTTCAACTGAGGATCTTACCAGGGCTGATAGATCTCTGGCTAGCAAAAGTTTATAAATGAAATTTTTGTTAGATCTTTTCTATTACATAGAATGAAAATAAAAAGGAATACCTGTACATCAACAGCCAAAAAATAGCAAACCATGAATCCAGTTTACAGAGAACACAATGCTCCTATGGGGATTTTTAAGCCAAGTTCCAGTATTTGGCAATGAGTTTTCTCACTGGAAAGAAGCAAGGGAGTAGTCGCCACACTTCGGGAAGGATTGAAGGAATAAATCTGAAAGTATCATGTAACTACTGACCAATTGCAGTCACCTGCCCAAATTCACCTACTCACTTACCTGCAAAACACTCAAGGACAGTGCTTTGCAGAGGTAACTAAAGGAAGGATGAGAGAACACCCTTGTTTCCACAAAAAAAATGAGTTGGTAGCTATCATGTAGTAGTAATCTGTTAACACCAGTGTTCTAGATCGCTGGTCTTCAAAACCATGAATGTGTTAACTGCACAACTTTAACCAGAAGGAACAGTGCAGAAACTCATTCTGCAGATTGCCAAGCTCACCTAGTTCTCAAAGGCCTTTCTTCTCCCACCATTGGAAAGTGCCCAGTCCATACACATTAAGTGAGCAACAGCAGAAAAGACTTGCACTGGTTTCCAGGCACTGGTTCTGCTGAGTCCAGTACAGACCCTTGATATTCTGAACCATGACTTCGTAGCATAGCAGGGAGGCTTTTAGGAGAGGAACTGTTCATTGATTAGCAGCCCCATCAGACTTCTCAAACAGAGAAGTTAAGACTCCTACTTTTGTCAGGATTATACTACTTCTACATATCTCTTCTTAGCTTCCTCTGTGTGATCCTGAAAGTCACTGTCATGTCGGGCTGCTTTGAAGAACTTTAACACTTCTTTGAGTGCAGGCAGTAGCAGCTCCATTTGATGTCTCATAAAGCACTGAACAGCACTTTTGTTTGCACTGACAGCCTCAGATTTAAATCTCAGGTGGCTGAGGTTGGCAGGCATCTCTGGAGATCACTTGTGCGACCTCCCTGCTCAAGCAGGGCCACCGACAGCCAGTTGCTCAGCACCATGGCCAGAAGGCTTTTGCTTTTCCTGAGGATGGTGACTCCACAAGCTCCCCAGGCAACCTGTGCCAGTTGTGGTTCACTCTCACAGTGAAAAAGCATTTCCAGATGTTCGGACAAAATCTTCCAGATGTGCAGAGCTGGGGCAAAGCTACAGCCAAAGAGGGCAGGCCACACAAACAAAGCACAGCTACATGGGCTGTTTTAACATCCACCTGCCAGAACAGCTCCCAGTAAATCACTGCCCAGCTGCCACACTGCTGTAGGTGGAGGAGTTGGGGAAGGAGAGGCCAGGTTAAGGTGGCGATGAGCCACAATAGAACAAGTCTGACCAGGATGCTTCTTTTCCTAGACAGATCAGAGTGTGTACATTAAACAGAATGTTTTAGGTATAGTAAGCCAAGGTTTGTTTGGGTTTTTTTTGAGCACAAACCAAACCTCCTAAACATGCCAGTGTTTTCAGTCATTTGATAAGCAAAACAAGTCAACAGGGGTATCCACAACTTATCTGGTGTACCCACAAGTTTCTGATTCTTCCCCTCAAACTGGATTCTGACATGCCGTCCAGACCCAGATGGTAATAACACTGCCCAGCAGGATAACAACCCACGGTATAATCCAGGGATAACAGCCACGGAGATTTATATCACATCAGCACTGTGCTGTTATTTGCTCCCTCTTATCACAAGAGTTTGAGAACATAAGACATGCTCTTATACTCTTCTGGTGGCTTCACAGCTGTGTAATCCTGCTGGCTTCATAGAAGGTGCTCCTGATTAAAACCATTGCAAAAGAAAAAAATGGAGCTTTTGTTTCCATTCATTTACATGACAGATTTTAGCAAAGCTGTTGGAAGTAGTGATGAGCATAATCTTTTCATGTGCTTTGAGCTATGTGTGATAGCACCTATGAAGCTCGTAAGTGCAGACAGAGAACAGAACTACCAATTCCATCTTTGAAATCTGTATGGAAACAAGAGTGCTTGTGCCCGCTGACTGTCACTTTCAGTTCATTACTTTGTCCTGAGAATTTATTTTCTGATACCCACAAAATGGTTCGTATTGAAACTTCATAAAGAAAATGCTAGGTTGCAAAGGATATTACACTCAGTAATTTAATAGTAAAAAGCAGGCACACGTGACCTAACAAAAATCTCACAGTGTTTTTAAGCCCATATGATGTTTCATTTCCCAAAAGTCCTGTAGAGATTTCCAAAGCCTTGCAGAACCAAATCCTTAATTCCTAGATGACCTGCAGGATCTCTTTTAGAAAGAGATCCAGATATGCAGAGAAAGTATAGGTATCCATGTGTAAAGTCAGCATCTATCTGCAAAGTAATTATAAACACTCATTGCAGTCTCTGTGGAGATAGTACAATAAACAGTCTCTAGAGGGACTCAGGTCTCCCCAGAGCACATAGTTTGGTCGGGGAAATCCCTCTAGAATCAGATGAGATTAAGGCTCTTCTAACTCTGATAGGAATACTGCTCATGTAAGCACTCATGCTGGAAATATCTATCTATACTCTGTATCTAATCCTCTGAATCTGGAGCTGAAACCTAGCTGTAAACCTGATCTCAAGAGTTTATGAAATTAGAAATCCTCACATATTCTAAGATGTCTAATCATTGTCATACTTAAAATTTCTACCTTATTTCCAGCATAAAATAGTGCAGTTAATCATCCTCCAGCCCTTAGGCTGTTCAATGTCTTTGTACACCAGGTTAAAAGAACCTTCCACTACCTTGTTTTGAGAGGAGAGAGGCTGTTGAAAAACAAAAATTTAGAAGTGTCTTGCAGGCACAAACCTATAGAGCTACACAGTCTTTTGGCAACATCTGTGAAAAATTAAGAGGCACACTGGAACTGGCCAAGCATGAAGCCTGTCATTCTTCCAAGCGCATTTGAGGCTCCTTCTCTATTACTTCTCCTGTGAATTGATGACGGCTAGCCAAAACTCAGCCATTTAAAAGCCTTTTAATATTTTTATGGGGGAAAATATTATCAGTTTCTTTCCAAACCACTGCATATGGAATGGGCAGAAATCCCTAAAAACAATTATTCAGCTTTTATTTTTTCAGATTTTTTCATCACTCCCCTTTAGACTCTCATTCCTGAGACACTGATTAGCTGTTTGGAACAAGTGTTCCCAGTCAATATCACCACTTTCATCAGAAAGTCCTGCCTCTTTGCTGTGCCACATGCATAGGCAAATGTAAGCATTCAGCCTCACATCCCGCTTTGAACTAGCTGGCATACTGCAGCCAACACAGGTACCACAGGTCCGAGAATTCCCAGTTTGAAGGACTTAACATCCATAAATGATACTGCTGCAATATGTGAGGGAAATTCTCCACATATTAACCCTGGAATTCACTCTTAAAAAAGGTTGTTTTAAACGTGCAGTTTATAAATGTGAAAGGTTGACTAAATACTGATCCTGCTTTGGTAGCACTTGTACGTACCATGAATAATTAAACTTGATCACAATAAAAGACTAAAACTCAGGGTAAAAAGAAAATAAATATACACACATCTGATTTTCTCCACATTTGAACTGCTCACAGGGCATATTTACAATACTTATGCAGTTTTCTACCTCTAGCACGGCTAAGTTTCAAAAGGCAACTAGAAAGGTATTAGAAGAATTCATCAAATTCTCTTCTCTAGTGTTAGTGAAGAACAAAAAACCCCTCACCCACTACAAAGTTATCAGTTTGGCTTCCAAATTGATTTGCGTTTTTAAAGCTAGCAATATTCAAAGCATAGTCACGTGATACATGAAACTGATCTCTTCTTACAAAGAAGGCTGACACAAGCCTAAGTTTGACTTTAAACTTTTCTTAAGGTTCCTTAATGCAGCAAGCCAAAGCTAGCATTCAAGAGAATAGAAAATGAAGGGCCAAACATAGTGTACAACCTTATGGTACCTCCTATTTCTTGTCCCTCTTGCTTCTCAGATTATTCAAACCTTGGGAAACTGGTGGGAAAAAATTTTGCATCATAAAACATCAAAGCACTAAAACATGACAGCGAGATGGCATTAGGTTATAAAATGGGAAAGATTTTGTTTAGTGGTATGGAGTCTTCAGCCTGGAAAATAGGAAGACCAGTATTGAAATACTACCAAAAATAGAGATGGCTGAGCTAGTCCCAGCCCTTCAGGTAGAACAAGAGAACATTTAACTACAATATAAAAACCAAATGCTTACTATGAACACATGTAAGGAAATCTGGATTTCTTGTATATGGTGACCCATATTTCTGAATACAAGCTGAAAAACAGAAAAATGAAATTGTTATTGTTACAGTGGTGAAGGACAGCTGTTCAAAGCACTTAAAATCATACCTGGCTTGCAAGGATTTGGAAGATGGATTCAAAAATTTATGCAATACTATATAATCTTCCAGATGTCTTAAAATTCTGAAGTTGATTGAAATCTTTCAGCTTTGATGCACAGTAGTTAAAAGCCATTTGAAGAGGATGATCACTTAACCAGATGCTACTATGATTCTAAAACCATGGTAGTAGCTATTCAAATTTAACAAACTAAACTTCTTAAAGTGTCTAAAAAGGACATGGATTTTTCTCCCACTGTGGCACTTGTGATCTTAAGTACAACATATTAAACACAAGTAGAAAACAGTATTATGCCATGAATATGATACAGTCAATAGAATAAGCCAGTAGTTCAATCAGGCACCTTTTTTTAAAAAATAAGGAAATCAGTTATTAACTAAATTTAAAAAGGGAAAAGGTAGAAAACTACAAATTATTTTATAACACTGCAAGCCCAAATATATAAGCAACATCAAGATTTTAACATGCAGAAAACACAAAAAGCATCTCTGTCTCCAAATGTACACATAAATAAAAACACATACCTCAAAATACCATAAGGAACATAAAGTCTATCTTTAAAGTTAGCAACACATGTTTATTGCAATCAGATATCCATCACCTTCCTTAGCAGAGATTTCAGCTGTGACAAGCTGCAGTGTTAGGCACATACCAGTACTCCCACAAAGTAGAAATAAAAGCTGCAACTCACCTAAGTATTTCGGGTAAAAATATTCCTGTAGAAGGGGGAGGGAAAAAAAGAGTAAAGGTTTATTGAATCATATTTGCTTCTATTTTCATGCTATTTAAGAGCTCATGTTAGTTTGGTGGTCTCGTATGGCAATTGTTTAACAAGTTCCAAACACCAGTATCCTAATTTCCTTTTATTCAGAACCAGAAGCAGCACAGTATTATACACGCATTCTGTCATTTGAAAAGGAAAGAAACATTAGCTCCAGTCTCAAAAATGGTATTTTTTGATGGCAGCTGATCTGGTCAGTGGCAGTGACTGAGCATGAAGACACTAACCCCCCAAGAGATAAAGCTGCTGCTGATGGCATGAGGTAGGGGAAGGAATTGGAATCTAGGGGCAAAACCCTAGAGGGAAGAGTACAGGATCATTCAGTAGCCCGTGCCTCCTCAAAGGCATTCTGCTAATGCAGGACATGGCCAGCACATGAACACCACAGCCACTAGAAAAGTACCTTTGGCACTTACAAGGAACACCCTACAACTCAAACAGCACCCATTGCTGTACTACCCACACATCACATCCAGGATGCTCAAAGAAGGGAGTGATGACACTTTTCCAGAGAGGGGAAAATTGACATCCATTACTCTAAAACCAGACTGCAAAGGGCATTGCCATTCCTCTCATGGCACATGGTCATGCATTACTGTTCCCTACTTTGCCTCAACAAAGTGCAGCCGTACAGAGAGAGTAGCATCATTTTGCTGATGTGATGTGAATCATGTTAGAATAGTCAGCCTGGTGAGGCCTTGCAAGTGACATGACTGCTTGCACCAACACAGGGAAACAGCAGGAAAATGCAGTTGTGCTGCATGGAAGAATGGGAAATGGGCTGAAGTTGACAATTGTATCACATTGCCAGGAAAAAGCATTTCTTTCCACCTTCATGCTGGTTTTATAATATATGTCACTAATTCAAGTGCTGTTAAAATGGTATTGGGGGCATGGAATGACGAAAAACTTATGGATTGTATCAGTGCTTAATTTTTTTTGTTAAAATAAACCACTTCTCAGCTCATTATGAAAGCATATGCAAAGTATAATTCTCTTTTATGCAATAGGAGCAACACATATAACACTATCTTCAGTGAGATTGGGACAGTAAATACCCTGCATTCTACAAAATTAAATTGGTCTATACAACGTGCAAGAGAAGACACTATTTTATCTTCTCCTCTTATTACAGAAGTTCAGATTGCCTCTATACAGGCATGTATAAACAACAGAGAAAGGCACACACCGTGATTCAGTTTGATCTGGACTGTCCAATGCAATCAAGTGCACTGCTGTCATTTACCAGAAGAATCAATTGCTTCTGGCAAATATGCTCCAGTTGCTGAAATGCACCATGTAAATATTCAGCCTAAATTATGAGCGCATCAGCAAAGAAGTAGAAGCAGCAGCTTACACTATGTTAGTTTTCTATTCTGACATGAGGGTGATAGGCTTGGCATCTTTTGGGGCTGAGCTTTGAAATGTTTCTTAGGGTTAACAGAGTGATGAGCTCAGAACCCACTATGATCCTTGTTCCCTTTTTTTTTAAGGTCTAGTTTGGAAAAGACAAGACAAAAAAAATGTAGTCAAAATAAAAATAAATCTAAGCGGCCTAAGTATTCAGATGGGTGCCCATTTGTGCTATAGCCACAAACTGAACTTCAACTAGCACTCAAGAAAAAGATAGGAGCATGGAATAAAATATTCCAAACATTTCTTTCATTATTTCCCCTTTATTCCATATACTTCACAAGAATGTGCAGATGTATTTAACCACCAACAGGATAATCCAGACTCTGGCAAGAACAGCTGTTCTGGCACTCACAGGACAATAAACAGGAGCTTTCATATTCATGGCTATCAGCCTAATTTCTCCATGCCAGTGGTGGCAAAGGCATTTTCTCCTTGACCTCTGATGAATGAGTTGAGTGCTAGAAAAGTGGTGTAGAGTTTACTTTTGTACAAGTAACTTACAAATTCAAACTGACTGTGTATTGATTCAATGCCAGTTGAACAGTAGACAAGTGAAACTCCAACGCATTGTACCACCACAAGCTTCATTCCACAAAGTATGTAGCCAAGTGATTTAAACAGGAGGCTATTAATTGAAATTTAACTCTTCTTTCCCTGGCTTCCTCATTCACTTACGTTATACTTTTGTATAACATGGTGATCAGCACTTGGTGATCAGCAGCACTTCTCCAGGTTTACAAAACCTGCTGATACTACCATTCTAAAATAGACACATGCTCTCAGTGTCCCATTACTCATTTTTGTATGATTAACTTGTCATTTTTCTCCATATTCAATTTTTCTTAGGGCTGGCTTCTGTAAATACAGACAATGTATTTACATTCAGAGAAAAGATTAATACGAATGAAGGATGAATGATCTCTTCTTCCTTGAGAAAAGGAACCTGCTTAAACTGCAGTCCCTTTTCAAGAAGCACTTATGAGAGGTTTTCTCAGTTAAAAATTCAAGCTGCGCCTAACCTGGTACAGCTGCACATTATTTCTCATGTGAGCACTCAACTCCTCAATGTCTTTTCAGTCTTCTGTGATGTACTACAGCTTAATGACACCCAAATGTCAGGGAAAATGAAAATCCTGTACAGGGCCAGGTCCTTGTTAAAAGTGTGCAACTCATCTTCTTTCCACCAGAAGTGTACAATTGTATTTTCAGGATCCTACAAAAATGAGAAGAGAAATGCTTTGAGGCTTGCTAAGAAGGAGTTGGCAAAGATTCTCTGTTACTATTTTGCTGATTTCTCAACAAGCCACCTTCAATTTCAGGCTCAATAAACTTCTCACCATCCAGAAAGTCACGCACTGTTCACAGGATCAAAACACAGGAAGTTATTTAAGTGTTAGCACTAGGGTGGCAAAAATCACCACAGAATTATGTAAGTGTTAAATTTTCAGCTTGGATTCTGATAAAAAAGGTCAACATTTAAATGTGGTCAGCCCTTCCCCTTTAGATCTGCTTCCTAGTTAATGCTGAAAATAAAAGCAGGAGCAATGGGCTTTTAAAATAAAAAGTTATAAACAAATACATGTTGGGCATAAACATCCTCCAGACAGGCTGCTGCACAGACACTGACCTCACCAAGCTCTCCAACCCATCTGTCCAGTAGTAACTTCCCAGTGCAGGAAAAAAGGAAGACAAAGGCTGCAGAAGCTCCAACCTCCACAAGAGACCAAACATCACAAACATAGCTTCAGCAATTCCAACAACCTCTGTGACTGTTCCTACCAAGAAAACCTGGTAGGAACTTAATGTATTTCCACCTCTCTTGTTTGTGATCCACCAAACTTTCTGTCTGGCTGGTTTCCACTTATCAACAAGTATGGCTGGGATGCCAGAAGCTACAATAGTCAAGGACCTGGCAGTGGGACACTGACAGCCTATGGTGTTCCAGTAACATGAGGGGTCCTTTTGTAAAGTACATCTTTTATCTGCTGCCACTACAGCTCAAACATGTAGTATGAGCTACACGCCAGAGCTGTAACTCACTCATGAATTACAAGTCATGTGCCACCCAAAGTACAGCTCAGCAGAGATCTCGGGTAAGGAGGAAGAAATTGAAGAGTCTGGGAAGTGCCTAACATCTACAAATCTCCACCCTTTCAGTGAGGTGAAAAGCATGGCATGAGGCCAGTCTCTCCAGGCAGGTCCTGGCTTGCTTATTTCAGCTCAGTTCCAGCGACCTTTCCCTTGCTGCCCAGGAGACAGAGCTGTGCTTTAACAGAAAAGATTTAACCTCTACAGCCCCCACTCCTTTCACACGAACACATGTACATGCTAGAAGCAAGTCTTTCAATGCATTATTTGCTTCCACAACAGTGTTGCAAGATCTAAGACTGCGTGCTTTTATTTCAAGGTAGAGTGACACCAAACATGGGGTAAGAACTCTGTTCATGGGGCCCAGATGTTCCTCTCCCACCTGCAACTGGAGCTTACTATTACCCTGACAAAACAGCCACTACAACACTCAGTCTGGATATCTAAGAAAGCATAATTTAAAAAGTATCCTCAAAAAAATAACCCAGGAAAATCACCCCTCAGAATTCCAGGTTGTTCATTTTTATATTTGGCTTTTTCCTTCCAAATGTTAAGAACAGTTTCTGTGGGGCCACCCGTGCAACAGCCCGCATTGAAACAACTGAGGAGAACAGCAACATGAAGGGAAGAATTCACAGCTGTGGAGTGGAAGGGGCAGAAATACCTAAGTCAGCATCCCTGCCAAAGGAAACCTACATTGTGACTGGGGTCACCATCTATTTCCAACTCTATGGCCAAAGTCCATAGTGGTAAAATCCAGAATTAAGAGCAATTTTACGCGGTATGCATTAGTTCTGCTGCATTTTTAGAGAAGATGGAAAAACACCAAATCAGAACAGGCGTTAACATGAGTCACTGTATAAAAATAGCCCTTCTGAAAACATAACAATGACCCTGTCGACACCAGGAAAATGTTCTCACTGTTGCTTTACTTTAAAGTAATTGCTAACACTGGAGACGTCAGACAAAAGGGCCTGCTTACTGCTTCTGTTTATTTTGCTTGAGTACCAGGTCAGGTAAGACTAATCTGTCAGGTAAGGCATAGAATCTAACGAAATCATGTTTGAGCTCTAGAGGCCACAGATACAAGACGTAGTTTATGGGAAGACTGCTCACGATCCTGGACATCTGGCTTTTGGTGGCCCTGATTGGACAGGAGTGTGGACCAAAAGGCCTCCAGAGGTGCCTGCCAACCTCAACCACTCTGTGATTCTGCGAGTGCAGCACCACTAACACTGGAGCATTTCATCGACTTGTGTTAGCAACAGTGATTTCTAAAAAGCACTTTCTTAGTTACCTAGTTACATCTAAAAGAGTAGCAACAACTCCCACATTATGCCCTTTCCTCATTTCCATATAATGACTCTCCCTTTTCCTCTTTCCTTCAGGACTGAATGTTTGTCTTGGGCATGGCCAGACCTCATTTATAAACATTCTTTATGTTTCCACACTATGGGCTTGCATTATCCTTGAAGAAATGACTACTACCAACCATAATTGGCGCTAACTTAGTTCTTGCCAGTTTTCAACTGTTATAACCTGAGAATGCAAATCTCACTAACGCTCAAGAACTCTCCTCCTTTTTCTAAAACTCAGCCCTAGTCTCTAGATGCACAGCAAATCTCACACTGCACAACTGGGCCCTTCCTCCCATATAAGGGCATTAAGCAGTTCTGCAATTCAGAATTTTAAATATGTAGAACCTGTAGTTATAGATCTTATGCTCAAATGAATGCCATGTTGCCTGTATAAGCTTTCCTTCTTATCATGAGGAACCCATCACTTGGCCAGGTTAGTTTGCTTTTGATTTTGCTTTATGGCAATCTGTATTCTCTATACGAAGAGCAAAGAGAACTTCTCAACTTGGCAAGTGAGGCATTAGAGAAGCAAGTAGGTCACATTACAATCCAAAAGCAGCCTCCAAGTCTCATCTACTACCACCCAAGTTACAGGTAGCTTGCTTAGGGTAGCTTTTAGATTTTGTGTCCATTTGTCAAGTATCCACTTCACACTGTCCAGCTATTTGGGTGCAAAAACACTGGGACTGCTCTTCTGTTGAACTTTCCAAAATAGAAGCACTCAGGACCATATTCTCCAGCATGACCTCTTCCATAGAGACTAGGTACCTCTGCAGAATCCTCAAGTCTGAAATAAAATCTATTGTCATACCTTCCTTTTCTCTGTTCTGGACAGCAAGACTGTTTCCCAATAGCTTACTGAGGTGCCACTTCAGCAAAAACTGTTTCTCTGCCATGAGGAAAAACCCACCAATGACTGGAATGCACAATTACAGGGGAGAAAAAGAAGTACTGAAAGGAAAGAAAAGAAGAAAAAAAAAGTTCATGTATGTCATAGATACTTTACATTTTATGAAGATGCAGAGGGCACAGAGACATGATTTCTATAGGCGGCCTGAGGCAGGGTTTGATTAGACAGTAAACAGTGTGAAACGGATATAACTGGTACCAAATACTTCAAGAAAAATAATTTGTAGAGTGATTCCAATTGGTTGCATGTGCTTTTAAGTTATTCTGACAGAAATCCGATCACAAATGCCTTGAAGTTTCCTCCACTGCTTCAGAACTGAAAGGCTACTTTCACTCCAGCTGTAATAATGCGCAAGATCTCAAGTTGATGACAAATGTTCACTCAGTGTTGCTTGTTTGAATCCTTACTTGTTGCAATAGTTACAGTATTTGTATGTGTGGGTAAACTAACACTCACTCAGATAGTTTAGTCAAATTAAGGAAAACAGTATCTAACAAAACACCTAGCATAAGTAAAAGACTGTTTCTCCAACACCATCACTATGTCATTACTCTGTAATTATTTTAGCCATATTTAAAATAGAACAGGTCATATATCCCATCAAACATGATTTAAATATCTATGATCTCTTGTAGGTTCTGTGACATTTTATCCACTCAAGTTTTTTCCCTCCTTGTAATGTAATCACACTGTTTCTTTGGATTTTGCTTATCTGCAGAGGTTGCAACTCAAACAAACAGCATTCAATCACATTAAGGCATTTAAGGATTTGGACTCAGAGGGCACAGGCAAGCAAAGAATAGGGAAGTGACATCTTAGATGACACCAGGTTCTTGTGACAGAATCTGATCTCATACTTCCCTGTTCATTATTTTAGTAAGTAGCTTTTGCTTTTCTGTTCATGTCCTGAATATTTTCTGGAATTGAACTAGTACTCCCTGTTCCAGGAATCACCCAAATATGGTAGCTTTCCAGGTACATGTGATTCTATGCGGTGCAAGCATGACCCGTTCTGCTTTTATCTCATAATTTATGTACCCTTCTGTCCTGGCAGGTGTGCAGAGTGAAGACAACACCAACAACTGTTCCCCTCCCTGGGTATCCTTCTTACTTTCTAACTTTGCTCTTCTTCTGGGTCCCACTGCCACTGCTCAAAGGAACAGGGAGAAAACACAAACCCATCAATAAGTAAATTTCCCCACAGACGTCCATGTGCGGAGAGCCTATAGAACAGCAGTCATAACAAACCTGCAACGAAAGCGAAGATACAGAAGGGAGACCTGCTGAAAAACTTCAATCAGATTCTCCAAGGCTTGGTTGTTCATTCATTGCTTTGACAGGCTGATCTGTGACAACCATTTCTGCTTCTCTTCCAGCACCCGGCCTTCCCATCCTAACCTCAGGCTGTCCTTTCCACTGTGCCAGTTCCCACTGGACTGGAGAACTGATCCAGCTGCAGAATTACCACTTTTCTCTGCACACTGCTTTTCTTTAGGTTAAGTTACTTTAATTGGTCCATGCAGTCACCCAAATTGTCGTGCAAGAAGGGCGAAAAAACCAGTTAAGGGAGTTGCTTACCTCTGCTGGATCAGCTGAACTCCCCAGTGTGAAACCAAAGCTTGAAAAGTAATGTGAAGGGAGAAGTAAACCTTGTTGCTATGTTCCTTCTCAGTTTCTTCTGTGGTGGTGGTTCCACCCTGGTTCTTCACACTTACTGGAAAGTGACTGCTTGTAATTCATGAAGCTCACTCAGAGTATGTGTAATAGGTTGAACCTGCGTGATGGACAGATTTCTGAACCAATTGCTGTCGTGGTTTTTGCATAGATAAAACCCAGGCACGGTGGGAGTGCTGTCTTTGTCTTTGGGGCTCAAGAGCCGAGGGGTGGTCGAGGGTGGGGAGCCCCAAGGCCCAGGCCCTTCTCCTCGACCCCTCAGCGCGGCGGCCGCGCGGGGCCGGCCCTCCCCTCCCCTCCCCGGGCAGGGCAGAGCTGTCCCTGCTCCGCGCGCAGCCTGCGGCTGAGGCCACGGGGCCGACATGGGGGCCGGGACCGCTGGGGCTGCCGAGACACCTCTGCAGCCAGCACAGCCCTCGCCGGGGCCGAAGAAAACACCGCAGTGCAGCCAGCGAAAACACCTTTTCTTTCAAGTCCGCGAGGAAAGAGGAGAAAAGTAAAGTCACGTGGGACGAAGCTGAACACGGCGATTCCAAGGCCAGAGACAGAGGGGAAGGGGCGAGACCACGTGGAAAGGCAGCTATAGCAACGGGAAAAGAGGGCTGCTGCGCTTTTTAGCGCGAAGCTTAAAAGATGCCTCTTGCAAAGCCATAGAAAGGGCTTTAATCCATTTCGCAAAAACTTGGGGGGTTAATAAATTCTTGTGCAGTCTGTGACTTTAAAAGAAAGGCCCATGCCAGGCCATATAGAAGTTATGAGAAGTTGTTAGAGACTACTTCAAGTACAGACTTGAAGTAAAGAATTTGTGCTTTCAAACTGAGATAACTCATCCTTAAAAAATTAAAACCCCATTTTCTCCTATGGCCCGTGATTTTTGCAGTATGGGAAAACTGCGGAAAATTCATGGAAAATATACCTTTCTTCAACAGATTTTTCTTCTTCGGGCGGGACTGTTGGTTTGTGAAAACTATGGCACAATAGAAGAAACCTCTTTTCCTAAAGCATGAATAGACTCTTTAAAAGTACAACTCTGACCAAAATACCATGTTCTTGTTTTGTTTACACTTGTGAAAGGTTTGTGGTAAAGGAAAAAAAACCACTGGGGGTGAAAAAGGTGTTTTAAAGGTTTGCTTTAATTTCTTATCAATCCTTTTTTCCATTCTGTTAATAATAAACTTTGTTACATTCCAACTGTTTAAGTGTGAACCTTGTTTTGCCCCGAAATTTCTTTACATTTTCCTCAATTAATCCATATTCCACTCACACACATAATTAGATTTCATGTGTTTGGCATTTAAACCAGTGTCAAACCATGACAGTATGGAACACACATGAATTACAGCTGCCAGTTTATACAGATTCAATGTTTTTCTCACCTGATTCTTAAGCAGCTGCACTAAAAATTGTATTAATTCCCAGTAGCCTGCTTTTTTTTTTTTAATTTTAAAAAAGAAAATGAAATGAGCTCATGGCCACAAAGGTGTTTTCTTCATTTTTAATTGTCTTTTTTTCCCCTCTCACATACTTATTAAAACCTATTTTATTGCTCTACAAAACTGACCCTAACTTTATCTACTTTTTTCATTATCATCCATCTTGACCAAACCAGTATAGCCCCCCCTGCTTCAACTTGCCATTCTTATCATCCTTTTCCACCCTATCTTCAAACAGCACCTCAGCATAATATTAGTCCCTTTTGTCTTGCTCCTTCCCTCCTGCTACATAGGACATTTAGCATGTACTACTTCTGTGATGTGGTGTGTCAGTATTTCCAGGTCTATTCTGGATTTCTGGGCTACTCTCCCATGAGTGGAAACTGATAAAATCAGGTGGGCATGAGTCCAGCAGAGTTGATGGAGTTGTGCCTGCTTCCACCAACAGCAAACTTTGCTCACCCTTCTCAATAACTTTTGATAAAGCAGCATTTAGCCAACAATGTATAACCTGCCTCCTAAGGCAGGCAGAAGTATCTTTGTCACCCTCCTGCTACTGAACACCACCACTGCCAACAAATGCTGAGTCTGTACTGCAAAGTAGATGGGTGCATCCTGGTCCACAGTCCCAATCTTTTTGCCTTCCAGATCAGTTAGACCCACTGGATTTTGGTACAAAGCTCCCTTGTCTTTTATAAGAAACTACAGGGAGAAGGAAAGAAAGGGAAGAGAGAATACCTAGTGAACACCCAGATCTCATCCCAGCAGGCTGGGATACAACTGTGGCATATACCTGGGCACTCAGATTTTTACTTCCTTCTTCTCTCCTTCAACCCGTTCCTGGACAAAAGTCTAAATATACCCATATTTTCTTTCTCAAAATCTATTAAGCAAGTACCATTGTGCCTGGGAATCCATTCTTCCGTGTACTGAGTCCAAGCAGGTTAAAACATCAGCACAGAATTTTCCAGTTACTCCTTCTCTCTCTCTGCACCAACAAGAAGAGATAAAGAAATTTATATCAGCTATAAACCTAGCCCTTTCTCCATGCTCTGTCAAAATGTCAAAACAAATCACTATATTGAGAAGAACTGTCACAGCAAATAAAACCAGATTCTTGCCTGGATCTAGAAAGGAATATTCTATACAGGGATGATGACATCTGTATCTAAAGATGATATCAGTATTTTTCATGTCTAGACTACACAACATTCTCTAAATTACTTTAAAAAATTTTACACTGCTTTGCTCTCCCAGTAACTCCTCTCCTCCCTCTACATGCCTTCATACTTTCCTGATTAATATTTACAAGTGTGTATCTACCTTGTTATTCTTAGAAATAACATCTAAATATTGCCTGACAAGCACCCCTCTAAAAGATCAGAATGAAGTTTGGAAGACGCTTGTCCATGCGTGCAGCTCATCGGTGTTATCACAACCACATCATATTACAGAACACATAAAAAATAAAACCAAGTGAGCCATCATCACTCTGAAAACCAACCAAACTGACCCTTATCACACCCTATACATTGCTTCATCTGCATTTCAGCTTCTCAATAAACCCAGCCTAGCAGAAAGAATGCTGGCATTGCTAGGTGTTTTGTTAGGATCAGTAATTTTTAAGGCAGGATTGCTAAAAACCCCAAAAAACTTGGTCTGGTGTCACTGCCGCCTTTGCCATGAATGGGAGAGTGGAGTAGATTCCTCTTCAGTCCCGTTACACTGTGATTCTCTGCCAGTGTTTTGTGTATCTGACAAGCCGTAGATTTTAATAGTATTTTGGATGCAAGTCCCTCAAAAACCAGAATTTTCACGTGTCTGCCTATGAATCAGATGTCCATTCTACATGCAGATGGAAACCAGCTGGCTTTCCATAGTGCTCTACTGAGGGCCAAATCCATAAACAGTAAACACAGGTGGCCAGGCTGACCTACATCAGCGTTTCTGGTGTGCCTAACACTTTTCAGTGCATTCAGCATGACAGTTTCTATGGTGAGCTGCAGGAAGATCAGTAATTCTTCAGCAGTAACAACAGCAAGCAAAATGTGCAAGGACAGATGCTGTACTATGCTACCAAAGGATAAGAGGCTGCATTCAAACATCTTCCCTGTGCTGAGCCTTTCAAAACAGAGAAACTCCTTGCACAAGGACACTTTTTTTTTCAGTGAAATACAATGTTTCTGAGAACACAAGGAGCTACACTCCCTTCTGCCCTTTGTTTTACGTGCTTGGATGACCAGATTTTTAGAACAGGTCAACCAAATCCGGGAATAGTTTATCAGTCACTTAACAAGCTGTAATACCTTGACTGCATACCAAGGTCAAATATTTCTGCAGTACTGCTTTTATAAGGCCTCATCAACATCTTAAATAAGATAACATTCTTATCTCTGTATCCAAGATATTTTGCAACTTCATCCCATTTATCACACCTACCATATATTTTGAATAGATCACATTTAGAAACAGTCTGCATACCTCCCATCAAGATGTTTTCCATCCCTCTTTTTTTTCCCCACCATATTATCTTTTAATTTTTCTGTTTGGCACCTCTAGCTTAAATGAAATTACAAAACAGTAACCATCCCAGAATTCTGCAGTAACGTTTAAGGATGTTATAATGAGCTCCATGAAAAAGGTAGGCTGCAAGACTCATTAATCCAGGCTACTTGTTTTTACCATGTATAGTCATACAAGTGGCACAGACTGAATTTTGTTCTGCCTCTTAAAAAAAAAAGAACTATCTAAAAACGTTTCAATTGATCTTCCTTCCTCTAGTCTTGAGTGAGCTGATATTTATATTTTCCGTAACATAAAAGACAAAAGCTGCCCTGGCTATTGGGCCCCGCCTGATACTCTATTCTTAGCAGTTGATGTAAGTAATCGCACATGTGGCAAAACTCACATTCAGGTTTCAGAGAATGTCCATCTTCTGCTGACTGCCTGCAGATGTTGCTTTGGAAAGCTGATCACTGAAACAATGGAAGGCACAGAAAAAGGGTGCTCTGGTGTAGATATGTGACACTTCATTTCATTTACTGCTCTGTCCAAGAAATAGGTATCTTTCCGTAAAAAGTTATTCTTGGCTAGATGTTACAATTGGCTGCATCAAGATATGGTTTTACCTGGGAAGCATCACGTGAGCTATGTTACAGCCTTCCTTCATCTTACGGAGCTGTTTTATTGAATCAGTAAATGCAATTTCCTATCACATCTTTAGGACATCTTGAAATTAGGCCTTGAAATTCTCTTCACACAACCACAGGATAGTTAAGAACGGCAAGGTTGGTAAGGAAGACTCATACATTTCATTAGCATCTCATGGAAGGGAAAAAGGAAGAGGGACATCATTTTTGGTCTCACATCACAAGCCTTCCTTGAGGTTGAACCGAGAAGTACCAAGATCGATTAACTAATCTCAAACTAACTTTCAGTTGTCATGGCTGCAAAACCATTACTCCTGTGGGACATTAAACAGCCAAATGCCTACACAGACACTAAACTGGTGCTTTAAAGCATAAAACCTGGGAGATGGAACAGGACTGATTGCACTGATGTGTTCCCTCACGGCTTGCCTGCATAGCCTCACAGAGCTCAGCACAGTGCAAAAAGTGCTGTAGCTGTTTCTTTCTGCTACAATCTAAGCAGTTAATCCCTGGGACCAGGTTCAGCAGGCACATGCAGAATTTTCAGCCTTCCTAAACTACAAGGAATCATCTTCTGCCAACAGCAATGTGTACATTTCCCTGGTCAATAAAAGCTCACCTTACCAGCATGGACCAGCTGCAGCCTGGCAATATGCTGAAGCATGACTGTAATTATTGCAATTCTTCAAAAAGCTTGGTGTTGTTTACAACAGTTTTTGCCTTTCCTGAGTCAGGTCTCAGCTAGCTTCCTTCTTCTGTCAGTCACTAGGACTGGATGTACAACATAGCATCAGTGAAATGACAGCACAATAACTCCCTACTGTTTAAAACACACTTCTATTGTGAATTAATACTCTGTCCATGAAATCCATAGATACTGCTGGAGAAGTAGTCACCTATGCCTTACAAAACAGTGAAGGTTTCCAGTGCAGAGTAGTAACAGCCCACATACATAACCTCTGCCACCACGCATTAGAAAACTGTTTCTGAGCAGCAGCTGCTGCTTTCATGTCACATACTGATTGCGAAAGGGACAGGAAGGGCCATAATTCCCCTGATATATGACGGCACATTTGCTTCTCAATCAAATTGAAGCAAAGTAATGCAAGGAGTAGGACATACTGCACTTAACAAGCAACTTCACAGCTCTTGGGAGGTTTGTGCCCCAGAAAAGGTAGGATCTTATGTCACTGAAGATCCAAGTGTCCTGGTGTAGAAGGACATGTTAGGGGGCACAGACAATAGAAGCCCATCTAGCCTTTCTTCAGGTTTTAAAAATGGAGTGTAACCTAGCAGCAATAACAAAGGCAATGCACCAAAAAAATCAAAATAATTTGCAATGACAGAAAATTGGTGTTGTCCTACAAAACACACTTTAAAGTATGACTGTATCTTAAAGAATTTATATTATACAGGAAAGATTTTTAAACCAAAATGATTTCAGTATTGTCATTTCAGTAGGAGAATTGTGTATTCTTTCCAATTTACAAAATCCGTACCAAATACTGTTAAAAACTGACATATTTGTACACTATCCCACCCTTAAACTGATCTACCAGTGCATCCGTTGCCTTCGGCTACTTTCTTGGCCAGCAGACAGTCAGTAAAAATAGTGACCTTAGATCTCCTGTGTTTCAGAAGCCTACAAAATCACACTCATCATAGTTTTCCCTGAATTCGCTGCTATGTGATGAATATTTATATTGAGTTTAAAGTTATAATTCCATATATTCAATATGAATATGGAAGTAGTAGCCACTCTCACCCCATTACAGTTACCCACATTCTGAAGTAGCTCAGTTTTTGCAGAACAGAAGCAAACACTGCTACATGCAGATGTGACTACACATACATGTAAAAGGTGTAACATTGAACACCACCTGGGCAAGTGCTCCATATTAATGTCAAAAATAAAGGCTATCAAAAATCGATCACGATGCTTTTGCTGTACTTACTACTGCCTTGTGACAACAAGCTACTGCGCTGTATATCCAGTGCTGAGGCTGCTAATGAAGCACACGTGTCAGGACTCGCCTTACTGAACCATAAAACATCTCCTCAGCTGAGTCCCTCCCTTGCCTGTGGTTTGTGTCTCTGTGTACACACACACATGCTCTCTCTCTCTCACTCTCTATCTTCTCCCTAGAGCATCATACCATTAACAGGAACATGCTGTGCAGAACTGAGCTTCAGTTTGAACACCAAGAAAATCCACTTCCCACTGCTAAAGCAATGCCAGATAGTCTTTGCAATGTGAACAGCCTATCCAAAACAGTGTTGAGAGGAGGTGTAAAGTGACTGGAAGAGTAAGGCAAGCTTAGTAAAGCATCCACACGTTTGAAGTGAGAACACTGAAGTGAAAGTCAACCTTGGTAAGACTGGAAAAGACAGCTCCATGTGTGGTGTGCAGTCTGTAACTGTGTGAATCCACACTCAGTGTTAGAAGTGCAGCAGTACCACATTCCCATACATGTGCTCTCCTGCTGTTGTAGTGACAGGTCCCAAACCTACTGATTCTAAGATGCTGACCAAGCTGAATTGGCCCCCCTGGATTTAAGAGTGGTTAGGACATTCTTCTGAGAAGCCCCTATTGTGACTGACATATGCTGCAACATTAAGGGGATTTTAAATACAGCTGGGATGGGAAACTGAAGGGAAGAGGAGGAATGGTAAGGTATCCAGACAGAGAAGCTGTATCATTATGTTGCACTGGTCTTGCTTCATGGATTTAGAGCATTGGTGAACAGGACCCTTCTACTCTCCAAAGACAGTCCTGCCAGCCAGTGCCAGGCTGGGCTGTTCACTCAGACCACACTCACCAAGGCGCTCCTGACTGGACAGCCCTGACACTGCCCTTGTGCAGGCTGAGCACTAGCGTGTCTTGCAGTCATTCACCTAATGGCTCTGGGTCCTCCTCCTCCTCCCGATGCCTTTCCCAGCTGTGCTGGCAGCTGGCATCCAGCCGCGGATAGAGGGTGGGAGGGAGCGCGGAGCCGGACAACCCCCCAAATCTCCGCGGCAGCTGTGCGCCCTTACCGTCTCGGGGTCATTCTCAAACACCTCCCGGGCCTCCTCCTTGCTGCAGTGCTCCTCCACGCACTCCCTCTCCAGGTGCCCTTGCTTGGTCTCCTCGAAGATCTGGTAGGCTCGCCGCTGCCTCTGCCGCAGGAACTGGGCAGCCTCCGGGGCGCGCAGCAGCACAGCTGGGCAGCCGAGCGCCGGGACGGCGCGGGGAAGGCCAGGAGCAGGAGGAGGAGGACGAGGAGAGGAGCAGGAGGGAGGACAGGCAGCGGTGAACAGCTTAGCCCTCCTGGCTGCCCTGGATGCCCGGACCCCCACCCCCATACCAGACCGCCCCTCCGGAGGGCCCCGATCGCCCTCCCTGCCCAGGGTGCCGCCCGTGGGTCGCCGCGGCCTCGGCGCGGCCCCTCACCCGCATCCCCCTNCCCCTGCCCCCGCCGCCGCCCTCACCGCAGCCGCGAAGCTGCGCATCCCCCCCGCACCGCACCCCGCCCCGGCAGCACACCCCGCACTCGCACACACACAGGGCGGCGNTCCTCAGGAGGCACCGCCGAGCCGCCGCACACGCACTCACCTCGCGGCGGAGCGGCCGCCCGGCCCGGCCCCGCGTACCTGCCCGGCCGCCCGGGAGCGGCCGTGCCGAGCGGCGGGGGCGGTCACTGGGAGTCGGGCCGATGGGAGGCCAGTAGGACGCGGGGAGCGGGCGGGGAGACTGCGCCCCCACCTCCAGGCACATCTCTTTAATAGCTCCTGGGCTCATCACTAGGAAGGGAGAAGCTGGCACCAACCCAACCCAGTCCTCCCATAAATTAGAAACTTGGGTTCTCCCCTCACACCAACACAGGTTTTCGTCAGAAATACATTTTCAGTTTGTTCCACTATTTTAGGATGAACTCCTCAGGAAAGAGATGCGTGTCGTTTATACCAATATGTTGCAAGTCATGCTTTACTGTCCCTTGTCCAACAGTAGCTACACAGGACACGTCCACTGTGGGAAACCCTGTTAGCTGTAACCTAGAGCTGTAGGGTCAGAGCTCAGAACTGCACTTAGGCTATCTACAGCCACTGCTTTAAAGCCACCCCTTTTATCTGTACTGCTCTGTCGAAGGGGAGCAGTGCCAGATAGCTCCAGATAGCTCCGTAACACCATACCTATGCATTCTTCAAGAAAATTTCAGTGGCAAAACTTGTATCAGAAGAAGAACTTGTCTAGTTTAACGTCGTTATTTAGGTATATCCAATACAGACTTTGTGTCTCCACAACAATTACTGGAAATATAACAAATGTAAACAATGTATTTATATCACATATAGTTGAAGTAAAGTACGTGAAAACAGAAGAGCCAACCTACTCATTCAAAATAACTGTCCCTAGGCTGGTATCTTCTGACAATTACCAATAGTAGAGATATAGGTAAGAGGTATAAAAACACACAAACCCCCATGGATTGGCCTTGTCTTTCTGCTTTCAGCTCCTGAAGTGCAGAGGAAAGGCTCTCAGGTGAAAACTGTGTCTGCTGCAACACTAACAGCCACAAATGTACCACTTCTCTATGAATTTGCCAAATAGCTTTTTGATCTGTTGGTATGCCTGGCCTCCAGGAGTGGTAGGAATTTGGACAAAGGCTAGACAGGAACTTTTTCTCACTAGTTTTTAATCCAGGGCTTAATAATTTTACAGGGTACTTGAATTTTTGTCATCTAAGAAATAGTGAATGATCATGCCTTATTAGTGTTCACCATACCAGTTTATAGACCTCTTTCATATGATTTCAGAACCATCCTTTTCCTGAAAGGGAAAAAAAAATGGAACTTTGTTCTATTACTTGTTTTCAGACCCCTTTGAGCTGGCATTGATCAAAGAAGCAATCCATCCAGTCCCTGTTGCTTTTTCCTGTTCTTTGGCCACATCCGTTTCTTGTGCTAGCATGCCGCAAACTCAATCAGAATAATCCAACAAAAATTACTAATTTTGTTTCAGATCAGTTCCCCCACTGAGCTGCTGAACAGCTGCACAAACACCAAAAGGGAGAGGCTTTCAGGGGTGACAGCGAGTAGCCGCAGGCAAAGGAGCTCAGGCCTAATTTCATCAGCAAAGTTGGCCAAAATGGTTTACGAAGCTACAGCTGAAGGCAGAGGTTTCCTAGGACTGGCTTCCACTTTCCTTCCTTTCTCCTGTGTCCCCCTGCCCATGTTCACAGATGTGGCTGTGCCATTTCATCTCAGTCACCTGGCAGGAAACTCTTCCGTTTTTTTAATGTGTGTGTGTTTTCTACCAGGTTACTGTGCTGAACCAGCTCAGTGACAGCACGAAGTATGGAGTGGGATTGCAGCAGTAAATCAGTTTGAGGCCCTCAAACAGAAATCATTCATCATCTTTTCATCCTGCCCTGTATATTTTCTATTTATACTTCTTTTCAGACTGTGTGAATAAAACTACGTGCAATATTCAAAATATGATTTTATAGCAACAGTGTCCCGCTTCTTTCTTACTTCTGTTTTTTTCTTACTATTTTCAAACATTGCATGGGTCACTTCCTGACCTGTTCTTTTCAAAGAGCCATGAACAAGAGGTCTGAGACCTCTTTCCTCAGGGGAGTTGCTGTTCTACCAGTGAATACAGAAGGTGAGGGTTGTCTTTCATGGATGTGTCACTTTGTGTGTCTGTATATTACATTTCACTCATCGTTTTTTACCCTGTCGTGTTAAGAGTGTTATCAAGTAATACAGCCAAGCTAACTGAACAGCTTCTCGTTACCAAAACAGGTTGTCCCACTCTGCCTTCCCCCTATGCTTCCACCTTATCCCTGGATGCACTATCTTTGTACATGATTGTCATTGATGTGACCTCTCAGCAAGTCAGTTCAACTCACTAAGTCAAGATAATTTTTTTTTTCCTAAAAGTCTTCTGATATTCTTGATTATCAGTTTAAGATTTGTCTGTTCAGATGAATTTTGTATTATCTGCCAACTGACCTCATGGCATTAAACTTCTCCATAAAATTTCTGAAGATGTTGAACAGCAGAGATTTTTGTGGGTTCTGGAAACTGCATTATATTGTGTAATCTAATGATGAGTTTTCTTTCTTTCAGATGGTTTTTTATCCTCTTCTGTTTATCCCATATGATCACACTTTGAGAGCATATGGTAAAAGACCAGCTCAAATGTTTTTTAAAATCCAAGTTTCTAATATTATCAGAACCATCCTTATCTAAATAAATATCACTCCTTGAATCTCAAATGGGTTTGCAAAACAAGACATCCTTCTTGGTATGCAATGCTGATTCTTCTCCAACATATCGTTCAGTTTACCAATTCTATTATTATGTTTTCCAGTAAGTTGCTTGGCACAGACATCAAACACTGATTTTGGTGAGCTCAGAAGTCTTTTCAGTAGTTGTATTTTCCACCTTCCATTTTTCTGGCATGGTAGCATTTAAGGCAGATTTAAGCAATGAAGTTCATAAAGCAACTTTAATTTTCTTCAGAATTCATGGATTTATTTTTTATTTTTATTATCTGGTCTCAGCTGTCCCAGTGATATCTTAGGGAATATGAAAAACAGGATAGAAAAATAATGCTGAAAATATTTTTTAAATGTTATATGAACTGTTGGTACTCTCAGCATGTCCCATTTTAGATTCTCTTTTGATTTTAGAGTAATCTAGACACAGAGGTTTCCAAATGTAAATCTGAACCTGTAGGATTAGTTTCCATTGGTTTTTAGACACTAACCAGAAATATGCACCAGATTTAACAAGTTCTAAGAGAAGTGACTAAAAATACAACTAGAAGGTGTTCGTTAAGGGCCAAAAATCTAAAAGTGATTCATCAGTTAACAGAACTTGAGACACTTAACTCAGAGTTCTGATGAATGTCCACTGGTTTTTCTTCCTTAATTAATCCCAAAACAAAAACCAAGGTAGCATTTGCCTTTCAGAGCAAACCAGTGCATAGTGTGTAGCCGAGTTGCAGAGGTGCAGTGGAAGAATGTTTAACTGAGCAAAGTTCCTTTAGGTTCCTACAACTAATTACATTTGTAGGCACCAAACTGTAGAAGGAAACTAAAATGTCCTGAAAAGAGTATGTAGGCCTCACAACTTTAGACCTGAAGAAGCAGGGCAGTGGAGTAGGTGAAGGGTCTGGAGCACATGTCCTACAAGGAGGGGCTGAGGGGGCTGGTGTTGTTTAATCTGGAGTAAAGGAGGCTCAGGGGAGACCTACAACCACAACCACCTGAAAGGAGGTTCTAGTGAGGTGTAGGTCAGTCTCTTCTCCCAGCTGACAAGAGGAAATGGCCTCAAGTTGTGCCAGGGGAAGTTTAGATTGGATACTGGGGAAAGTTTCTTCACTGTTAAGAGTGTTCAAGCATTGGAACAGGCTGCCCAGGGAAGTAGTAGAATCATCATCCCTGAAAGCATTCAAAAAATGTGTGGATATGGCACTTGGGGACATGGTTTAGTGATGGACCTGGAAGTGCTGGGTTACCAGTTGGATTTGATGATCTTAGAGATTTTTCCCCAACCTAAACAATTCTATGATCCTATATATGCATTATGGAAAAGAGGAAGGGATTCCCAAGCCTGCCCTTCCTTCCTTCTATCAGTCCTCCAGCCAGGGACACTATGGGGTGCATGGTTCTTGACTTCTGAAGGACTTCTGATCTTTTTTGTGTACTTATCTGACCTCAAGGAAAAATTGATTAGACATGTCTTATGAGTTGTCCCACACTGCCGAAGTATCTCAGATTTTAGCATAAGTGACTGTTTCACATGCTCACTCCACATTCATTTCCTGTTATTTTTCCTTCAAAAGTGCTCTTAAAGTGTCATTCCTATTTTTTCTTGTATTCTATGAGTAGGGAGGAGTAGAAGGATATGAGATTACATCAGAATGTTTAAGAAATGAAATGACTGTGGAAAGCAGCATACTTAACCAAAGAATCCCTCTGAGAGTAAGCGAGATGATTCCATGATCCTTGACCTGAATGTAGTACAGGCTGGCCATATGCCAAATATACGAAGCACAATAAGATCTGGAACTTGCTCTTTAGTTGTGAACTCTAATTCATGGGCTGATGCCAGGAAATAAACTGGAAGTTTCAAGGACAAGGAAGTTCTGAACTGTCATCTTTCTCTCCCCATGCCTGTGTTGGTTCCAGGTGAATGAGATTTCCTTTCATTAGAGGCTAAAATGGTGACTGAAAATAGCTTTAGGCACTAGCAAACCCGAATTGCTTATCTGGGCAGTGGCACTCCCTCTGCAGCAAGCAAGACAACGAGGAAACTCCTGGGCAGAACATGCCACTGCCATCCATGGGTGAACTCTCAGACTAAATGGCACTGAACAAAAGCATCAGGCCTCCTGCCACAGCCTACAGGACATCACAGCTCCTGTATTATAAATATACCTCTGCAGGACATAGAAGGGTTGAGGTGGGGATGCAGGACCAGAGGGTCTCTTTTCTGTGCAGTCTGAGACATCACTAGGCACCTAGAGGCAGGAAGCCCAATGGGGCTGTTTTATTTGTTGTTTAAGATGTTGTGGAGAAGAAGGAGAAACTAGAAGAGGATCTTCCATAACTGACTCTGCTTTTTACTTCTTATTCTCTTTGAAAAGAATAGCTTTGCTTTTCTCCATTTTTAAAACAACCTCTGGATCTCTGGGATCCAAGAATTAGATTGTGGAGTTAACCGTATTGCAGAGGAAGCCCCGTTCCTTTTACCTTGCTCCTGCCTTTACATGTCTGTCATCCAGTTGAGGATATTAAATTAAGTTGTGGTAGATTTCTTGCTTGAGGATAAAGCACCCATTGCATCATGACTAAATGTTTCTCTAGTATCTCCTTACGTTGCCATTTGGCATAAGAATTTTGTAGAGGTTGAAAGATGCCTTGGTTTTCACCACATGTGACAATCAAAGAAGGGAGCTCACAAACCGAAACTACTGTGGGCAGAGAGATCATAAATAACTCTAGGATGTCCCTGACAGGTAATTTATATCAAAAAAGCAGAACCCAAAATATCCTACTGTCTTCACACATACACAAATCTTGACTGCATGGAAAAATTGCACAAAAATTCCTTACAGAAACAGTGTTGTTTTGAAGAGCTGAGGGTCTGTAATTCTGCTTCACCTAAAGATGAAAAAGCTCCTGTAGCAGCGTGTGTAGCTTGCCCAGGTGAACCTCAGTTAATTAGACAACTATGGGTTCCCGCACAAAAAATTTAAGATTTCTTCTTATCATCAGCAGGAATTGAGCCCAGACTGCAAGACAGGAACATGTCATGGTACCAATGCAGACCTTGCTGCTTGGGAAGCCTGTTTGGTAGATCCATCTGGACCTTCTCCTAATGTGCTGCTGCCACAGATGAGCTGGGGCTTTCTGCACAGCCTGCAATTTCCTTTTTAAAAACAACAGAGTTTTGAACGTGTCAGCTTCATTTAATGTCTGGCTGTAGAGTGAGTCAAAATAAATTAAAATTGTAAAGTGTTTGCGGTGATGAGAAGTGAAAGTTGGAAGGTAACAAGAATAGGATAGGAGCCTTCTAAGAACATTTGCAGGCACTCAACATAATGCTGGGCAGTCATGCAGCTCCCCTGAAAGATGTTACTAATGCACGTGTGAAACCTTATTCAAAGGCACAGATTGATGTAGAATGAAAGCGGTGATGAAAAAGGATGTCAGAAGGATTGAGAAACTGCAACTAAAAACAATTAGAAGCCATGCTTAGAATCAGGCTATGTTCAGATTCCTGGATAAATTTGAAAAACTAGTTTCTCATCTTCCAAATATAAATCCTTCATGGAGCTACACAAACATGTGTCTTTGTTTAGATCAGGCCAATATTTTTGTGGGAGAATGTGAAATTTCATCCAGAGGTCTTTAATAATGTTAATGACATAAAATATCCCTTCCCTGGTGTGTTCAAATTAAACATTTTCTAATAAAAACAATCACAGGAAAGGTGCCCTTATGCTGCACAACGCTTTTAAGTGATTACCATATCTTAATTGGAGAAGAAAATGGTTAACTTTCAAAATATGCTTAATTCTAGTGATGATGAAATGGATGAGAAGAATAAGTAAATATCAATTAGAGAGAGAAACAAAGTCTTGGATAAAAAAAATGGAGCTGAATGCGTGGAAAGAAATGTAGATGAAAGGTTGTTCATCTTTCACACGTCATTTACTCAAAAGGAAATCTCATAAAAGACTCCCTAATTAATGTCTCTCTTCAATAAGGGATCCAAACCCTATTTTCTGACATTGATGTATTATGCTGGAGGGCGGCGAAAAGCTTCTTTTCCTACAGGTGCTAGTCATGCCCATGTCCATATGCTGAACTGAATGACCAGAGGAATAAGCTTTGCAAGGGACCAATTTCCCTTCAGGGCCATCAGGTTTCCTGCTCGATGCTCTGCAGCTGAAGCAACTGAATCTTACTTTGAAGCATTGCACCAACATGGACGTTAATGTGTCTTCTTCTGTCTTCTCTGATGTCCTCGACCCAGTGGAAGTGTGCTGAGTTAAAACAAGGGACACCCTGGTGATGAAGAAATCATTGTGACTTGCGTGATTGTTGGGAAAGAGTTGAGAGAAAACATAGTGTCAGCAGATGGAGCCCAGCTCTGAATTGTAGTGAGGACAAGAGCTCAACAAGCCTGAATCCCAAAACCAGACTCTGAGTAGGAATGAACTTTTGAGTGATGTAAGGTGTTTCATAAACACTGCTGGCGGATGGGATTTGGGTTTTATTAGGCCATTGGTATATCAATATACTATGAGGTCATCATGGTTGCCATTCCTGTGCATTCCACATGTCCCTGTTTCCTGGGGGATTTTTAGTTGTTTGAATAAAGCCTAAAATAAATATAAAAAAATTTAAGGTTGACATGAGGAGGAGAAGAATATTGCAGCAAAATAGTAAGAACAAATGTAAGTCCGTACAATGTGTTCTATCCTACAATACCTCACCAGGGATAATATAAACACCAAGATGGGAAGTGGAGCTGCTGAGACATTACATGAGCTGGAGCTGTCTCTCCAAGACAGGAGGGAGAGTACTGATATCCATTGCTGCCTTTGAAAAGGGCTTCTTAGCAGAAAAGCATGATGTATTCCTTAATTGTTCTCATTAACTCAAAGCAATAAACTCCATAACTTAAAAAATTAGTTGTGCATTGAAAAAACAATTGGCTTATTGGAAGTCAGCGGCTGAACTCCCAGCTGTATAGCACAATATAAAGGGAGAGACAAAACCAGAGTTTTAATGAGATGTAGCTCTTGCCAATGCTTTGAGCTCCTAGAGGGAACTCTGCTCTGAAGCAGCCTCCATGCACCAATCTGGGTTTGGAAGAAGGGAGAGGAGCTGTCACTGCAGAGCAGCTCTCAAACCCTGATCCCTGGGGCAAGCTGCTGGTGGTTGGGAAGAGTTGCCTGGTAACAAGGAGCTGCCGCCTTCTCATTTCCAGCTGTTAAACTGCATTGGAAGGAGCTGAATAATACCAGAATAGAAACCTAGTTTATAATTTGTGTAACAAAATAGGAGTCATTTTATGGCATCTCTAAATTGTTTAGGACACGAGTCTTTGCAACAGAGTTCTAGCAGGTCCATGTTGCAAAATGAAAACAAGGCTTTCTGTAATCTTTTATTGATCAGATTCTTGTTCCAACAAGAATTGTCAGTGGAGTGCTGGTGTTTGTAAAGGATGGGGAGAAGTAGAGGGGATTTTAAGAGAGCAGGACAAGAAATAGACATAACCAAGAAAACAAAAAGTCATTTTTTGGAAAGTGTATGCAAATATATGTATTAAAATATATACATTTATATTTAATTTTTGAATGGAAAATACAATATCTGATGTGTTAATTTCTCCATCCAAATGGAAACGTGTACATTTACTTATTGTTAACAATAATAATAGTAATAGTAATAGTAATAGTAATAGTAATAGTAATAGTAATAGTAATATAATAATAGGAAGGATCTGAGTTTAATTCTAAAGCAGGTGTTCTGCTTTCTTTTCTGGAAGGGAAATTCTACCTGTCCAGTTTGAGAGGGAGAGAGAAGTGAATGAGGCCTGTTAATATCTTTGTGGGAGACAAAGAAAAATGCAATTGTGGGTCAGGCCAGAGCAGAGGGTTATTTCACTGTAAGACTGTCATCACTGAGGGAGGGAGTTTCCAGATATGTTGTTGGGCAACCTGTACTGACTGCCATGAAGTTTCCATCTTCAAAAGCTGAAGGAAAGGAAAATGCCTGCAAAAATCCAAAGCAGCAAACAAAAAGGAGGTATGAGCCATCCCCTGAAGTCCTGGGAACAAAAGGTGGCATTGATATGATCTTCAGCAGGGAAGGCAGTCATGGGGCCTGCTTATGTTCTTTTGAAGGGTTGTAAGCAACACCAAGTAAAGATCGGCTTTGATTTAAATCCAAAAAATCATAGTTCAGTGTGCTGCTTTTGGCTGGGGTAGAGTTAATTTTCTTTATAATTGCCGGTATGGGGCTAAAACAGGGTTGATAACTCAGGATGTTTTAGCTATTGCTGAGCAGGGCTTTCACAGCCTTCAGGCCTTTTGTGCCTCTCACCCCACTCTACCAGTGAGGGGGCTGAGGGTGCACAAGGAGTTGGGAGGGGACACAGCCAGGACAGCTGATCCCAAGTGACCAGAGGGAGTATCCCACACTATATTGTGTCATGACCAGTGTATAAAGCTGGGGGAAGAAAAAGGAAGGGGGAAATGTTTGGAGTAATGGTGTTTATCTTCTCAAGTCACAATTACACATGATGTTGCTCGGCTTTCTTGGGTTGATTGGATACCTGCCTGCTCATGGGAAGTGGTGGATGAATTCCTTGTCCTGCGTTGCTGGCATGTGTGGTTTTTGCTTTGCTTGTTAAACTGTCTTTGTCTCAGCCCACGAGTTTCTCACTTTTACTCTTCTGGTTCTCTCTCGCATTCCGCTGGGGAAGAGTGAGTGAGCAGCTGTGTGGGGCTGGAGTTCAACCATGACATTCAACAACATGTTATTTTAACCAGGAAAATTAGGGAGGGAGAGGGATATCTAGGTGAAATATGACTTCCCTTTTCAATTACAGATTGCTCTGAAAGATATGGTAATGTCACAAGACGTTGCTACTGAGAGCTGGTTTTGAGCCCGTGTTGTGCTAATTTTATCAAATACCAAAACCTTCTGACATTGGTACTTAGAATGGGCAAGAAACAAGTCAAGAAAACATGTTTCATTCATGTGCAATCTGGTCTTCAGGTAAACCTACCAATGTTCTCTTCTCTGCAAGAAATCTTTTGTGTTTTATAAAGATAGTGGTATCACGAAAACAAAAAACAGGAGGCACACAAAAATAAAACCAGTCTGTACCCCTATCCATAGATGCATACAAATATGCACATATATGTATCTCCATATCCACGTATGTGTTGACATATCTCAACATCCTACAAACACAAATCAGTTAAGCTTCTTACAACAGTCCTCTGAGACAGGAAGATTTTATTCCTGTTTACAGATTAGAAAGCTGAAGTCTCAGGGAAGTTCAAAGCTAAAACCCAGGAAGAGCTGGAATTGACTTTATTTTTTAAAGTCCAAGGTGGGGGGTTATGTCCAAGATTTATGATACCATCTTTTTGTTGTTTGACTTGATTTCAAAATTTCTATGGCAAAGGGAGAAAAGTAGTGGAATAGAACAGTGTTCAAATAAAAGGAGAAAACTATTGTTTCCTTTTCAGTTGAGAGAGGGAAAATCTTTCCTTCATCTTAGCTTGTATCAGAGCAGTAATTTAAAAATGTAGTGTTGATTCTTCAAAAAGAAGTTTAGTTTTGCTATCATTGATGCCAGCTGTGTCTGTAAGCTCTACCACAGGAAGAGATGAATAAGTGGTTGAGAAAACCTGGATGAATTACACCCAGACCACAATAATTAAGGCCCTTCTTGGATCTTAAGGACTGGAACCAGACAAACAGTGGTCAAAAGACCCGGTCCACCACCACTGTCCTTTGGTGTGGGCAGTCCAATGCATAATAAAAATGCAGCAGCATCCCCCTTTTAATGGAATAAATGGGGCAAATCAGGTTGGAAAGAGCAGCAACCCCTTTTGCAGACTGGTATAAGGGGCAAATAAATCCACCCCCACCGCAGGACACAGGCTGGGCCTTTCTTCAGCCTGTGGTGCCAACTCCTTGTCCCTGAGGAGTGCACCCTCACTTCCTATAAACAATGCTGTGAAACAATGGAGATGATGAAGGGACCTGTGATACTGTGGTGTATGGAGAGGACACCCAGTAAGGCATATGGTATCTCCTACATTAGCCTCTTTCAGAATTTTAATGATTATTTATACATTATATCTTATACAATATAGATTTACTCAGAAATTACTTGGATTGTCTCTCTTCAAAGGGAACCTGGGCACCAAGTGGTTGGTCTTTGTCTATAATCACTTAGCTTTCATCTATGGTTTGGCACCAGCTGCACCAGGAAAAGGCATATAATTGCAGTTTGCTTCTAAGTTATTTGACCAGAAGTTCAAATTCTAAGTCTCAGAAATTACACACTGGTTATAACAAAGAAAAAAACTCAAGTATTCTGTTAAGAAATTGGTGTTAAGCAAAATACTCTTAAGTCAAACTATTGCAAGAAAAACACCTTAATATCTGAAAAAAACCTCCTAAAACAAAATGGACAGAAGCTTCAGTTGTTATCTGGCTCTAAAACTAAGTTCAGCTGTTTTCTTACTAGAGCTTCTCAGTTCTTATTTTTATTGTGTGCATTGTTTATACATTGTGCTCTAGAAATATTTTATTGCATAAATGTTTGGCTTAAGGGAGGGAGGAAAGGGTGGGAAAAAACCCCAACAAATAATCCAGTGTATTTAAGGCTTTCAGTCTGTACATATGCTGCAAGGAAGATGCCAATAGTGTGGCTTGCTATATGCCAGGTGTGTTTGCTGCCTGGAAACAAAGCTCAGCTTTCCCTAGCACTTGCAACTCTGTAGAAACTAGAAATCTTCAATATGCCCATCACTTGTGCAGGCACCAGCTCTTAGGACAAGTGTAGTAAAAGCACAAGAGTGCGCGTTTTGGGAGTGAAGCCCCCTAAATCTCACATGCAGTACCCTGAAGCAGAAGACTCGCTGTGTGTGAGCTGAATGAGTAACATAGCATGAGCAGAGGAGCTGTGCAGAATAGTGGGGTCTGCAGCAAGGCCAGCCAGGGCTTTTCAAGGCATTTGGTGGGACATGAAGGGGAAAGATGCTGTACCTGCTGCACTGCTGTTGTCCTGTGTCTCCCATGGGCTGTGCCACACTAACCTTCAGGCAGAAAAGGGCACATGAGGCCAAAACTTTGTGTTAGGTTCCAAACAAAAAGGTAAAACCCTGTGGCAATGCCACTGGTGTGACTCCCACACACCTATTAACCCATAACACAGGAGCTCATGTGTGGGCCCATGTGCATACATCCCACAGAGCTATATAGACTCACTTCCCAGGATGAAGGTGATTGCCCTTGGCAGTGCTTCAGGTGTTTCAACTCAAAGCTGTGGCTGCATCCACGGTGCCATGCCAGGAGTGATAAAATCTGGGCCCAGAACCACCCCAAGCACCAGCTCACACTTACCTGGGGGGCAGAGGCATAGAACCTCCAAGCAGCCCTCTCCGTCCCTCTCTCTGTGAGTGCCCAGATCTCTGCAGAGTGACCCCGTTGTCTGAAACCCATTGATGGGAGCCACAGAAGAGCTGCAGCACAAGCTGTTCCCATGTGATGATCCCTGAACCCTGATCCCGACTCCCCCTCTCTTGCTGCACCAGGGGTGCAGTGTCCCCATACCACTCCCTGTGGGTAAATGGAGGGGCTCCCCTGATGCTCACTCAGCTCCTCCTGCTGTGCCTGGGAATGCTGTCTCCACTTCAAAAGGGCTCCCTCCAAGTGCACTGCCTTCTTCCTTCCCTGTGTTCAACTTTTAATTTGCATCCCTATAGCACTGTGCAGCTTCCGATAGGGGCTGATAAGCAGATTGCTTTTTTTTCTGTAAAGACAGAAAACTGATGCAAATGACATTCACTGTGGGTTTTGATGTGTGTGGCCTGATGCTTATCAGCTCAATTACACTGCAGGGGAAGAAATGGCAGGATTGTTCTCCTAGTCCTACATGGAGGTTAACAAGAAAAACCATGGAACTCTTCATGTTACAATCAAGCGTAACTGGGGCCTTCACAATTCCAGAAGTAAAGTGGGTTCTCTGGCCAAATTAAAGAAAGTGGAGAATTGCCAAGGAAAACATTTTTGTCCAGCTTAGCTTATCTGATGTTACCAGCATGTAGTGATACATTATCACAGAGAGTTATTTCCTCTGTTAAACATAGAAGCAAGAGCAAGTATGGATAAACAATGCATGCAACCAAACCCCAAGTGTTTAATTATTTTAGCTTACCATGGCGGGAAGCAGGGGTGGAGGGGGAAGGAGATAAAATTAAGCATTCCTCAAAGAGCCCAGATACTGCTTTCTATGTTGGAATTGTCTCCATCAGAGAAGGAAGCCTGAAGCACAGAGCAAGTGGCTGTCCAGCAGCCAAAAGCTCTCGCAGAGCCCCAGTCTGTTGCAAAAGAGGAGCCGTCTGAGCAAGGTTGGGGGGCGTGACTCAGGGTGACACAGATGTCATGGCCTGGGAAATGCACAGGAGGAATCAAACATCTTGCCTGCCTTTAGCTGTGTCTGGAACAGATGTTTGTGTCTGATCCACTCACTCCAGACTTTCCTCATGGCAAGCAGATGCAGATACCAGTAAGGACATGGTTCATCTGACACTTATTTCAGGTGTCTGGTTTGGAATTAAATGATTCACACCTTGAATACATTATACAGTGGTTAAAAAGAGACTATTCCAGAGTAGATATCTGTGTTATAAATATGGATATTTCATTGAAAGAGCCCGTAGGCCACCACAAGGTTTCCTTGTTGTAGTTGCCGTCAGCCATCATCACTGGCCACCGGGATCTGTATCACTTTGCCCACCCAGCTGGCAAAGAGAAGGACAGGAAACCAGAAGCCTTCCCTCCTATGAATAAGATCCTAACCCTTCAAAGCAAATGAGTAAAGTTGTGCTGCAACAAGGAGGAGTGGTGAGGACTGTCTACCCAGATAATGCAGTTTCACAGGTAGTTATCCCTTTATCCTTGAATCCCATAGTTGGACTACTTAGATAATTCCAGTGCATCCCAGACCAGAAGTTTCTGAGCAGATCAGAACCTATAGAAAAATTTCGAAGAGAAAGTATATGGTACAGTAAATGTTGCTGATTACTACTATAAACCAGTCTCTAGTGCAGCAGTTTTGTTGCAGAGCTGTTTGTTGGGATAAATTTTTATGCTGCCAGGATAACATACAAAAGACCAAAGGGTTTTTTCCATGATGAAGGGCCAGAATGTGTTTGTGTGGCTGAGACAGGGGTTTTGTGTAGTAGCCCCCCATTATCTCCATACCTGGAAGATGAGGAGCAGAGCTTTGGCTGAATGTCCAGAACAAGTTCTGGGTTGTGAAATCTCTGTGTGAGGGAGCAATGACAGCTCTGTCGACCTTCAGGTCTGGCTCAGATAAGGCTGTGTCAGCACCCTGCCTCCCCTCCCATTGCCTGGAGGGTAAACCATGAACAGGGACGTCATTTTGTCACTGATAATCTGCAGGCCACTGGATCCTTTTTGCACATTAAAATGTACTTTGATGTGCTAAAATCCAGCTCCTGCCTATACCTTTTCAGTTAAATTGTGCAGAGTGAGACACGGTCTCTTGCAACAGCATATCCTGATTCATAAACTAGGACATTCACTGGCACAGTAGAAAAAATGTGTTTGCTAACCCTTATGTACAACAAACAGGTGTTGATGGCAAAAACATGTTCTACAGAAGGTCTCAAGTAACCTCAAGGCTGAACAGAGAGCTGTAGAATTGTTTCATTCCCTGCCAGTGATCCTTGGATGTCATCCAAAATTACCTATGGCTTCTTCAGTTTAGTTCAGTTGGAGCTGAGAATCGGCATACTTAGCATACATACATGGCCACTTGAGAGCCACAGTTTAAATCCATGATGCTGAAAGTCTTGATTCAGAATGACATCAATCAACACTGAGTCTCTGTCAGAAGCTGGTGCTTTGGATTTCATTACATTGTCACACAGAGGGGAGGAGCAATATCTTATGGAGCTTTCTGTGCTAGATCCAGTCCAGACAAGCTATCAAGTGTGCATTACTTCAGGCATGTAGCAAGTAATTCATACATCTTGATTTGAGGCAGGCTACTTATGTTCTTTTGTGGTGTGGAGCTGTACATCTAGATTCATGCGTAGGATCCAGATCCTAAACAAGAATTGTGAAGATCAATGGCTTTGCAAAATTAAACCTCTCAGTCAAGTCCTGGATGTTTTCCTCCAGATATTCCTCAAAACTAAAAACTAAAAAGAAAGAAACCAGGCAAATCTTGAATCTAGATGCAGTCTACTGAAATTTGGATCTGCAACAAATATTCTTATTTCATAAGAATGAAATAAGATAGTGAAAGTATGGTGAAATCAGCAGAAAGTACTTCTAATCCTAAATTTCTTAAAACTCATTAAAAAAAGAATGACTCAGTGACATAAAAGCCTAGTCTAAGCAGTCTCTAGTTCTTCTTCTTTAACCAATTTCCAGAATTTAAGCTAGAACAAGCCCCTGCAGTATAAAAGGCTCCAAACTTCACAGGAATTGCTGGAGATTTGCAATAGACTGAGGTGGGACTCATCTGAGTAGGACAAAGTAGGATAAACAGTACACGGACATTTTTCCTAGTGTGCTTGTAGATGTGTCCGTGTACCATCTAAAACTGAGTCTTGTGAACACTGACAGTTCTGTGGGTGTGAGCAGAAGAGAGACAGAACTAAGCCAAACAAGCCAACAGAGAAGCTATTCACCATTTCTGTGGAGATAGAGCAGTTGCTCCCACACGGAAACAGCTCATCCCCACATACCACGCTCCACCTGCCCCGTGCAGTGTCACTTCAGTTCAGAACATCAGTACAGAGCTCACGTGAAGCTAGGAGAGGGGCATGGAGCACCCTCTGCTTTAAATGTATTTGGACACTGCACAATCCACTTCAATAGGTTATTTTATGGATCCATCTCTAGCATCTGCAGGAATTCTCAGGGCCAGGCCACCTGGGCTTGCTCAGCCAGCACTGCTGTGCCAGCAGCTTGACTGCTTTCACTCATTGCCCTAACAGTGACACAGGCAGTGGTAGCAGAAAGCTGAAACTGAGTCAGTCTTTGCTTTTGTTTCTTCATCTGTGGGAAGTGTACAGAGGACTGAGATTGGAATCAAAAGGTCTGCTGTGAGGAAAATAAAAAAGCCTACGGGATGCCCAGTAGTTTGAAAGATTTCAAATTTGTTTACATCACTCATTTTTCCTTTTTCCTTATTCTCTGATACTTTAAGAGTAGTGTAGCACAGAAACATCTTAAAGTGGAAAGGCTAGGCCAATCATGGAAACATATACACTGAGCAAAGTTCAGGCATCAAATAAAGGTCTTCCTACCACAAGCAACAGTAGCATACTCAGGGTTAATTTCATGTGTGGGATTCAAACTTATGCAGCCTATTTTGAGTCAAAGGACCTTTTGGCTCCCTGCAATTAAAAATGGAACTGATTGAATTTTTCATCAGCCCTGTTTATATTTACACATTCTTGTCTGGTTAAAATCTGGGAGTTTTGTGGGCCATTTGTGTTTTGTCTCTGTGACTGTGGCATATTTTAAAAAAGAGCCTGAAATGTCAACGATATCAAGGGGAGACAACAGCGACTGTCTGCAATTACTCTTAGCTCTTTATTTCCTAGAAAGGAAGAATGAAAAATTCGTATCTGCTTTTATACATAGGATAATTTATGAAGCCTTTCAGGAATTCTGTACTGTTCAGACAATTTTCATTGTCATTGAGGGAAACAGCAAAGTTTGGTACATTGCTGAGAAACGTTTGTGTCTTTAGCATCTCCTGAAGACTCATCTGCAGTTTTATTGCACACCACAGTGCTCCATTCTGCAGGTCACTTCAAGCCTAGTTCTGATTTTAATGGGACAAATGACAATTCTAAATGTTCCCTTTGGTAACAAGTGAATACAGCCCATTCATTTAAGTTAACAAAAGTCCAGTAAATGTAATATTTTCCTTTTGCAAAATAAATGGAAATATCTTTAAAAATGAGCCTAAAATAGATATTTACATAATGAAAAAACCATTCCTTACGTTCTTCCAATTTGTATTCGTTTTAGCTCCTTCAACAGCAGCCATTGGTGATGAAGTAGTTGAAAAAGAACATAAATCACTGAATCAGAGTTAAGTCATGACCTATATATTCCTATTAGGTGACTTGCTACACTTGCATGGTTCCAAGTGAAAAGAATGTGTGTTTGTCTGGGAACATATAGCTTGGAAAAAGCATAAAGATGATAATAATAAAAAAAAAGCATGGGGCTGAACATGGAAAGACACATCTGTGAGTAACTGCTGCTATACTTTTTCTCAAAATCCATCTGTTTATCATAAATTTTCATGTCTGTGCAAGGATTTTAAGAGATATTGAGTGATGTGGTAGTTATTGGAATCATTACAAAACCAACAAACCTGAGCAGAAAGCCAGTTTTACAACATTCTATTTACTATACAGGACAAGCAATAGAATAAGCTGCTAAAATTTTGAAATTTTACAGTTACAGTGAGTAAGCACTTGGTAAGAAAAGTCCAGTTTTGCGGCAGGTTTCAATTACATCCATAGTGGATTTCAGGGCAGTTACATCAGCTCCTGTACACTGGGTAAATCAAGAGGCTGATTAGCACGGATGAACTGTGCAAATAGGTAGCTTGTGCTTCTTCTCTCAGTTATTTCACCTTCATTTTCTTCTGTGAACACACAGATTTCTCAGGAAGCAGTCGGAGTTTTCAAAATAGCCCTGTAATGAACTGTAGGCAGGTTTTGCCTGTTCAGTGGTCAGGCTGCTGATGAAATTACCTTCCCTGAGAACCCAGGAGTCACTGATCATGTTGGCTGTATATTTAGGTTGTCTGTTCAGAATTATGTTGAATTCTTGCCTTATGCAGGCACAATTTCTATAGCACTGTTCAACAGAAAGAAGTAAATACTAGCAACAGAAACATTTTCCCAGTTCAATCACTAAGAAGAAGACTGTGGTGTTTGGAAAGTATGTTTTAAATAGGAGGACGGGGAGACTTCAGAAAAGATTAAATTATGTGTTATTTGATGATATTTTAAAAGCAAACTGAGAATTGGAAAAAAAATCTGTAGGATAAATATGGTCTCTATGAGCTTTTAAAAACCCCAGTACAGAGTCCTGCAGGTCTTTAGGACTACAACTATAAAAACAGCAAGAAAAATACCATGAAATACCATCAATTTCTTGTGTAGACATAATCCTCTCACCTTTCCACGCCTCCTCTATCTCAAAAGCCTTTCCTGAAAAGCTTCAGCAGCAATTGCCGACAAGCAGACAAGCAAGGAACCCGGATTCTCTGTGATGGTCTGAACATCCCAGCTGTCTATTTCATCCTGCTGTTTGACTCAGGGAGCAAGCTTCCTCTGAGGCAACAGGCAAGTGAGGAGGAAGTGTAGCTCTAAAATTATGTGCTGCTAGTAGGAAAAGGTGAATGCAGAGCAGGAGATGTTTTAAGCAGATCTGAGGAGACTCGTGTGTGTGTGGCTGTGGTGGAGGGTGCCTGAGGAGATGGTGAGGCTGTCAAGCTGTCCAAGCTGGGAATTGTTGTTGACTCCACCAGTGCTACCAAGTGCAGCAATCGAGGCTCATGTGGTTGCGGGAGCCATAAAATGCCTGCTAGGAGAAGGTGCAGCAGCCATAGGAAGACACTTTGGCTGTACCCCCTTTTCCCTGTCTTTCCCCTCTCCTCTCAGCAAACCTAGAGGTGAGGAAAAGGCTGCAGAAGCTGCAGCCAAAGGATGCAGCTGAGGTGGAGGCAGGTGCCCACAGAGTGTCTGTCTATGGCCATGGGCCACACAGGCTCTGGAGTTCACAGTTGCAGCAGCAGATCTGCCAGATGTGGGAAGAGGTGAGTGGGATGAGGATTGGTTCTCCAAAGGGTCCCAGGGCTGGTGGACAGCACAGTCCTTGCGTGAGCACTGTGAGGGCGAGGGGCTGGTGGACATACAGGGCTCTCAGTGGTCAAGGAGGCTGTGAAAAGAAGTTCTCTGGGAGCTGGGATAGTGGGCTGGCTTTGCTGGAGCAGAGGGATAGGGATGCTGTAACCTGCAGAGCTATCAAAGGGGAGCATGCTGAAAGAGCTTCAGTCGATTGAGGACTGGAGTGATCTGTCAAAAATAGGACAAACTCCCATCCTGTCATTGCATGGTTGGCCAATGACTTCAGAAAAATTCAGTGCAATTTCCTTTCCAAAAGAAAATGTTTTGAAGTAAGCCTGTGCATGTCACAGATGTGCCAATATACTGGCTGACACAGCTCCTATCCCAGAAGAAGAATATATTATTTCTTTTTGATAGGAGGTCAAATAAAGAAGGGAATGGACTGAAATCAAATTCCAGTATATTTGTTATTTCCAAGCTCCTAATTCAGAACAACAGTGTTGCACAACATTTTTTGCTATTTCATCCATGATTGTTCTCTGAGGGATCAACATTACAAGACGCACTCATGTGGACAGCCTGGGCAAATATCTCCCTAAAAATTCCATGAGGATGAAGAACAAGATTTTCTGGAAATCACTCAGTGCGAAACACTGTCCAAACTCCGTTTGAAGAAAAAGACATGTACACAAATAAAACACACAGAGAAACTTTCAGACTTCAATGGCAAATCTTGCTTAGGTTTTACCTCTGCTCTCAGATAGGAAGACTGTCATCCTCTCTTAAAAACTCTATAAGCACCAATTCCCCTTCCTCCTCCCCCAGGCCACCTCTTACCCCCTCCCTCCCCCTCCCCCTCCCAACCAACAGGATCTTCTGGCTTTAGCTTCTCACTTTGGGATCTTCATAGCTACTCTACTCAAGAAAAAATGGCAGAGGGGTCAGCTAGAGCCCTGTACTGCCTGCACGCTTCGTGTTCAGCTGTGTTCTGGACTGCTCTGCACAGCTCTCTGCAGTGTTAGCCTGACCCAGAGAGCCTTAACCAGCACAGATGTGATGTGAGCTCTTCAGTGATCCTTGGCTGTAGTACATGGTCCTTGTCAGTTTACCCAAGAAGAACCATCCTCCAAATCCTGCTTTTGTAAAAGGGAAACCAGAGAGCTCCACCGTTACCAGCCCATGTTCCTGCTGCCAGGGTGTGCATGGTGTCAGGCAGCACAGCTGGCAGGGTTGCACAAGCAGCCATAGGTGACATGGGGAGGAACTGGGAAGAGGCTGGGAGTCCTGGGAAAGACACAGTGATACTCCTTTGTCACATTTAGAGGTCTAGTTGTCTTCCCTCATCTCAGGCTTTCTGGTGTTTTGGGTTTTTTTAATAATGATTTATGAATTCATCTGTACATAGGATAAGCAATAAACATAGCCATAAAATTAACACAAAGTGAAAGAAAAGCAAGCGTAGAGGCTGGAACAGTACCTGGGGTTGTAGCAGTAGGATGCAAAAGGTCACAAAAAAATCCCCATGTGAAAACAGACTTTGTTGACTCTTGCTCCGAGAACCAGCTTGGGCTATTTTTTGGGACTTCTTTCCCTCTTATTACTTTCCAGGCTGGCTAGATTTCTCAGTAACTCTTAAATTCAGAAGCGAACTGTGGCTACAGAAGCGCATCTGTCTCAGCAGTCACAGAATCACACTCTTGTTTTCCCTTCCAGCATCACTAAGCAGTCCTAAGTCACAAAGCTGAGGTCACTGCTTGAAGTTTTGCACAGTTCAGCCTGTGCATGCCTGGGACTTTGCAACATGAGGATGTCAGCTGCAAAAAACCCACCAAAACCAAAATGGCTGGAGGGATCATTGTTGTGCACTGTGGGTCATCTGTGTCCCACAGATCAAGGGTAAAAAATGTCACCAAACCAGAACATTGCCCCTAGCCCCAGGTGAAGGGGAGATTGGAAGTCTCACAAGTTGTGAGAAGCAAACTACAGAGAGCCTGGGGCGGGATCTATACCTCTTCTGAATAGCAGTTCTCCACTGTAGTCACAGGCTGTCCTGAATTCACCTACTTTTAAACCTACTGCAAAAATTATCCTTAAACAGCAGTGGTTTTGGGGCAGTGTTTACAGGGAGCATCCAGAAAGTGTTAGAGCAGCAGTACCTGAAGGGAAGTGTAGGTTTGCTTTTCCTCACAGGTGGCAGCTGCCAGCTATGCACAGCTGAACATGCAAGGATTCAGCTCCAGTCTGCTTCCCTCTGATGTTTCCAACACTTATCTTTTTGCCACCCAGCAAAAAGCGTGTTCAGCTTTACCTCAGGCTACCTCATTGTGTAATCTCAGATATCTTTATTCCCTCAGGTACAGCCCATTGCAGCAGACCCAGATTAGAGGAACGATCACCTCTTGCACTGGAGACTGCATTATGCTGTGCATCTGGTCCCCATGGTTCCATCCCTGCTAACACTGCTGATACTCCTGTTATTTCATGCCTCTGGTGGGGGAAAGCGCACCCCAGATGTGCATCCCTTGTTCTGTAGTTACAGAAGCTGGGCTCACACTCCCCATTCCACTGTGTCACATCAGGATCAAGTTTGTCTTGTCCCAGCAAGCAAGAGGAATAGTTATTTCTCTCAAAGACACATACTGAAAGACTCTTCATTCACATTTAGCCTCAATAAAGGGGAAAGCCTGAAAAATTATAATATTACGTATTTCATCTCAGGGCAACTTCATGGTTGCCAGCTTCTCCTGGGAATCCATCCTGAGCTCAGCTGCTTCAGTAGCTCGCTCTCATTCTAGATGCAGATGTGGCCTCATTTTCCGGAACAAAAATCAACACTGTAAATGTTTACAGAGCAATTAAACCTAAGGTGCCCGCCATTTCTCAGCATTTTCAAGGTGATTAGCAGTCAAAAGTCACCACTGACCAGCCACTCCTATCTGTCAGACTGCTCTCTGCCGTGCAAAATCAGTGATTTCTGCTTATATGCAGCAGAAAGAATCATTATTGTTTCTGACTCAGCTCAGAGTATTTTGTCATGTCTGATTCTGCTGGAGGCTCCAGTCCTTCACGCCAAGTTACGTTATCACACAGCAAGAACAGCTAAATAGCCCCAGATGGCCTGGTTGGTTCACATTAGCCTCCTAGGTTTTTAGCAGCACTGTCATATACCCCGTTACTCTTGGACAGCACAGGGATTGCTTTTTGAGCCAGGTTTGTCAACAGTCTAGGTGGATGCTCCAGGGCTCCGTTCTGGGACTCTGTACGCTTTGGCTTGGCGCATGTTTAAAGTACTCTGGGTTTGAATAAATCATATCCCTGTGTACTACCATAAAGGAATGTGGATGATACTCTTGCGGTTATCCACAACATCTTTGTGGAGATTTTGGGAAGGAAAACAAATAGCACCCTTCCAAATATTTTGAAATGCTACCTCTGACTGTGAGGGAGAAAAAGTTTAAAGAGAAATTAGGCTGTCATGAGTTATTTGGACTAATAACCACCAGTAGAAGAATAAGTTAGCTTCTAAAAATATTGTTCAGACAAAACCTCTGTGGCTGGTTTCGGGGGGATTTTTTATTGATCTGTGCAGTAATGCACACACTGTAAAGATTAAACATTCAGCAACTTGATAGGCAAGTTTAGCTCTAAAACAAAGTTTCATCACACAAATGTTGTCCTGCATAAACTGAGAGACATGGCATAGTCGGTACCGAGTGCGGTGGAGAAGCATCATCACCCACCATCTTTTAAGGTGGCTCATTTTATTGGGCCACAACTCTTGGCTGTGGTCTCAGCCAAGATATTCTACCTGCAAAAGCTGAACTGAAAAGATCTGCTGGGAGTTCTCAGTGTGGTATAGTATAATAAATTTGCTAGATTTACTGAAGTGTTAGGTTTGGAATTTGCTATTCAAGCATTCCTTCAATGGGACGCAAAAGATATTTCGACAACTTGTTTAAAAGAAAAATCTGGTCTCCATTATGTGCAAGTGCTATGTCATATAAAGCTGAAATAGGAAGAGTCCATTCTTTTAGCTCAGTTTTGGTCATTATGACTATATCCTGCCATTGATCTATATCTGGGTCTCTAAGCTGTGTCCATTAAAAGGCCTGAAAATGTATCAATGGCAGGATATAGCCCTTTGTTCTTTCATGTTACAATCACAAGGAGTTAGAATGGGATCTGGCTCCCAGGACTTTGAGCTGGCCTGCAGCTTTATGAGAGTGGCTTGCATCCCTCAGTGAGAAAAGCCTTTGGAAAAACAGGCTGCCATCTGATAGTTTCCAAACTCTGACACTGCCAAGTACAAACTACTTTCTTGCCATATGAGCATTGCAGAGCTTTGGTGGTGATTTGTAGTTGATAGCAGGGTGTTCTCAGATCTTTCTGGTGACACTTCTTGACCGACCTCCATTTATTATGTTTTGATCCCTCATCAAACAGATGTTTGATTTCACAAGTGCTCTTGCACACACTCTGAGGAGCCCAAAGCCACCAGGCAGCTTTGGATACTCAAAGAGGAGCATGGTCAGAGCTCTTTCCTCCCTCCTCTCTGTTGCTCTCCAGCCAAGAGTACCCTTTTTAAAACTAGCTCCTGCCACTAATGTCAGGAATTTAAATGAAGATTTTATTCATACAGGACAAATCCAAGGCCTCAAGACTGTGTTTTTATACATATTATATTATTAAAAGAGTCACTATACCCTTCTCAGCCATCCCAGAATTCAGTTTTACAATTATGGACTTGTTAGTAAAAGGAGGATAATTTTGATGATGATTTTATGAACAAATACTTTCTAATCTCAGAAAATTTGCAACTTACTTCTGAAACTTTTTTTTCTCATTTATGTATGATATTAACAGATGCGAAAAACAATGCCGTAAAGAAGCATTCAGAGCAAAAGGTCTTTAAGCCTAACAGTATGTGATGTTCCAAGTGATTTATAGGAGAAGACTGTTGTCGTATTGTTCTAGTGATTCCTCACATGGACTTGGATTCTGGAGAATGTGTGACTGACAAACCTCCCAGTTAACCAATGCTAGCATACTGTTCATGTACAGCTGCTAATGTACCTATTTTTAAACCTCTGGTAGTTTAAAACAATATTAAAATGAAAGGATCATGGTGTAACTCTTTCAAAATAAAGAAATTATTCGTTCTATTTCACTATCAGTTGCAATCTTCGCATACCACAGTCAGTGTCAGGCTGACAGAGGTAACTTGCAGTCTGCAAAATGTGGAAAGCAATTTCAAAGCTACCTTCCTTGTCAGGTGCAAGGCATAAAATCACTGGAAGGGTCAATGAGCAGGGCACACCTGGAGCTCAGGTGGGTTCACCACTTGCTCTGTCTCTTAACTCTTTCATGGTCATTTCTGGCATCCCCAGGTCCCTGGTTACTGTATAGCTCATGTTCATATTGTACAGGTATTTTTTGCTCTTTCTTTCGATCAGTTTGGAAGGAAGGACGTGCTGTCCCCAAGGGCTGAAGGCAGTGAGCCCTGAGCAGCACAGGTGTGGAGCTGTAGGTTGCCTGGCAGCTGTGCAGTCTGTAAATCCATGGCACGTCCTTCACCTCACACACCTTTCAAGCCTTCCCCTCCTGGCGCATTGAAAGAACCTGTAAGGCGAGCAGGAACACCTTGAAATTTGAACACAAGGAGGCAATTAAGGGGTACAGGAAAGGACATCAGCTTGCTCAGTAGAACACCATCCCACTGAGCTTCTTGCCACTGCAAATCTCCTTAAGCAGCTGAAGATGCAAAATTATGCCTCCTGATGGCTCTGGCCACCCTTGCGTAGGAAAACAGTTTTGAGTTCAGTTTCCACAAGAGAGATTTCTTTTTCTTTTACTTGGATAGTGCAAAACACAGGCTTTTGTTTTGGGCTGCTTACTGGTTTGGAGCCATTTCATGCCTCATCGTAAGCTGATGCTGGGACTCAGAGCTCTCCCATGTTGCGCACATTATTAACCAGCTAGCAATTTCGAAAATATTTTTATTGCTGCTAATTACCCTTCAGGGAGACTGTAAAACAGAGTCTTTATGGCAATCTCTGAGCTGTCCATGCCTGGAGGAAAATTTGAGAATGATTAGCCACGTTTGCTAACCAGAGCATCACAGTGATTGTCTCTATGTTCCTGTGCCTGACTTGTGCCAGGCTGCTTGGGAGATGTTTATAGCTCTCCTTCTCACAGCTATTCTGAACAGCGATACTCACTTGGGAGGGAAAAGAGTCATAGTTCATTAAATGCCTTTCTGTTTCTGAAATAAGCACTTCATCCAACCTTCCCCCAGTGGACTCCACTGGACTGAAGATGTCCCAGTTTAAAGTAACTATACCCTGACTGCAATGGCTTGGTCTAAGGCAGCCAAGGGTTTTGGTGGGCTGCTGTTGAGACAGGCTGTCCATGTAGTCCTGAGTCCAGCCAGATTTACTCCTAGTGTCTGTGTACACCATGTCACCCGTGACACCCATGTGAGTGGGGTGCTGGGGAAGGAGCTCATGTGGTTATCCAGGGCACTACAAGAGCCATAGCTCTGTCCTGACCTGGGCTGGCCTGCCAGGGCTAGGTCCACATGGAACCAAAAAACGGCTCTCCCTCTGCTCCTTTACCTCTGACCATTTGGGCTTTCCCCCTTTCTTTCGTGCCAGCACCAATGCTTGTAGCTCCGCAGCTGGCATGCGGCAGGAGATGAGTGAAAGAAGAGTGCTCGAATGGCCGGGGACTAGGCGGGGCACTGAGGTGCCTCCTTCTGTCACCATGTAGAATCTATACAGAGAGGGAGGGGTTATAGCAGGAGTGCATCATGAAGTCGTGCCAGGATGAGCTCAAGCCACACACCTGGCCCCACACCTGCAGAATAGGTATTGGCATCTGGCCCTCGGGGTCTGTGTGGCACTGTGCTGCACTGTAGCAAAGGGCCAGCACTGAACACTGCTGCAGCAAAGAGAGGGTTTATTTGTGGTCAGGAGGAAGAGGAAAGAAAGAATTACACTCAAAAAAGGGAAGTGGATAAAAAACATTAGCACAATTCCTTCTAGGGGTCTGAGAAAAGGAGAGGTGAAAAGTAAAGCTACTGAGAGAAAGTAATCACATCTCAACAGCTGTGCACGTCCATGGAGAGCCTTGCCGGGGCAGGGCTGCCCAATATTGCTGACAAAATGTCAGTGGGCAGCACAAGGCTGGGGAATTTGCCTCATCCATGCCATGGTGCCACTCCTGCCCCTCTGAGTGAGCTGCCAGCCTCCTCACTGCCCTCAGCATCCCTCAAATGGAGATGTAACTGCAGATTGCTCCCTTCATACTTCTCCTTGGCCTCCACACAGACACTGAAGACACAAAATGCTGGTCCCTGCCTCCACCCATGGAAACCTGGATCTGCTTCTGGCCCCAGCCCAGGGAGGTTAAGGGATGGTGAGTCACCATCAAGAGTGGTGTGAATAGCACCTCATTTTGTGGATTTGAACGTTGCAGGGCAAATTAAGGATAAAACATTTTCTCTAAGCTTAAAATTACATAGTTTTGTGGGACTTGAGTCACACTTGAGCTATTTTAAAACTCTCCTAGAATGCTTTGTTTTATTTTTCAGGAGTAACAAGTAAAATGGGACAAATTAAAAGCTGTGGCCCGAACAGTGCTGAGCTTGTGTGAGGGTCAGTAGAAGACTACATTGCAGTTTTCCAGTTTGGCTCATCCTCCTGCAGGAGACTTTTGGAAACTGTCTTGTACTCAAATGCTCTTTGTGCTCGAAGTTTTCCTTCCACAGTTAGAAAAGCCCAAGATCTGGTGGATCCCTGCTAGACTGAACTGCAAAGTGGAGTGGAAAGCAGCAATTTTGATTTGAAGTCCCATATATAAAAGCTTTCTATCCCAGGGGATCTTGAACCCAAGCAGCCTTCTCTCAGGAGCCAAAAATTTATTGCATGAAACCCTTCCTGGAAAGACTTGCATGCTTTTGCTGATGTGATCATGCAAAGAAACTTTGTCAGTAACCACAGAAACTGAAAATCAGAATATATCTGCTGAGCCTGAGCTCTGTTTCTGTCAGGAAACACCCTCTTTTGCTAGGTCTGGATGCCTGCTCCTTCTTCACTTGTGCTGTGCTTAATTGTTGCGAGCACTGATCCACCAGGGAAGGGGTATCCAGCAGGTGCCTGATTTTATTCATGTCAGTTCAGAGTTGGACCCTACCTCATTGCTATGTTACCCACTTCCCTTAGTGTCTGGTGCTTCTTGAGATTTGGGGCAGCAACCTCTGAGGTCCCGAGCAGTGAGCAGCAGTATTTACAAATAACAAACTCAAATTACTGTCATTGCTAAAGTGCACTTGGCTATGTGGGTGAGCAGCAATGTTTCCCACGAGTGCTGCCACTGCTGCCAGCTAGAAATGGGTGGGAGGTGCTGGGTTGGTGGCGTGCCTCCAGGGTGTGCCTGCTGCTGGGATGGATACTGAAACCGTGTGCCAGGAGCCCAGGAAGCGCTGTGGTGGGTGAGGCTCGTGCCACAGCAGCACGGGAGGCAGGGCTGGGCACACAGAGACAGCACCAGCGCTAACTGGAGGTCCTGCCGGGCTGGGAGGACACATGCACACAACACACGCACGTATCTCCTGCTGCCCACACCACACTGACAGGACCACCACTGGACCTTCAGGGGTGCAGGGGCTCCATGAGGCTTTGTGGACCAGAAAGAGAAGAGCTGGGGGTCAGCCAAGGAAAACACAGCCTTATGCCTTTGTCATTTCAACCCATGTTCACTGTGCCCTTCTCCCACAGTGTGAGTCTCATAAATAACCCACTCAGAGGGTTGGGTATCTTCCTCTTGACAGCCTTCTAGGCCTTAGGTTTGAAGCCACAAAATGCTTCCAAGAGATGTCAAATGCAAGGAAAGCAGGTATGTGCTGCTGGCACTTGCCTTTTCATGACAAGCTTTCTCAGCACACAGATAAAACATCAAGTGTGAAGCTGCTGAAGGTGGCACCTTCCTCTGTTCACATGCATTTTTCTGGACTCTGTAAAGAGCAGTGACAGAAATGTTAAACAAAATTAATTTAGAAGATTGCCAGGAGGCAATTGCAGACAAGCCTCTCTCATGACAAGTCTCAACTTAGATTATTGATTTATCATTTGTGTACTACACACCTTGACATTTCAAAGGCCAGGATGTTTTTTGCAGCAATGCCAAAACATGAAAAAATAAATTAAATATCCACAAGCAGAAGTACTGTATGGGAGGTCCAGTCTCAGGAACAGCTCTGCTTTTTGGTCCTGCCCAGCATGGACCACTAGCCCAGGGTGCCCTGTGGGATAACCTTACTCAGATAAAATGATGGATTGCTACAAGGCCTTTCCAAGGAAGTTACGTGCTTGCTAGGAGCCTTTGTCAAAGTGAAATCCTACTGAATCATCCCACTGAGGTTTTTGGATCAGGCCCATCAGTGTCCAAGGTCAAAGGAGCATAGATGAGATAATTTTCAGGAAGAACACAGGACAGGAGTAAACGTCTGCATCTCATTTTCTATGACAATTTTCTGTACAGAAACTGGAAGTCCTGGGCATGAGCATCATTATGAAGCAAGTCATTATGCTTTGCTTCTGGAAAATAGCAAAGATGAGAAAAACACCAAGCTCAGGTCACAAACCAGTTGAGTACCTTCCCCATGAGCAGCTTCTTTCCCATGTTATTCTCACTTTGATATCAGCCAGTAGGGTGAGATGGTTTTACACAAGTATCTGCTTTCCATGTTCATTCAGTAGACAAGGTCCAGCGTGATAGAGTCCTTAACAGTAAGACTTGAATGGTGGTTTGTGATCCATCTTGCCATCCTCAGAGCATGAGGATGAAAGCTGAAATCCTGACTTTAGATGATAATTCACAACAGCCAGCAAAATCAGACAAAGTTCCCTTTGACTTCAACAAGGGCAGGATCAGTCCCAGAGGACATTGTAGCTTGCTTTGGCCAAAGGCTTACAGTATTTAATCTCACGTTTTCCAGTGGAGAGAGCCACATAAGCCCTCGCTTACATCACCATGTCTCAGCTCTGAGACTGCTTGGAGAAAACATCTGCTAAAGACAGCATGTGAAGAAAGGATGGGACAAAGTGGGCCTGATTTAGGTACTGAGCTCACTCATGAGTTTCAGATGTCCACTAAAGCCACTCTCTAGCAGTAAGTTCCTAAGTGCCCCGCACAGCTAAAGGTGATTTTGCAGGTGGGCGCACACAGAGGACCTGCCAGGCAAGGAGCATGGGTGTGTGGAGTGAGGCCATGGGTGTCAGCCCTACCCTGCAGCTGCGGTGATGGCTGAGCAGCACCTGCTCCTGGGCATGGGCAGTCCCCTGTTCCTAAATAATCTCTTTTGTGATAAAACAGTAAGGAGGCAGCAGCTGAGAGGTGTTTTTTAGGCTCCTGGTTCAGCACCGAGGCAGGCAGTTAGAGGAGGCAGTGAAGGTATTTGGATTCCCAAGCTCTCTTGTTGTGAAATTCTGGCCACAGCAAAGCCGGTGGGAATGCCGCCACTGCCTTCCACCAAACCGTGATTTCACCCTATAGGTATTAGTTTTTCCTCTCCTCCCAAGGCCAGTGCAGATATTAGAAAACCGCATTTATCAGGGTGTTGCAAATAAATACTTGTCACAAACCTGCTTGCTTTGTCAAGAGGGGCACAAGGAGCCTAAGAGAACAGGCTGAGGAGCAGCAAGGATACAATGCAACAAAGTGCAAATAACAAAAGAAAAGACTAAGAAAAGCAGATTTGGTCCTTAGGAGGAAATAACACTGTGTTCTGCAAAAATAATCAGCTGACACATGCAGCTTAAAGCACTCTATGAACTTTGTTTTCGTACAGTTACAAGCAGCAGCTTCCTGCGGCACCCTGCACACAGTCTTCATTCTCTGCTCAAGAAGCAGGCAATTCAGATGAGATGATTCACGACCAGCATGACAGAGAGAAAAGCCTTTTCTGTCAAGAGATCGTTTTTTTGCTGAACTAACTCTAAACACAAACCAAGCCTGAGGTGATAAAAGCAGAGAGATGGTGGTGTGGGGCATGGGACCAGCGGGATGGAGATGCCTCTCTTATCTTTGGACTTTCTCCAGCCTAGGCCAGAAGATGCACCAGGTCCAGCTTTCATGTCAGGAGAAGGAGAACACTTACATTGACTAAAACTTCTTTTTTTTCTGTTTTTTACATCCATGTGGCACCAATTCACCTGGTCATTGAAGGGGATGGTGCCACATACATGACACTCATGGTCACAAAGCACTTTCCACAGGTGACTCTCGTAGGCTGATCTCTTGGGTTTGATCTGATAATTAACTGATTAAAGGCAGGATGGTTATGAATGTCTGGCACTAAGGAAATGCTGCACAGTTAACATGGCTACTTTCTAATAGCATCTCATCCTAACCTGGAGTGCTGCCTGTTTCTGTTGGACACGATAAAAAAACAAAGATGCTGTAATAAGTATAAATGAAATCAGAATGGAAAACAAAACTGATGGTAACATCAAAAACATGGACTTGAAAGGACACTTCTTAAGTGACACTTTCTTATTGTAGCACACAGGAAATTAGCTATGTTACATATTTTTTTAAAAGGGTTCAAACTTGAAGTCTGCCGGATGATCCCAAACCCATGCAAATGCAGGGGAACACAGTCCATTGCAGCTGCCAGCTCACAGGTATGGAGGGAATTTGGCTCAGTATTGCATCTAGTAACATGACCTGAAGACCAAAATTTTTCATGTGAGAGAGCTTCCTCCTACTAAAATCTGCTGAGAATTAATGCCCTCTCTCAAGACAACTGCTGAGGATACAAATGCATTTACACGCTGTAGTCAAACATGTCCTTCTTATTTTGGGTGTTTCTTTCATAGTTGATGTGCACATGAAGAAATGAAGGTACACTGAGGGCTCCACCTGACCACCCCTCAGGACTTGGACAGACAAAAGCTCAGCACTGACCCTCTGGCAGGGCTGCAGCTTCCTGCAGTGACCCTGAAGGAAACCAGCTTAGCCAGTCAATGGGCTGTGGATAATGTGGAGTCCTTGCTCCTGTCACCACTAACTTTCTAATCCAGAGGGAAGCTCCTCTGTGTGGAACATATTAGGCTCTTGGAACGGGTTTGAATCTGCATTTTCCACTGATGTATTATCCCTGCTTGGAATTAATGCCAGAGTTTGGTGATGGGGAGGAAGCATTTCAGAGAGTTAGGCTGTGAAATTTGCTCAGATTTTTAGTATCTACAATGAAAGGGGCCATGAGCCATGAACTGGGGAAACATCTCCAACACCGTCAGGCATATGAAGTGCAGTGTCCAGGGGAAGAAAGTCACACTGCAGCATGTCACATCTGATGCTAACAGGAACATGCCTCAACCATAGCTGATGTAGTTCTGCAGAGCAAGCTGGAGGTTCTCAGAAGAGTTTTCTTCATGCAAGATTGCAGGGAGCAGCTCCCCAGGGAGTTGTCCTAGCATCAGCTGCTTGGAAAGGAAGTTTTGCTAATGTACAAGCTCAAAGGAGAAAAGTAGGACGGTCACCTACTTATTCTTATCCAAAACAGCAAGATCCTGCTGGTCTAGCATGATGTAGCACCACATTTTGGGACTGCGAGGAAACATGCCCACAGTACCACGGGCTTGAGCAAGTGGGATCCATTGAGGGCTGTCCCAGGGCAGCATCACACACAAACTCATCACAGCAGAGACAGGGAATAGAGTGAGAGAAGTCTCTGTAATCCCTGGGGGCTCACTCATGCAGCCTGGCTCCATTAGTCATGCCCCTAACCTAGGACCCCTCTTTTTCTGATTTCCAAAAGGAATCAGGAGAAATATTTGAAAGCGTGTTTTTTTTTTTTTTTTTTTTTTTTTTTTTTTCCCCTGGATGTTGTTGGTATGTATTTAAACCCACGTTTTGCTGAGGGTTCCTTGGGTTCTTTCTGGAGGGTGATGGTCCTCAGAGGATGACTGCCTATAAATGGCTCCTGAAAGACACTAAGAAAATACAGACTATTGTTCGTGGGAGTAAATAAATGCAGGGAACCCACTCTGACACAGACAATTGTTTAGGAGTCAGACAACATACGGTTTGTATTTCTGGCTGCTTACCCTGTGTGGTTTGTCCTGTGGGCTTTTCTCTTTTCTTCTTCTTCTTCTTTTTTTTTTTTTTTTTTTGCATGGATTACTACATCTTGCTTGTTTTGATTGTCAGCTGGAATAGGTATGCCATTGGCAAACAGTGGGATAGAGAGTGCTATTTGCATATCCAAACAACTGGCTTTCACACAGAGTCATGCTAAATGCTCTCTGTGGGCATTCTTCAGTCAGGGGTCCTTGGAGACCCAGATTTATGGCAAAGTGCACTGATACTGGAGAAACTGCCTAACAGCCCTATACTCACTTCGATGGTTAATCAGCTTTAGTATTCCTTGTTCTTCCTATTGTTTCAGCAGCTATGAGCATATAAAAGCAGATAAATTGAAGAAAATAGGGAAGGCCTGTTCTTGACTGTAATATCTTGAGTATTGCTTTTAATACCAAGAACAACTGGATCATATTTTGCAATCTAAATTTTAATGGTCTATTTTCTTAAGCTGAGGCTGCCAGAATTTTGCACTTGTGCAAAAGTAGTAAAATTACTGTGTCTCTCTGCATCAGTACTGCAGAAAAGAAGTCAAGCTAACATTAAACCCATCCAAAGACTGAAACTTTCTACGCCACATGTCAGTCAAGAGCTCCCACAGGAGCAATACTGAGTCTCTTCCATGGGGTTTTCTAGTGACAAACTTGCCAGTTTAAATTTCTATTTCTCAATGTTTTCTGAAAGAAAAACGTGCCAAAAAATTACTTTGGCTGAGCTCCTCCACCCCAGTGGCTGAGCGAATGTGCAGAGCCAGCACCTCTCCTGCCAGGCAGCAGCTCTGTGCCTCTCATATGAGCTCAGGGGATTCTTGGAAACTCTGTGTCCCCACAGCCAGGAAGCAGGCCGTGCTGGGACATTGTGTAAATCTTCCTGTAACTCACTGAATGCTTCTTCAAGGTCCCAAACCAGAGGGGAGGAGCCTTCCTCAGCTGACTAGGCCTTCATTCATGTTCAGCTGAGAGGTAGGTGATCCTTCCTTAGCCCTCACAGATCCTCCCTTCCAGTGATAGTCCTCCAGCAGATCCCAGCTTGGGGAAAACACCTCCAGGGCTGACTGCTGCTTTCAGGATACACTATGAAGCTCTGGTCAAACAGAAACACTCACCAATTGCCAAAAGCAGTGAATTTCAACCAGGCTGGAGCCTTGTCTGTAGACCTGTTCCTTTTCATACAATCTCCTGCCTTGTGCCTCTGCTGGAGGGGAAGCTCAGGAAGACAGAGTTCTCTTAGTGCTAGTGAAAAGTGTGAAGTACTGTGTATTTTTCACCTAAGTCCGAAGACTGACCAATATTAAAATCAGAGTCCATCTGAGGGGGACAGTTCTCCAGCTCAGCTCCAAGGATGGTGGCACTGCTGTCACAAAGCTGTGGCTCCCCCATCCAGCTCCTGTATGCTGGTAAACAAAACCTCATGCAGAATAAAGAGCTTCAAGCACTTTGTTATGGAAACTCGGCTCTGTCCATGGGTAGGATTGCACTCCAGCTCAGGTCAGCTAACAAGGTGTGTGTACCACATCTCCACAGAAAAGCAGCAGGAAGACACCAGTTACAGTGGTGCCAACAAATTTTCCCTAGAGGGTAACTGTTTTTCTCTTACAAATACCTAACATGTCTCTGTCACTGGGACCACAAAATCTTGCATCTTATCAGATCCAATATGATGTACATGAGGCTCATTTTGCAATATACCTCTAACTTTTTTCAGAACCACTGAAGGAGCTTTTGGCAAAGAGCTAATTTCTGGTGCACAAAGTGGACAACTGTTACCCTGTGTGCACACCACAGAGAAGCTTTCTTGGCCCAGTGGCTGATTTGGTGAAGGAGAGGTGGCACCATTCCCAGAGGAGCTGCGGCCGGCCTCAGTCCATGGGGAACCACATCAAGCGTAGCTCTGCAGGCTTTGCTCTCCATCTGATGGAGGTTTGCATCTCCTTGCAGCAACTGGAGCTGGCTCATAAAGCACTGACTGTGGGGACACACTCCCTCCCACCTTTGGTGTCCAGCTATAAAGCAACTGCTGGGGGCTGCACTGTGAGGCCTCACAGTACTTCTGACCCTTTGCACCAAAGGGAGACAACAAGACACAAACATGTCTTTGGGTCCAAGAGGTATTACCTGTGGTTCAGAAGAGACCCAGGGTGGGTGCAATACAGTGGGAAAGCAATCAGTGTGGCTTAAATCTGCCTAGCATGGGGCAGGTAACAGCCAGTGGCCTCATGATGGGTTCCTAGTTCTCTTTTATTTAGCAGCATAGAAACAGTCTGTGTCAGGGCTAGAAACAAGGTGGTGAAAGGGAATGAGGGGTTCTCATGTCAGATCAATTTTCCAAATCATGGGTCACTTCTAGTATGCTTTGGTGCTTGATCTTTTTCCAGCTAGTACTGAAAAGAAGACAGTTGGCATCCAGTGCGGGAAAGAACAAAAACCCCCAAACAATCAGGCTTCCACTGGTAACGAGCATTTTCTTTTTGGCTCGTTCTTAACTTTATCTTTCTCAAGACAGTGCATGGTGTTTGTAGGGGCCAGCTGCAATGCCAGTCAGCTCTGATGGCTGCACCACTGTGGCCTCCTCTGCAGGAAGCTGGGCTGTTCAGAAGCCGCCCCTGTGCCAGAGAGCTCCCTGTCTGAGATGGGTACAACACTGTGCTGGGTAACAGGAGAAGAACAAACAGAAACTTTATATTATACAGAAATACCCTGTGAACCTTGCAACTTTTAAGTCTTCACTCCACCTCCACAAAAAAAAAAAAAAAAAAAAGCCCACGCAATTCCCTAGACATGCATAATTAAGAATACATCATTGCCCTTTTCTAACNAAAATCTGCATGTATGCAGCTGGATACTTGGATGTATTTGGAATATCTGTCCAGCAGTAGAGACTCCAGTTGCAAGTCTGTCACTTACAGGATAAATTAAAAATTTAAAAAGAAATAGGGAGTGAAGCAGTTTTCACTTTGGCCATGAGGTAGCACCATTGAGCTATTTACAGCTAAACCCAAAACGAACCTGCCTCAATTTTACAAGCAGTGTTTCTGCAGGCACAAGCTGCCTGTCATTTTACACTGATCATCTCAAGAGATTAGGTTTACCACTGTGCTAATTTAGTGATGAGTCAGGCCATGCCAACCTCTCTTGGCCATTTCCCCCCCTCTATGATCTTTCCAATTCCTTGCATGAAAAATCAGCATTTTATTGACTATGCTCATATCATGCCCTTTACCAAGATGTCTCTGGGCCCCTGGTGAGTGCTGGTGGATGCAGACTCTGCCAGGCTCTGAATAGACATGGGCTGCCCTCAGCCAGCCCCACCACACAGCTCCCCAGGGATGAGCAGAGAGAATTCAAGCTCAGACTGCAAACTGGAAAGTAGGAGCTCCAAAAATATTTACAGGTTTGAGTGGGGAACTGAATTTGCGCTCCTAGTGGTGGTTTTTGTGTTAAGTACATGGAAAGATAGATAGAAACAGACAAAGACAGTCAAATCTATTCTTGGACACCTATGTTTGATTATATTATCCACCACTTGAAGACACTGAAGAGTTGAAGAAGAGTGTACTTTGCTGCCAGACATTGTCTGGAAAACATCAGATCATGGCCTACAGGACATCCACTTTCCCCCAAGGCAGCTCTCTGTGTTGTTTTTGTGTACCTTTGCCAAGAAAATCCACTGGTCAGAACAGAGTGAAGAAATCCATCTTGCAGAGATGCCTTGCTGGCCCTCTGCAAGCCCATTGCTGTGAACAACATATTTCCTCCAGTAAAATTATCTCAGGGAAAAGAATAGAAAAAGAAAGATTGTCTTATGAAAAGCTATTTCCATCTGCAGTGGGTTGATGGAACCCACTCAAAGGCAATTAAAGAAACACTACCCTTAGCGTTTCAAGGTGGCTGCCTGAACATTAGGTTAAAATCTTCAGCCACAAAAGACATTTATGTCAGGAAAAGGAAATAATGCTTCCCAGAGCTTCTGGGGACACAGACTGCGCTAAGATCCAATGATATTCCCTGTGCAACACTGCCAGGAGCACTACAAGAATTGCCCAATATTTGCTGATGATGTATCTGATGCACACCTTTTTTTGGTTTTTTTTTTTGCAGTGGTTGATTTGGTTGCAGCAAGAGAAAGAACTGTGCTTTTGAGGAATACAGCAGGACTCTCCATGAGCATGGAAAGCTGCTGGCAGATGTACGCTGCTAACTTGGAAGAAAACATGTCAGCTCCACTGATGGAGGCAGGGCAGAGAGGGGAAAATGTTACGGGAGAAACATGGAGTAAGCGGGAGATTTTACCCAGCCGACCCACTGTGCTGCAGCAAACCTTGTGTTTTATAAGATGGAAAATTAACTGTAGTTCCAACAAACACCACAGGGCTGCTGACGTGGAGGCAAGTCCTACAGGAAGGAAAGCTATAGTGACCTTGGAATATATTTTGGATGCCTCGGTCTGAGCTGGAACAGCTGTGCTGCAGACAGCCCTGCACCACTGAGGACTAAGCGGCCGCCCTCAGGGGTCAGCACTGCTCAGGGCCTTCAGCCCTCTGGCAGCCTGACTGCGTGAAAGTTTGCTGGGAGGTTTTGGAGGAAGGCAGATTTCTCATTTCTTTCATAATTCTAATAGTCAACAGACATGGTGTCTCAGATTCCCCTCACTGAAGGGCCAGCGGACAGACAAAAAGCTCGCACTTTAGTTTCTGCGAATCCTCTGAATATCTCAGTGAAAAGCAGTCCTCTAGGTCAGACACTGCCGCAGCTCCGATGGTGCTGTTGATAGGTACCAAGCACCGGCACCGGGGGCAGCGAGCGAGCACTACTGAATGTGACAGGGGCACCTCGACACCGCCATCACGCAATTCTCTGCATCTGCCTCTACTGAATTTAGATTAACAGTGGCAGCAATGGAGTCTGGCTGTTTCTGCACCTTCTACCTCAGAGATCTGCAGATGCAAGCTCACATTGTTCAGAGGGTTTGTAGGGCTCGTGGGTCTCAGCAAAAAATGGAGCAGGCAACAGAGAAGTTTGGGAACTGCTGTCCTGTGCTTAGCAGGGCTTAGAGGTGCTTGGTTTTTTTGGTGGTTTTTTTTTTAATATTAAGACGCTGGCTTTTAGTTTTGGTAGGATTTGAAAGGATCTAAGACTGCAGAGGCCTTCCTCTTATCATGGAAATCTGAGCAGGAAGCTCAGCTCCTCTGTTTCAAGTGAACTGAATGATGAGCAGCTCCCATGACTTACCTCGCCTGCCTCCAGAGTTTATCAGGGGCCCTTGAAGTCATGTCCCCTGGACTTGATCCAGAAGCTGCTCCTTGGTGTCAGGAGCTGTACAGGCAGTGACAGATCATTTCTGCTTCTCCACTACCACAGCAGAAACACATCATGCTCAGGAGTGAGTCCTTGGGTTTGGTTCAGGGCTCAAACAGGGAAACACCACCAGGAGCCCTCAGGGATTCTCTGAGGTGGAATCTGTTGTACGCAGTGAAGAGGATACATGTACAATCCCTTTGTGCCTCCAAAACCCTTCAGTCCAGAGAATGGCTTAGGGGAGAGGAGACAGTGGGATGCTGGAGCTATTCAGGGTGAAGCATACCAGAGTGAAGCATAATCCACCAAGGCTTCACAACTGAATCCAAGTCTTGTTTTGTTTGCTGATAATTCAAAACCCTGAGGGTAAACCTTTTAAAATCCATTTAACAAGAGAGAATGTTTGTGACTTGGGCTGATATAAGTGTTTCATACACTCACTGTACCAAAAACATCTTCCAGAGTAATTTTCAGATCTCTCCTGAGTGAGAAGAGGGAAATCCTCTGTTATTGAGTGCTAGACTGCTAGACAACCTAGATATCATAAAGCAGACTAAAGCATATATTATATATATATATAATGAGATTTTGGCTGTGTGGCTCTCACTGCAACAGGAAGAGGTGGTTTACCTAAACCATTATGCTGAATGTTTAAAGCAAACATTTAGAGCATGCAACACCTCTCTCACTCACCCACAAAGGCAGCGTGCCCTGGAGGGCAGCAAAGGCAGAGGTTTAACCTCCAGGAGGTTTCTCATAGCTGAATTTGCTCCCACCCTTTTCTTCATTTTCAGTTGCAAATCGCAGAGTGTTTCTCAGTGCTGGAAAATGTTTCTGCTCGGTTTTAGCCCAGTAGTGCCCTCCCCAGCCTCTGAACACACACATGGTAACACACAGCTCTTATCAGTGGGAAAGGGCCTCTTCACTTTTTGCTGAGTGTAAATCTTCCAGCACCACCTCACCTGTGTCTGTCATAAGAGAAACAAAACAGACAGCAGGGGAAAGGAACAATGTGTCTAACACTGGTTTCTTCTCTCATAGGCTTTTGCATTTGCCACAGTCACTTTAAGAAGAGCAGGCTGAGCACAAACCCACTCCACAGGTGAAAGATGAACTTAATTTTCTGCTTTGCCCCCAGCCCTTCCCACCAAAACTGTTGCTTTTTACTACAAAAGCAACGGCTGCAGTGAAAGAACAAGGTAAAATTTAGATGACAGAAAATGGCATGAGGCAGACCAGCAGCAGGAATCTCAGTAGCAAATGGGGTGAGAGCAGATACTCACCTAAACACGAAGCCACAAATTGAAGGAAAGGGGGCATGGCTTCAGCACAGCCCTTTAGAAATAAGCATTAAAGATCACAGCTTCACCCAGCACCAACCACAGCACCATATAATGGGTGCAAGGCCTCTGTATAAGGTGACTTGGACATATGGAAAACCAGGCTGAAGATCTGTTTTTCTGTTTTAATTAGCATCTGCTTCTCAGCTGGTCCATGTCAACTCTAACAGCCAAGAATGAGATACTCCAGCATCTGGAGACAGACGTCTCAGCTAACCAGTGCACGAAACATCCGGTCTCTGGCAAACATAGCTGAAAGTAGCCTGTGCCATGAACACTCAGGTCCTGCCCCATGTCTGCCCGGGGGAAAAGCACAAAACACAAACATTTAGTGGTGTTGCAGAGAAGGAGCTGGCTGAGAAGTGCTCTACTCCCAGGTCCAAGTGTTGGCTCAAATCTCAGACAAACTTTTCTTAAGAAGGAATATCTGCAGGTCACTCGTCACATGCCTTCCAGGGAAAAACACACAGTGCAAACAAAAAGAGATCAGCTGATCTGCACAGAGCACTGGGGGAAAGCCACACAGCCAGCATGATTTATGCTTCCTTTTCCAGAATGTGCCCTGGAGAGATGCTCCGTGGCCACATGTTACAGCCTCCCCAGTGCCAGGTGGGCACGTCTCTGACAAACTCCCTGGGCTCACACAATCCTGCCAGGCATGGCTGGTAGCCTTGTAGGGAGCCGGGTCTCCTCCTTCCAGGAGAGCTCCCAGCAGCCATCCCCCATGCCATGACAGGTCAGTGACAGCAGAAGGGGCTGTGGGAGGTCAGGTTTTGATCTAGGCGTGCCAGGGAAGAAGTCTGAATGTGTGATGCTAGGGAGGAGACATGAAAGAAAGCTGGTGGACAAAATTTCTCCCCTGTCCAGCTGAGGTCCAGATCCCTCCCCAGACCAGTTCTGAGCAGCTCCCAAGACATGTGCCTGTTTGGCACCGCTCCTTCTCTCTCCTGCCTTGTCCAGCCTGGAAGGTAGCCCAGCTTCTCTGGTGCCTGAAGCAGAAGCAGAGGTGCTTTGCCAGCAGCTCCCTACTGAGGACTCCACACTGCTGACAACCCCACCTGATCCCTGTGAACAAAGCAGTAAGGCACAAAGGGTGCTTACTGTGTCTTAAGAAGGTACTTGAGAGTTGTTCTTGGTCAGATAGCTGAGGAGCTCTAAAGAAGTGTCACAAGATTCAGGACTCAGAAGATTGATCAAACATAGTAGTATTCTTGTTTTGCTAGTCCTTGCAAAAACAATAGGATGATATACGCACTTCCGAATTTAGGAATGCTGGTATCCTTCACATTGTTTATAATTCCTTATTTTTCAGAACATAAATGCTTTGGGCCAGCTCTAATGTGGATGTGATGGTTACAGTATTAATGTTATGAGGCCCTGTGGCCTTGGGTTTTCTTCCCAGCCACCCCAGCAATGACCACACAGCCAGCTGTAGCTCTGTGATCCACACCACAGGAATCACTTGTGGCACCGGAGACTTAAATATACAGTCATTTTCCAGTGTGAGTTTAACAATAAGGACATGCAGCTCACCCAGTCAAGTGCACTTCCCTTCGCACTTTGGAAAAGAGGACAGAACAGCACACCAGGGGACCAGACATTCTTAAAAATTAGATCAATATCCCACACACAATACAAGAAGTACAAAGTAAACTGAAAGAAATAACCAGGAAATTCATTGCTGCTTTGGTGCTCTAGAACTAAGTGGCACGCCATGAGAATTGCCACTCTTCTTGTTCTGATCTGTTTGACAGTGCTGAAGCAGGAGGGATTTACCTTTCTCATGTGGCTGCCCTCTGCCAAGCAGAAGTATTGTTTTATCTGGCATCAAGTACACAACTGAAGGCACTGTGGACTCGCCCTGCAAGGCTTGAACCAACCTGCTCAGACCCTGCCAGCCCAAGTTTGTTTGGGAGGGTGCACTGTGTCCTGGCAGCTTCCTGGTGCACCAGGGCTGTTGGAGCAGCTTGGTACCTGATCAGGCGTGGTCCGGTCCCATCACAGGAGGCAAAGGGAAAACAACCCAGTTTAAGCCCTCAGAGCATGTTCTGGCGGGTCAGCGGGACCCCATGGTGGGCTCACATCCCACCTGGTCAGTGTGTGGCACCAGCTGAGCCAGCAACACACGGAGCCGGCGCCGGTGTCCCGGGAAAGTGCTCCTGAACTTCTGTTCGGGATCGCTGCTGAACAGCACACCCTGAGCAGGGCCCTGGGGTTGTGGGACGGATCCCGCAGGAGATCCTGCACCCCCATCTAGTGGCCTCAGCCGTCCCTGTATCACCAAAGGCAGGAGGGAAAACCCTCTGAGGGCATCCAGGGCTTGCAAGATCACTGGCTGCAAAATGCGGGTGAGTAAAGAGTGACAGTGCACATCACAGCAGCTGGGATTCCCTCCTGTCACGCTGGGTGTCCTTCATCTCGCCAGGTTCAGATGTCTGTACTGTAAGAGATCACGCCAGGTTCTTTGCAGTCTACAGAACAGAACTGAAAACATTTAGGGTTTGATTAATTTCACCCTAAAGTAGACATTCTAAAGTGTGTTGTGAATCGCACTTTAGAGAGACCTCTCTCTTTCCCCTGACTATTGGAGGATGATTGACTGTTTGAAATGTTAGCATCTACATGGTGGATGTCTGTAATTAGGGAGACAGATCCTATTTTGTCTTATGACGTCCTATTGAATTAAATAAAATACAAATCTTGTTGATATTCATCTTTCTCATGGGTGTCAACAAGAGATCTGAGACTGCCTGGTTAAGTAACACTCTAACAGTGCTGTCAGAGTTGTGTATGAACGTACTCAGCAGAACATCACTCCCCACCCCCTACAAAATGAAACTCACTTCTGGTTTATGCCATTTCAAAGCTCCTAATGTCCGGTTTCGAACACTCAGCCCCTGCCACACACAAATACTCAGATGAGTGAAATTTTTCAGGCAATGATGTTGGCATAGTTTCCTGTGGCATGGAAATAATTCTCTTTGGACCCCATTACCTCCAAGCAGCACTGAGATAAAGAATAAAAGATAAGAATAAAACTTCCCAGAGACCTCACCAGCTTTGTTCTTCCTCCAGTGCAGCATTGTATCGCTGACCAAGTGACCTCCTGGACTGCGTGAACACAGTGGTGCTGTCTCAAAGACAAAGGGACTATCAGGAGCAGTCAAAAGATCCGATCTGAGCGGCAGGTGGGATGAGGGATGTCCTAGAGGTCCCTTCCACACTGAGTCTTTGGGTCATTAGTGATGACAGCCAGGACTAGGGCAATGGTGAACACAAGGTCTGAGACACCAGAAGGGGCAACAGGCTGTGCCTGCCCTTGGGACAAGGGGAAGGTGCTGGTAAGCAAGGTCTGTCTCCATCTATTCTGCCCAGGCACCAGGTGAGGAGAAGAAATTGGGATAATTTTGGAGGGGCAGGGCCAAGGAAGGAAGGAGGGAAGACAAAAGAAGTTGTGCCAACCTTGGCTGCAGAGCCTGGGGAGACTCCCAGCAGCCCTGTCCCGCAGCATGTGCAGGGAGCCAGGGAAGTGCCCCACTCTCCTCCTTGCTGGCCCCAGGCAGCTGCAGGTGGTCCACGCACACGTGGCTGCATGGTGGCTCATAGTGTTTTCAGCTCTGAAGGAACACAACAGAGAACACCAGCTCTCCCTCACTGCAGGAATTGCTTAGGCAGGAGAAACATGCAGAGAAAATTAATTACTGGACAGCTCTTTGGGAGCCCAGTGGGCAAAACCAATTCTGATTTTTCTGCTTGAGGCTGCCCATGGCCTCCTGGCTCTTGCTTTACACTGACTGTGTCAGGTCCCACCATAAGAGCTGAGCAGGCCCTTAAACACCAGAGCACTTGGCCTCTTCCAGCCCAGGAAGATGGATCCTGCCTCCTCATGAGGATTTTCATACCTTTCTCCACTCTTCTCTTAATAAGACTGACACTGTCTGCCCAGGCCTGCCAGTTTCTTCAGTCCCTCTCCTGTAGTCACAACTTCTAAATAAAGCAAAAGCATCAGCCATCTCTGACACCAAAATAGCTTGGGCACCAGCTACGCTTTGGTGAGACCCAGTCCTCTCAGAGGACTCTACAGACTACTCCCCCCTGTGAGGGCTTTTTGCTTACTGTTCCCTCTTCCTGCATCTTAGACAGAAATTATACCAAGGTGACTTCTCCTAAATGAAAAAGAATGACAGTATTCAGACAAAGGAGATTCAGGCCCAGATCTCCAGTGGGAAAACCAGCCTGCCTGTGAGCCTCTCACAGTCTTCACCGGGCAAACTTGAGGCAGCAAAGGGCTGGTGGGGAGGGTGCCAGAGTGACTGTCACACATTCTTTCTGGTGGCAAAGCTCTCTGGCTGGCTTATCCTCATCTCATCAACTGTGCCGATGCAAGTGTTTATGAGACTGCTGTAAACCTGGTTAGGTAGACAGACCAGGTTTTTCCAAAATCTCCTCCCAACAACTCCCAATTGTTTCACTCAATTCAATTTCATCAGTGCTATTAATGGGATGCAGAATCACAGCCAGCGCAGGCAGCAGAATCTCTTTAAGGGGGCCTTACCACAAGAGGAGACATACCACAGACTTGTTCTCAACACTGTGGCACAGCAGGAGGCAAAGCATTTGCATCTCCAGACACCACAGATGAATCTGTCTATTTTTAAAGTTGCTTTTCTCAGCTGTGAGCCTCTCTAGTCATAGGTTGTCATGGCTGCCAAAAAGCTAGCTTCTATAGAGAATGAGAAGTAGGAATTATAGCTGAGCTGAAATGCAGAAAAACTTGCCAAAGCAAGCAAAACACAAGGCATTTCAGGGTAACCCTCCCTTTTTTTTTTTTTTTGTGCGCTGTTTGTGTTTTCATCAAGTATTTCTTTCTTCCCCTTTAATTCATAAAATTCACTTCTTGTGTTCCCATCATCAGATTTCTCTACACAACCATGGTGACTACGGTTTTAGTTTCCACCCGCAGAGAAATACATGGCTACATTTATTCAAAGTATCCTTCTTATGCATTTATCCTAAGTATCTTTCTTTCTTAAATTTACAAATTCATACCTTTGATACATGATGGCAATCCTGTGCACTGCTGTCATCTCTATCAAAACTTACTCATTTGTCTGTAAAAGTTCATATCGAGGTAGTACTTTGTTATGGCCTGAAGTAAACAATAAAGAGTGTACTTCCTTTTGACAGCTTTAGGACAGAACAGTGCAATTGTGACAGAGGTTAAAGATGATGAATTAACAGTGAAGTAAGTCAGACACCATACAGATCCCACACTTGTAGAGAGAATTTGCTCTCAACACTGACCAGACCTATCTCATCCAGGGCATATTTTGGTTAAGATTCAGCATAACAACATTTCCAAACTAGCAAAAAGCCAGTTGCTGTTTTTATCATTTCAATACTCCTTACATCTAGCCCAGGCTCCTGGTGAGCCTTTTGTTTAATCAAGACTTCCACATTGTTTTTGCAGGCAAACCTAACACCAGGCAACGTTGTGGTTAAAAGTAACAGCTTTGCACAAAACCAGTAAACCTGATGATTTCAAATATTCAGGTAAATCAGAGTGGCTCAAATGAAGTAGCAGAAGAAAAATAAGGATTGAAATGGAAAGGTGTGTGCGATTTGTTCACAAGTTAGGAGGGCTGGTTTCTATCCTCAAGATTAATCTCCTAGGATCCTGTTTTATTTTAGGAATCCAGAACAACTGATTCATGATGACTCTTTCCAATCTTCTCTTACACAGATCAAATCCAGAATCTTATCCATATAGGAATACAGGGATTCTGTCTTAAAACTTCCTCTATTCCTCAGTACCCACTTATCCCTTGGAATAATTTATTTACTGTTTAATGACAGTAGCCCAAGAGCCAGAAGGAAATGCTGTTTTCAGTCAGCCCTGCTAGCCCCTGCAATGCACACACAGAAGGTGGCTCGTGGGAAGGTGCTGTTCTTTATCTCCAAGCACCACCCACTGTCAGTCCTTACACCGTATCTCTCCTGCAGCACCCACTTCCTGGACCTAATAATGGGGGCTGGCAGGGTTCACGCATTCTCCTGCTATCCACGTGAGCTTCTCACACAGACCTTTAAAAAAGTTGAAACTGCATAGAGTATTGCGGAAAGAGGATGGGAAACACATCAAAGTTCAGGTGCCTCAGACAGCTGTGGCACACAGCCAGCTGCCTTAGGTATCTGGGTACTGTCACCACATCAGTCCTGCCCTAGCACATTGCTTCAGCAAGGGAGAAAATCAGCACAGGGTACTTCTTTGGCAGTAGGAGTCCCAGGAGAGAACAGCCCAGCTTCTAATTATATTTTCCTGTCAAAAATAATTCTGTTGCTTTTCACCTTGGGACAGAGCAGAGAAGGAAAGAAAACTGATCTGATGTGCTTACTTAAGCATATGCTTTTTTATTTTTTTGCTATTTTCTTCATTACAGACACAAGGGATGCTGTCCCAACTTTCTCAATCAAGCTATTTCTCTTGAGGGCAGGATTTCTGAGTGCTTCTGAAGATAGCATCAGAAACATATGCTACAGACAGACAGGAGATAGAGGTTAAGTAAGTACTGGAAGTTTTAACACAACCCCCTCATCAAACATGCAAAATTATGCTGCAAAAAGCAGCTTTCAAAGATTTCCTATTGACTTAAGCTAAGACATGTTAGCAGGAGAAGAAAATTATCATATACTCCAGGTAAGACTGGGTGAAAAAGAGACAGAGCTGGAATTATTTACTGAGTAATTTTGCATTTAACTCTGCTCATTTCTTACCAAATCTTGTGTCAGATTCGTATCTCATTTTATGTAAAATTTTGTTTTCAAAACAGGTTTACGGTTCCTCAGCAAAAACCCCCATTTACACAATTGTGGTCAAGTTCACCTTCACCACGACACTGGTGATGTGTCTTCCATCATCACTCTGGTTTTTGTTCCTGGATGTGGTTTATCTGTTAAACCACTACTGTCACTCAGCTCGAGGTGCCTGCAGCAGCTCGTCCCCAGAAGCTTCTCGGAAACACGCCTGAGTTGTGGTGAGAGACATCCACTCCAGCAGCAGGAGCTACCTTCAACATAAGCTGAATGAACACACCTTGAATGCTGGTCAACAGCTTGCCATCCCAGGGGGGCTGTTGTTGCCCAGCCTCCCTGGAAACATTCCCTAAGAGAATCAGGGCATGCAGCTTGTCACACATCTCAGAGCCAGAGCTCCGTGCACAGGATTATCCAGAGAGGACTGGTAAGCTCCAGGAGTCTGACTTGCACAGACCTCAGCACGTCCAAGGTTTTGTCACAGAACAAATCCTAATCAGAAGGGTGGTGGTTCCATAGGTCTATAAGCCAATCAATAGACATGCAGGGTGCTGTGGGCTCAGCTCCTTCCTCCTGTATTTTCAACACTGTCTCAGCTCAGTTCCTGTGCAGTAACACAAGGAACCAGTTCAAGATGCTGACCTAGCTGAGTGATCTTTCTTTGCTAAGGTAGTTTATGGCTGGCTTAGATGCCCAGCCTGGTTCATTGCAGAGTCCCATGGGTGCAATGCTGAAAAGAAAAGGGGTGGGTGGGGATGGGAGGAGGAGAGAAGATGGGGCTTGGTAGTTTACACTTGCAAGGATCTCCATCCATGGTCCCACTCTGAACAGCAGATGCTGTGCCAAGAAGCATGCTGGTGGCCACTATGAATTTTAAAAGACTTCAAACGTGGACACGGTTTTCAGAAATAAACTGTTTCTTTTAATTGGCAAGTAGAACACACATTACAGGTCATTAGTATTTTATAAACAATATTAAGTTACAAATACATGTTAAAAATTGCAGTTCATGGCAGCTAAAAGCTTGGAGTCCAAAATGCACCTCTGCAATGCTTCATTACTTCCCGTTCCCGTCTGCTGCGTGAAGATGAATAAAAGATCATTTATCGTCTACGAGAAGGTGGTCTACTATATATTTGAACAAAACCAAAACTTAATTCCTAAGAACATCACTAACAAACAGAGGCATTCAAAGTACTTTAGCCATCTTAAATCATGTCAGATGCAATGAGGACACAGTTAAGAATTACTCTTCAACACTTGAAGCCAAGACACAGACATCTTCACATTAAACTGACCAATGCTTTCTGATCCAACTCAGCTTAAAACCTGAACTAGCTCCTACCCCACAGAGGCCTAAAATCCATCATGCAGGCTTCCACGCCATCAAAGCTAGATGTTTGTATATCAGACCCTTACACAGAGAAAACTATGGTGTACAACTAAACAGCATACATAAATATGCATTTAATATTTAGAAGACCTTTATTCCTCTTCTTTTGTTGGTATTAGTGAGATACACAGCTCATTCCATTTTTACTACACTCATAAAATTAACAAGTTATCATTATGCATGTTAATATACTAAATACTGTTTAACAAGTCTCTTTTAAAAAGTATTTAAAAACATTTTTGGAAAAGTAGAAATCTATTTTCCAGAAAAGCAAGTGGTACTAGGATAGCATGGACTCCAGTGCATAAACATCTTTTCAGAGAAAACCCATCTTGACGGCTTTTGTGCCTGGGAATCAGCATGTCTCAGCTGCCAGATTCATATTCTATGTCCTTCTCACTGTGGTGATAAAAGGTCATCAAAATCAGCTTACCTTGCCTTTCAGTTGGCAGACTTTCAAAGATTACCATTCACTGAACTGTGTAAGAGAGACAAGTAACTTTGACATGAGTTCGTTTCTCTCTTACTCATATTTATGAAAGTCAGTTTTATAATACTGCTGAGATTGCATCTTCAAATCCAAAGTCTGCTGAATGTGCCTGGAGAAATGACTTCGTATCTCAAAAATATCAAGAGTACCATTCAGATTTGAATTTCTATTAAAAACTGTGCACAGTTAGCAAAAGTTATGCTGCTGTAAAAACAAAAGGCCTGCTCCTTGGCCTGCTCAGAATACAAGTTACAACATAGATGATTACACCAGAGGGATTTTTCTCTGCTTCTTTTCTAAATGCAGGCATTAAAAGTAAAGTGTTACTAAGCTTTTCCTAAGAGAGCACGTAGGGGCTGTGGCATAATATACATTAATCAGGAACAAAAAACAGTAACAAACAACCATTCTAGAAAATGCTGCGTATTAGCAGCATGCTTGGTTTCCAAAACATACGGAATTGCATGGGAGTTGTCAAGATGAAGTCCACACACCTTGATCATTGAACTGATCACTAGATTCCAAGAAACCAAAGCAAATTTAAAAATACACATGACAACTGCCTAGAAGGCAGGGTTTTATCATCTGTCAATAACCAGATGAATAAAGTGCATAGCAACTATTATAACAGTTTCTTGAAAAGAGAATACGTTTACCAAGTCTCAAAGTTTGTAAGCTTGACACTTCTCCATACATTTTGCTACATGTGTGGCTTCCCTTTTGTTTTGCTATTTAGCATCACTGATCAACCCTTCAGCACTGTCCTGTGATTTCCTTTGCACTTCATATGGAATGTGCTGAGATCTCTGACTGTTGCCTGATGTATGTCTGGAAGCTCTTGTCACCAATGGGATGTTCTCTAAAAGAAAAGAAAAAAACCCCAGGATTATACATAGAGCTTTCTGTCAGGACACAAAAATGTCAGAACAGAAAGTAGAACACACAAGAACTTCTTCCCTTAAATTTGATTTTCAAAGTTGTAATTGTATGATAATACTGCATTTTACTTGAGCAAGAAGAACTGACTAAATTGATCCTCTTTTTTGCCAGTCATATGCAGAATGCTTTATTTATGTGTACACAAAATACAGTCATGTGGCTGTGTCAGCCACTCTTTCCATTTTTAAACCAACACTCCAAGATAAGCAGGTAAACACATGTATCTTCTGCTATTAACTGCTCAGCTCACCAGCATGGGTTCAAAGTTTAAAACCAACAATATAACAAACCCACATTTATGAATGACACTGCATTAAAAGCAAGCATTAAAAAATTCCTTACCGTCCTTTAAAATATTGTGATATCAATCCTATGTCACAGTGCTACTCTGTATGTATTTGCAGAATCTTTTTTGGACAAAATATGGTGAAAGCTAGAGCATAAACAAGGGAAATACCATTCTCCAGGACTGTTCCCCTATCTGTACAACTCATTGTACTTACTGGCTTCCATACTTTGTCTTCTTAAATTTATCCCTCTTATACTGAGCATGCTCCTGCTCTAAAGTTCCAACGCCTTCAATAATCAGCCTTAGTGTTTTATATGTCTCCTTAGGGTCATCAATGATGAATGTAGAATACTCTTCCTCTTCAGGTCCATCATACACAGATTTACTCCCACAGGCCTCTGGAGAAAAAAAATAAAGTACAGGAATAGATATCAGGCAGGGGGAAAAAGCAGGACAAGCAGACTAAAAAGATTCAGTTTGGGGTTCATACAGTTTCTTGGTTTGCTTCTGTATGACCACCACATAACTGTGGCTGACATCAACAGCAGAAGCTCCCTGTCCTTTTGCTGGGCTGTTGGTAGGCACAGAGGCTGTCCCATGCCCATTCCCTCCTCCTCGTCTCATATGGAAAGGCCAGCAAGCCTGGCAGCAGCTCCTGGCTTGGTGGGAAGCTTTTGCCTTTGCTGCACAGGCAATGCTTTAATCTCAAATGCCACTGTCTGTACCCCATGCACACATTTTGGAAACTGACACAGGCCTGCCTTTGCCACTGTGCTGCAGGGTTGGCCTGCACAAAGTCAAGTATTCACTTGTTGGGACAGGTTCCAACCCAGCAAGTACAGGCTGAATTAAAAAACATTACAGGCTGAAGTAGTCATGTTTTACCACATTACCCCTAAAAGATTCATACAACAAGCACAAGCAGAATATGCCATGACTACTGCCTGGCTGCCTGCTTTATGACATACCCAAAGGGGCAAGTTATACTTCTATACCTTCTGATCTTAACAGGGAGCCTTCTTGACCAAGAGATCTGGACACTGACTACACATGAATATCCACAACATATTTCCATGCGATCTACTCCTGCACTGTAGTGGAGCATATTAGAAAGGGGAAGTAGGGGAAAGAATATTTTACTTTGTCTCTCCTTCTAGCTTTACTGCTGTCCCAGTCTCAGCTTTCAAACTCCCTTCCCCTTGCTGCACTGTCTGTGCCAGACTTGCATCCTTTCCCCCGACACCGAAACTCGATGCTGGCTCTGGCAGCGAGGATTCAGAACAGGGCAAAGCTGGGCACCAGTTCAGACAGCTCGGAAGTGGTGAGGATCTTGAGTTTGCAATTGCACAGCAGCCAGGAACAGATTAAAGTGCTTTCCAGTCTGTGTGTTTGACACCACTGGCTTATCTCATATTATAAAATAAAGTCCTATTTAAAGATCAGTGCCACAGTGAAGGCTTCCCCGCCACTCCCTGTGCTAAACTGGGATTTCAAGTCTGGCACTGTGTACACCGGATACTTCTCTTGGCATGCCTACTAGTACCAACTTCCTCTGCTGTCTCTTCTTTCTCTTGTCCTTTCCATCACATCTCTGCTTCCCTCAGCTCCTGAAGGTTTCTCAGCCAAAACTCCACTTTTCAACATTTCACAGGCACCCACAGGTCATCCTCAATGGATAATTCTGAAAGAGCCTTCCCAAAGAAACCGTTTGTATCCAGCCTGCTCTTAGGATCTGAATCAGGGAACGTGCGCATGACTTCTGGTAACACAAAACCATACTGCACTGAAACCTCAACTTTGTTGGGGCTTCTTGTCAGGATCAGTAAAACTCTGGTTCAGTGCTGGCTCTGATTTGTCAGTTCAGAGCATCCAAGCAACGCCCTGTGCCTTTGCTATTTTAGGATGATGTGGTTAAGACCATATTTCAAACAACTGTTATTACACAAAGAACTTTTTACAGACCATGAGACTGCACCAAAAATAATACACACAACTGCATCAAGACAGCAAAAGGGGAAAGAAGTGAAATAAAGGCCACTGTGTTCTAGGATGTGATTTGCAAGGCTGGTCAAGTCAGAACATGCAACTTTTCACAGGTATTTTTGCCTTAGTAAGTGAACTGGAGATGCAATAATCTTTAATGCTTACCTTGCATTTTCTCCAATTTTGGCATATACAAGTTGAAAAGAGAGTAGATGCGCTCAGTTTCTCTATCTCCATCTATATCCAGTTGTATATTTGCTGGCAGGCCTCTGTAAGGCATCAGGAAGAGAAGTAGAAGTTATATGCTTAACAGTGTATTATGGCAGATAAAGCACTTAACAAGGAAAACTAAGTAAAAGTGAGTTCTCAGGAAAGCAAACAGATTGTGTGTAAGAGTTCAAAAACTGTCCATTTTTTACCAAAGGAAGAAGACAAGTTCAAACTTCTTAATGCCTCTATTTATCTAGCATACTTTCACTGACTTGAAAGACAAGACTGTATCAGTACCCAGACATTTTGGTGAATTAGTCTGCTACAACCAGACGGAGGAGCCAAAGCACTGAACTTCCAGCCACACAGGTCTTGTATTCTAACTACCACTACAGTCTTTTTACTTCTCTCAGTTTAGATGAAAATTGCTTTCTACAAACCAGACAGTACATCTTTGTTTAAGAGAGAGCATGAGTAACCCCCTGAAAAGATCAGTTTAGAATTAAATCTATCAGCAGATGAGTGCTTCAGGAATCTGCAAACAGGATATTGAAGGGATTTCTAACATTTTTATTAATGACAGATGATCAAAACCAAAGTATTTTATCCCACAGTCAACTCTTATCACCATCTTTAACCCAAAAAAGTTAACATTTTGATCAAGACATGCAGAATCAGGAATACCAGTAGATGGCCTTTGAACACCTGTACCCCTGGCAAATCTTGGTTAACTGCACCTGGAAGTCACACTGCAGAGACACACATACCCATGGCAGTACCCACATCGATGGCACGTGGAAACCCTTACCCTGTGCAGGGTGTGCAGCCAGGGGTATTATCTGCAGTAGCTTTACAGCAAAGCCAGTGGCCATTAAGATAGGCCGAGGGATGGTAGACTGTGAGGCGCTTCTTGTTGCACTGGCTAACTTTGGTGAGGATATCAATCCAGTCCTTGGCCTCCACACAATTATTTGCTTGGATATACAGGACTCTCCTTTCAGGCTGGATCACCTGGAACATCTGCAAATAAACCACAGAATAAAGCACCAGAATGAGTCAGTGAACCTAAGACTCGACTTGGAGTGAAGATTTATTGCAGGAAAAACACAGCATACTAAAAGAATGGACCGATAAATACATTTCAACACAACCAAGCAGCAAGTGTGCCCTTAAAAGAACAAGACCTTTCACTTGGTACAAGCAGTAAGATACCATTCCTGGAGGAGATGATTTACAAATAGCTAATATCAACTTGCTGTTTGGGTCTCAACAAGATTTGTTGTCAGCCTCGGGGAAGCAATTTTAGTAATGCTACAACTCCAAGTTTTGGAAAGCTGACAGAGGAAGCCACTGCTGGCCTGAAAGGAAATGCTTGTCAGCAGGAGGCAGAAAAGAGAAAAACAAGAGTTTGGATCCAGCCTTAGTGACAGCTTTGCTTTAATACTGCCATTTCTCTAGCCCTTTTAATATCTGTTTCAGCATGACCCTTGCCTTTTAGTAACTTCCATGCTTCTGCACTCAAATACAGCTGCTATTAGAAAATCTCAGAACTACTGTTTCTCTTTGATTGACATCAGGTGGTTTAAATAATTACACATTAATTCTGCATCATGGCTTGGCCACCAAAAATCTAAACTAAAGTTCTCCTGCCTGTTCAAAACAGCTTGCAGCCTAAAAGGGTATTTATTTTCCTCCTCTTAAAGAAAGAAATTTTTGATGCACAGCCTTATTGCTTGATTACACTGATCATGCACTGAAGATTATTAAGCTCAAGTTAGTGATCCTAGCTGCAAATTTTGGAAAGGCAAATTTGCTTCATTTCCTCTAGCTTCTGCAAATACTTAATTTTAGTGCATTTTCTTCTCTTTCAGGCATGCCTAAATTATCTTTCTCCCCTCTACTTCTTCATTTGATTATTCAAATCATTAGACATTACATTGCCCATATCATATGAAATACAATTTTCCAAACAGCTGGTTTTGCTATGCTGTTTTAAAAAGAAAACCAGAGAGGTGCAAACAGACACACACACAAAAAAAGACCAACAAAAAACACACAATCAATAACAACAAACCAGACCCAACAAAACTAAAATTTGCCTTTGTTTGTTACATAGACCTGAAATATTGGCTTGAATTCTGCACCTGGCTGGGAGAATGATGCAGACTGGTACCAAGCACAATCCTTTCTTCCTTTGTGACACTTTTAGATGTAGATTATTCCAAAAAGCAAAGGGAAAACTCAAACCCCCATTTCCCTGGATCTAGTATCCCTACTGGTATCAGACAATAATTAGAAAGGCACAACACACAATGGCAGCGTAGGAGCTGCTTGGTGTGATCAGTCCAACAGTGCCAACTACCAACACCAAAGAGTCCTTCTAAGAAAACTCTTCAGGGCATAACTGTCAATCTGAGTCTGGGAAACAGGGAAGGAAGGAAGAAAAAGGAAGACAGAAGCCTGTAGTTCAATGCTCTATTAACACAGAATTACACGGAAAATAATTTTAATGTCCTGCTGGGGTAAATGGAGCCTCCTGCATTGCAATAAAGGAACAGATTTAAGTATGGCTTTGTGTAAGGGGATACCAACCAAAGTGACCCAACATATGGCAACAGTTACTGAGGAGCCCACAACTAAGCCAAGAATTTCAAGTGCCTGCAAGACCTTTACACTACCAAAACCAGTTGCTTCTCAAACAACACAGAAGACTCAAACAGTACTTAAAGCCACCCTCACATTCCCCAAACTGTGCTTAAGAATGATGAAGGCTACTGGCCTTACTGCCAGACAGGCAGATTTATCATGAGTGAGAAAGGCACACTTGGTGCAATTCAGAGCACAGATACACAGAGAGTATTTATATAAAATGTGAATTTTTATTACACTTAGCACCCATGAGGGAATATCCATTGCAAATACATCTGCTGTGGTGTTCTGAGAATTCTGATCTTCCTGCAGTAATCTATTTATATATGGCAAGAAAAATAGGAATATATTAGCACAAGAAGGTGGTAACAGTATTTTCTACTGTTTATGGAAGACTGAATCTTACTTTCTGGAATGAATGTAGTTGCCTTGATTTTCCAGGTAATACTGAATTTAAGCAACCAAAATTGCACAGTGTTTTTGATGTTAATAATAAAGGTATGCTTCTCCTATAATGAATCTTCATGATACAGACGTATTTTGGATGCTCAGTCTAGCTCCATAGACTCAGCGCAAGTTACAGAATTATAGCTCAGCTCCTTTCTACAGACAGTGAGTTTTATCTCAACTGTGTGGCTGCCTTCAGTTCAATCACGTTTGTTTGCAGAGTGCAGTTGGCAAGAGTTCATCACATGTTACAGCTGCCTTCTGATAGCTCAAATAATTTTGCAGCTTGGTTGGTTTTTGCCTGTGTAGTAGAGTTATAAACATCAGAGCAAACTAGAGTACAATTGAGATGTGTTCTAGAAGGAGACGGAACTGAAACTTACCCCGTGTTTTAGCACAGCGAGAGAGATGCTACCAAAATAATACCTGAAACTGGGAAATACTGAGGAGTCTAGAATTGTATTTCACTTTTAACAAAGAGCTGTTTGAGGAACCTAATATCTAGGGCAGGTTTGAGCACTGCCCTGCATGGTGCTCACAAGCAGTGTAGATGGCAGAAAGGACTTAAAGGCAGAAAAAGATAAAAGTGACAACTACTTATGTGTATAAATAAATCTGTAATAGATGCATGTTAAGAACTGGAAAAAAAAACCCTGAGCTCCTTTTTTAATTTTAAATACAATTTTTTAAGGACTGGACTCAGCTTTGCAGGCAGAGGTGTACGAAAAAGGTTCTCAACATCACCCAAACTGATCAAGTCTGTTCTTACACAATACAGAAGTTGGCAGTAGTGTTCCATGCATGAGAAATACAGCTGTATTTTATTCCTTAATGTGGCAATCAAAATGGTAAACCACAATAGCACAGCACAGATGTTGTTTTGGTACATACCCTAACCCAAATTAAATGTAAATATACAAATATATATATATGTACTTTCATTAACCAATAAAGAAACATAATAGCTAATAAAGAAGTTGCAATCCTTCACAATCATAAGCAGCGAGTTCCTTCCCACCAGAGAGGCCTGACAGAAAGGGCAGGGACTCGATCATCTTACCTGTGTGTGACCTTAGAGAGCTGACAGCTGACCAGCAGCGCTCAGTACTGAGCGTGCTGCAGATCACGAAATCCAAAGACTGCTGACTGGGCTGTTAAGAATCTGAATGGGCTGTACTTTTGGAAACTCCTGCTACTATATACAGAACAAGCAGCTGTGGTTGTACATCTTTCAATAGAAATCCAATCCAGGTTACAAAAGGGAAAAAGGCTATTAGGCTGGTGGATCTGGAGCAACCGAACAAATACATTAATGAAGATGACCTACTTACATTTTTCATTTTAAAGGATTCCTCCTCTAGTCTTTCCACTGCCAGAATGTTTTCAATTGGAATGCTACACAGAGGGTGATCACCTGCAGAACACACAGACACACAGATAATGAGCCACTTACTCACAACTCATCTTCACCTTTTGCCCTTTTTCTAAGGGCTGATTCAGTTTCTTTGAAGACCATTTTGACTGCATAAGAAAAGAGGGAAAATCTTTCACTCAGGAGGGATTTGCTAGCATGGTCCTTAAGTATTATCTTAAGCATATTTCTGTTTTCAGCTGCACTACCTTACATTAGCAAATCTCTTAGAAACTGATTACTGCAGCAGGACACAGAGTATTTACTGCAAAGGTGACAATGAAATAAATCATTCCTGTCAGCTGAACTGAACTAGTGGTGATGCAAGACCTCAAAGTTGAGTGTGAAATAATGACTGGCATGATCTGAATATACTTCCTCATCTTTCTTACTCCCTATGTACTTATGTGATGGAAGGAAGTGGTATTTTTTGTGTACTATTGAACAGACAGGAACGATTTGCAAAAAGCAAAATCCTTGCTATTAGGCAACATTGAGTGAACAAATTTTTAAAGTTCAAAGATTGCAGGCAAATCCCTGTCTACTGCATCCAGTTGTGCCAGTGCTACAGAATTCATGAGCGCATGCTGAGATGCATCTGAGAATGTTCAACACAAACCCAAATCCTAGCTTAAGGTTTTTAAGTTTTGTTTCCTAGGACAATCTAGGTAACTGTGAAACCTACAGATGATGTTAATAACTGATATTAGACAAATATTATCAAATACTTTGCTAACTTACAGGGTACTGTGCTATCCAAGAAGCTTCTCTAACTGTCAATGCAGACACTAAAAAAAGAGCAAGAACATACAGGCTGATAGACATGCCTGCACTCTGTCTTCTACAGTTACAGATCTAGATCTCAGTCTTCTACTCCTACACAATCCTTATGTTTAACCTTTGCTTTAATGTATCAAAACAAGACTGGCAAACCTTTGTTACCTTTGCTTTTCTGGTAGGTAAACTCATGGTTTGTCAGGCGAAACCATCTCTTCTTGAAGTTTTTCATACCAAATCGTTTTCTTCCTTGCGCTCTCTTGATCATGAACCTAGTAAATAGGGCACCAATTGTTACAATACACCAGATTTTAAAGATACATGCTCATGTATAATGATTTTTATATATATATATATATATGCATACAGATATATGTCATCACACTTGCAAAGCTTTAGGAGGGGACACAGATTGTTTTCTAACTATTGAGGTCTTTCCTTGGCAAGGAAAAGAGTCATATTTGGATAGGTTTAGTGCATCTACGGGTTAGGTATGTCCTTTTTCCAGATCTAGATGAGGGGCAAGATATAGAACTTGATTTGTAGTTAGTTAACTGAGTTGCAGTTTGTGCCCTTTCTGCAGTTACAAATCCAGCTAAATGGTTTCCCAGTACAGCAGAAAAAAGGCAGAACACTGTTAGTACTGCTCTGCTAAGCTCGACCTGTTGACTCTACAAATTTTATTTTCTTTTTTTTTAAAGCTGTGAGAAAGCTCAAAAGGTTTAGATTATGTTTAATTATTAAAAGGCAGGTGTAAAGCCTCTGGAGCACAGCTACTGTACCCTTACATGCTTTAATCACTCTCAAGCTCTAGAAACAAAATCAGGATGTTCCACAGCCTCATTTGCTTGCACATAGATACTGCAGTTGGAAATGCAATTTCAGTCACATACAAAGTGATCTCATGGTTGGAAGGTAGAGCACCCCCACCCCTTTTTTAGCAGGTTAGAGGTGTTCATTTAGTAAGCTGTCAGTTTTATTTAATTTCAAACTTGAATGAGTTTACTCTGAAATGAGTTTACTGAGAAACTGTGATGCATCCACCACTTTCCTAACCACTAAATCAATCCAAAAGCTTCAATGTGATTTTGGTGACTTCATACTGCTCAGCATCACTTTTGTTGGATAAAAATGTGTGCATTTGCAGTAGAGAGTTGATAACAGCTACTCTACACATTACATTAGCTATTGTGCCAAATACAGAACTGTGTAATGGAGTGGGTAAAAACTACTTACTACAGGGTAGTTTTTATCGAGTAGGAAGGCACTATACTGCACAAAGAGCACACAGACAGAACAGCGAATGACTTGGTTGAAGATTTTTCAGTAGCAGAGCTAAAATGATTAGAACAGCTAATACTGTTTCTTTGCTTCTGGTACCTTCAGTCACAAATAACTACAACACATCTGACCAAACCACAGGTCTGTTTAAAGTTCAAACAGAAACCCAAGTTCCTTCAGACTTTAACTGTTTTGTTAAATGAGCTGGGCTGGTGCCTGCTGCTCATTCCAAGTTGTGTGGGCAAAAGCTGACAAAGACTGTCTACAGCAACAGATTATTTTTTTTTAACTGGTTATAGTTACACATCTCTCATTCTTAAAGTGATCAGACAGTTACTGTCTTGGTCCTTATTCTTGGAATGCTTGAGAAATATTTAATAAAACCATGTGATTCAGGTCATCACCAGGCTCCTTGGCAGTGGCCCTCATAATTCCAGGTTAAGGCAAATTTCAAAGGAAGAACTGATATCCTTGGGCAGGACAACGTGCTCTTCAAGTTAGTTTCTAGTCCTTCTCATGCCAACACTTAAAGGTGACTAAAAACTGCGAACTCCTACAGAGCCTCCCATCTTTGAAAAATGCAAACTCCATATGGCAGAGCTAAGAGCACATTTCTAATTAAATTCTTCATAGCTGACATAGCCAAGAGAAGAATGTGCTTTTATTTTCCAGAGATAGATGACAAGCATTCAAAGTCACAGAAGTTTTAAGGTCAACTTCTTTGTTCCTAGTAATTGCAAACTGTATGAGAAATCAGAGCAAACAGAAGAATAGAGGGAGAAAAAGTCCAAGATTAAACCCATTTCAGTACAAGTTGGTAGGAGACACTGTTTCTTCTCATGCTTATGGTAGACCTGAGTCTGGATCTGCCTTAGCCTTGCTTGGAAGTATCAACATGCCCTTTTCACCAAAAAAAACAACCAGTTCACCTTTTCATTCTCTTCCTTTTGGAAAGAACCAGGCAGGCAGTTGGTAAGCAGTGATGGCATGATTGATGTCAGCAAACCCAAGTGCCAGTGACTAATTTTTCATTCAAAAGTACATATGCTATAGCTTTCCATTTGATACTCTTAATAGAGGCAAAGATAGATTAAAAAAAAACAAAAGCAAGCAAAAATATTGGAAAGGAAAATAAAAACACCACTAAACAGCCATCCAATCTGGACAAGAATCAAATCAAAGGCTGTAAAAAGTTCCACAACAAAACATGGCAATAATGCAAAATGTCAGAAAAAAAATAAACTGCTGAAAGCCACTTCTTAACCTTGAGAATAATTTACATGAATACTACTTAAGAAGTGCCTAGAAAATGTACGGTCTCTTCATCACTTCCAGTAAGTTCATCAGGACCCATACAGTGCTTCTTGGTGCCCCGCCTATGGATAAAAATCCCTTATTCTCTATTTACAGCAGGTTTTTGTTTCAAGGGGAATGAAAGAAAAGAGGTCAGCATCAAGAAATGGGTAACTAAATGTTCTCTGCTGGGTTTACACAAGCATTTCAGGACGGTTAAACAGAGTACTTCCTCCCCGAAGTTAAGTCAGACAAATCTACTGCTGCAAAGGACATGCTGTCAGCCAGTAGCTACAGCAAAGCAGCAACTGCCTCTACCATCTTACCTGCATGAACTATTACCATCAACTTTCTTTACTGTTAGTTTAAGAGTCCTTACAACAGCAGCCACAGGCCGAGCAAGAAAAGACAGAAAAAAATCAGACAGGAGCAAAAGAAAGACAGAGGCAGAAAAAATGTTTTACAGTTAGAGGGCAAATGTTACAAACTATAAGTTTATCTTGAAAACCAAAAGAATGATAAATGTACACAATTAAAATAGACAAAATTGCTTCTAAGGACAGAGGTTTATCAGAGAAGTGAACTGTCAAGGTTAAATAGAAGGGGTAGTCATGTTTCCACTGAAAATGTAGTTCTTGTGTTACCGAAAGCGACCATGAAAGCTTACTTTCAAACAGTATTTGAGCTTACTGAGCTCTGACAAAAACTTGGATTTTTTTTTTACTTTCTTCCTCCCAGCTCAAAAAAGCTGTTTCTACATTGCACTTAGATGATCTTAACAACTCAGTTTTGTAACAAAAAATGTCAGCAACTGGTATCTGAAACTAACAGAGCATATGGAACATGCTTCCCAAAAAAGGAAAGGTACTAAAACTATAAACTGTTCCAAGTGCATGTCAAATTTTCCTCGAAATGGCCATGATAACAGTTAGCATATGAATCTTATAGGGCAGCAAAAGCAAATTCCATTTGCAGACTTTGCCCTCATTAACTTATTCAGTATCTGTCTGCACAATCTTTGCTGTCTTCACAGTAGAATTTTACAGCTTTTATTCACTGGAGTTCAGGAAGAAGACCCCAACTTGATTTTAGTACAATGCTGATTTAAGTTTATCTTGCCTTAGCTGAGCTAATTAAGTTCTACAGGCTTCTCTTCCCTCTACTTCTTTCAGGACACATTTATATTAAGATGTTTAAATCAAATGAAAATATGTTCAAATCAGCTATAGCAACCACAGAGAGCAGAAATTACAACAGAAGAATTTTCCTACATTCTTCTCTGAATGCATGAATGGAACAGGGGTGGCAGAAGAAGAGATGGCTGCCTTAGAATGGTAGTAAGCACACGAGTAGAGGGTTTTGTTGCACATGCATACTTACCCTTCCTTAAGCAATATAGGTTGCTCTATGCTCTTGTGATCTCTTCTTCCTGAAGATGAAATTAGATCTAGAAACTAAAAGGTGAACAGAAAGCAGTTGTAAAAATGACAGGACCACACTACCTAAATTAAAATCTTTCAACATTTGCACAGCACAGAGCTACAAGAGAGTATTTGTAGAAGTAGTTAAACAGAAGGTAATGGCAGAAGCTTGAGGAATTTGGGAGGTTTCCTGGGTTGTAACCTAAAAATAGCACAAAAGCTCTTAAGCAGTAGAACTGCAGATGCCCAATACTTCTTGTGGGCCTCCTTTGTTATATGGATCTTTCACTTCCTTTTGGACTAAGCAATTTTCATCATAGATCTGCAGCATTCTACAAAGTACACACATCTCAAAAGCTCTAAGCAGCTTGTTAATCCAACCTAATTATTAACTAGAAATAGATGCAAAGAGATTTTACTACTGACATGCATATAATTTGACAAAAGTTTCTTGAATATTAGTTATCAGGTGTCTGCTTTTCTCAACACACTTCTTGGTTTACCCACAGCATGTATTGCTTTCTAGGATTCAACTTCAACAGCACAGCAGGATTTTCAGAACCTTCACACGCATTACTCACATTTTTTACTGCATCTGCATATTTCTGTTCATTGAAATAGTCATAAAATGTAGCCATGTAAGATTCCTTGAAATTTGCCTGAAATACAAAGCCATGCATATCATTACGCAGTTTATACAGAAAATATTATTGTTAATAGCAGTAGGTCAGACGGAAAGCCACTGCAGATAAGACAGGGTTTTTTTCTGGTCAGAAGTAAATTAAGCAAAGTGCTACTTTCATGTTATACAGCACACATTCAGTAGTACCAAACTTTTATTTCAGAGAGGTAGCAGAATGCATTTCATATGTTCAGTTACTACAGTTAATGCATTCTTCAAATGCTTCAAAATTCTTCCTTGCCTTTTAATTTTCCTCTGGACAAGAAGTGTAAGAAAAGGAATTATCCTGTCTTGAAGGATTCATAATTGAGGTACACAGTCACCCACAGTTGCCTGTGTGAATCCTAACAAGACCCCAACCCCCCCAAATTACCACCAGCTACAGCAGTGTGATGCCTTAGGTACACTTATTTCAATCAAACATTCAGAGTATGGGCATCTGGATCTAATCTCACCACTGACAGACAGATAACTGCACTGGTATGAAAAGGAAAGTACAGCCCCTCCCCTAAACGGGTGACTTTTCTCAGTTGAGTTTTAAAATGCTGAAACAATCTATAAAGCCCTATAGAGCTGCTAATCATGCATCACAGACAAGTAGAGAACTTCACAGGTTCTCCTGATCATTGTCTTTCTTCCAGAGGAAGGAATGATAAGCTCTGAAGCAGACTTCTAGGTTGGTCACACAATTTTGCTTTACTGAAATCTAGTTCAGATTAAGACAGATTTAGTTTTCCTCTAAGCATGAGAGGCTTATAATCAAAGCAAACATAACCAGTTTTGCATAAGCCTAGTGCAACTCAAGCATTTTAAAGGCTTAATTACAATTAATGATGAAAGATTAAAAAAATCACTTTCTGAAATTAAACCATTAAATGAAAATAGCATACTTACAGATTTAGATTTTGATAAGCTGCCTAGTGTTTGAATGGTTTTAGAGATAAGTGTCAAAGTTCGAGAAGTCTGAGGATCCTAGGAAAGAAAACAATATTACATAGACTAGCTACTTAAAATAATGAATAGAGGAAGGTAAACTATATTTCTTTTTTCATATTTTACTTGAAGAAAAAAAAATTAGAAAATTCCCCAAATAAAACACCAGAGGAAAAGAGTTGCTTTTATTTTAAAAGGTTTTTGACTCTTAAGCCATTGTGTTCCATAGCTACCCTACTGACCCTCAGAGATCCAAAGGCAATCACTCACAAAACAAAAACAAGGCCATCCACGTCCTCCTCACTCCCAATAACAACTACTACAAGAAGCCTGGCATACGTTGATTAACATCCAAAATATTTCCAACATTGCTGACAATCAATCCAGCATTAATGTGATGCGGCAAAACCAAAGCAATGACATTTTCTTCCACAGCAGCTTAGGCCATCTACCTTGTTTGTCCTTAAATTTCACTCTTCTTCCAGCATCTCCCAAGTTCTTCACGTACAAAGTCATTCAACATATGCTTCATATCCAAGGCAGATATAACAGACCTTTGAACTAACAAAGGTATTTTTCCTAAAGGCTATTGATTGAACAAAGAATCTCGATAGACAGACTGTGGTGACAGAAACACAGCTAGAAAAAAACCAATACAGTACTTACTGGATGGTGTGGTGTAAGCTGAAAGAGGTTTGGAGAAAGAATGGCAGGAGCAAAGAATCTCAGGAAAATAAAACTGCTGACAGCTGTGTACCTTACATCTAGGTCACCTATTTAAAAAAAAAAACAACCTCTACTCAGCATTTCAATAATCCTTCCTGAAAAGCCTCATGAAATTATCAGAGAGCCTTGGAGAGCTAACTTGAGCACATGCTGGATAATGTATATATTTGTGAGTTACAGGATTAACTAATGATAGAAGATTTGGAGCCAGAGATCAGCTAGCCTAACCCAAGGAAACGTCAATGAGAGCCTCTTTAAAAATAAGCAGGTTCACAGTATAAGTTACAAGAACACCATTCACTTTTCCTCCACACAGGGAATTTCACAGGCATCTGCGATTCCATATACGCACTGAAGTATGATGAATAATTTACATCGTTTATGAAATGTTCAGCACAGAGGCCAACTCTCAGTTACCTACTTATAGCCCTGAGCACAAGTGCTGTACAGACTCCCAATATATCTATTCGAGTTGGTAGTTACAGAAAATACATTTTACTTCTTTGTTTAAACATAAAATAAAGAGCATGACAGCATAGTCAATGGTTTTTTGCTTGAGCTTCCCTACTCTGAAGTGACTGTTTAAAAGCTGAACTCATATTACTCTCCTTAACACTTCCTTACTGTAATCTGCTTCCCTTCATGAAAATACATAGCTTGGTTGTTTTGCTTAATGTAATTCTGGTTTTATATTGCCCACTTACTCTCACAGATTCAAAACAACTAAGAGGGACTGGAAAGAACTGTCTCTTGACAGCCAGAAAACCTCTGCAGCACACGGGCTCCTAGAGTAATGAGCTTGCAGTAACTCCAATTTAATAGACTGGCTTTTACTACAGATTGACATATGAGCAGAAAATAATTCCACTGCATGGAATCTGCAGAATGAGCCATTACAAAGCCCTGAACACTTGAAAATTGAGTATGCTTTACAAATACTGAACCCATAAACACATACCATCACAATGATCTTTTAAAATGCTGTTTACCTTTGAAAGACATTAAGAAAAAACTCCAATAATCATTAAAAATCATGTTCCTTGTGGAATGAATAATTGATGAAAAAACATCATTAACACATGGCAAATATTATTTTGGATAAGCTGCTGTTCAATTACTAAATCCAAGAGGGATCATGCAGAGTGCTAGACTACACCTATGTTTAAAACTATCAGTTATGCAAAATAAAACAATATATACAAACTCACCTTGAAAACGTTTGGCAGCTGATTCTCTCAGTGAAAAGAAAATATCGCACATCACCGTAGGGCAGCTTACACCAGATTTTGTAATTACGGTAAAAATGCGATCAACATATTGCCTCAGATTTTCCTGGAAAAATGCAAAGATTATGATAAAATTAGTATAATTTTCTGCTGTGGAAAGTGGTACTATTCCTGGTTTTATTCATACTGGCATCATTAAAAGATTCCCACTTTCAACATTATACACTTGAAAAACAAACTCTCACTCAATTATACTGTCTGGGAAATGCACATATTCAAGTAGGAGAGTAAAAATATCATTCCTATCAAACCAAACATTAAATGTTACAGCTGTATGGCATATCATTTCTTCTTCCAGCACTGTTTACTACATCATCAGCAGAATCATAGAATCATTAAAGCTGGGAAAGACCTCTCAGATCACTGAGTCCTACTGTTAACCCAGCACTGTCAAATCCACCACTAAACCATGTCCCCACGTGCCACAGCCACATGCCTCTTGTACATTTCTAGGGATGGTGATTACACCACTTCCTTGGGCAGCCTATTCCAGTGCCTGACCACCCTTAAGGTGAAGAAATTTTTCCCCAATATGCAATCTAAGCCTCTCCTGATGCAATTTGAGGTCTTTTACTCTCATCCTGTCACTTGTTACTTGGGAGAAGAGGTGAACTTCCACCTTGTTACAACCTCCTTTTAGTTGTAGAGAGAGAGAAGGTCTCCCCTGAGCCTCCTTTTCTCCAGGCTAGCCACAGGCTAAGTTATCCTTGTCCTCAGGGCAGCAGGAGAAATCGTTAACTTTCTAGAGGTATTGCATTTATAGCATAATGTAAAGCTGTTGCAAAATAATTATAAGGTGGTGTTGAAAAAGCTTACAGTGTATTCTAATGAATGACAAAATTATTTGCAAGATCAAACTTCTGAGGACCTCAGTTAAACTTGATGGCATAAACAGAGACCGTCTTCAAAATTTAATGCATACCCTGTTATTTTCCAGGTTTTCACCATCTTTTAATTTCACAGGATCAATTTCACAAGGTTTATGGACCTGGCAGATCTAGAAAAAAAGTATAATTAACAACTGATTTATAAGTTTATCTACAAGTAGAAAATGTTTTGTAAAAAGCATAAGCTGTTAGCTTTTGAGATGAGAGGTAAAAGGCAAAAAACCAGCTTTATACACAGTATTTTTTTCTTTTAACAGCAAAGGTAAATTATGTGTGATCTTTATTTTTTTCCAAAAAGTAGCATTAATTCATTCTACCCTTTCCTTTAACTGAAATGCAGAACTGTTCTTTAGACTCTCTCAAGCAAGGTTGTTCAAAAAACAGCCTATTCTTCCAAAACAGTCAACTTTTAAAGAATATGGATATACTTTCAAACTTGACATTTTCTGATGAAACATTAAGACAAGAACAGCTGAAGAAATTGTCAAATCATTTAAAGGAAGTCTGTGGTCTGAAAGCATTGCCCAATTACTGCACTAAAATACCCACACCCACCATTCTGGACTGGATAGATAACAAACCATTGTTACAATACATGCATCACATGCACAGTTATCTAAGAGTAACTGTATCCCTTTATACCCACTGGAAGAAATGCATTACTTACAGCTTCACAACAGCTTTCTATTGTATATACTATCTATTAATTTCTCCGAAACAATATATGCTACTTTTTATAAAACAGAGTAATGTGTTTTAATAAATAGAAATTTTCCTTTCCTTTTAATGCAATCCAGCTGTTTCTGAATTGGGTGACTCAGCTGTGGCTAACCTAACACACAGGATTTTAATGCAGAAGCAAGCTATTTAGCATTATTCCTACAAAGTGTTCTTAAAATGAGAAGTAATAAACAGTATTTGTTCCCTGAAGGCCTTTATAATGACTTTTTACCAAATAAACAGTCTAAACTGTTCTTACCTCATCTATAATTGGCTTTAGTGTAACTTGCAGATAATGCATCCCTGCCAGTTTCATTGTCTCATCAATGCACTTGGAAGTTAACGAGTTTCCTCTGAAAATGGTGTTTGGATCTCTGGAAGTGAACAATTTTCTGTAATTTAGTCTCTCTGTAATAAACTGCTAATACATGGAAATAAAAGCAGCAGTGAAAGGTGACAGAATCCTGGGTTTGAATAGTCAAGCAAAACCTCCCTTTGACACCAGTCTGCCATTAAATGCAGTCATGCAGCATCTAGTGCACTTCCAGGGAGTAACAGAAAAGCAGCAGCCTTGGAAAACCCAGAGGGACTACAGATCTTCTCTGTATTAGCATCGTGTGCTCAGTGCACTATCCAAATACACAGCAACACACAGGCTCAAATCAAAGAGGTCTACAATGCAAATGTGGGAAACACATCTTGTTTTCACACGCTGCTAAACAGTGCTAATTTGAATAAGGGAAAGAGGCAGTGATTTTAGTCTCACAACTACACTGGACATTGCACATGACCTACTACTTCCACCTACAAAGTAAGTACTTGTGAGCTGGGAGGAAGAAGAAAACGCAGGCTCCAATGACATAGCCATATTTTCTAAGGGACTTAGAGCACTGTTCTGTGACAACACAGTGCAGATTCCCAGTTCAGCCCTGAGAACTGTGTGGCAAGGTGGCATCCCGCAGACTCTCGGGTTTTTCTAAAAAGCTCTTTGCATGGAAGAGTACAAGACTGTACTCATCTTGTACTAGACATTCAGCCTCCGTGACCAATAAAGCTTCAGCCAGCTGCTGTACCTCCTTGTTTAGCAATTTACATTATGCAAATAGGTACATGATCAATGATTTCATCTACAATAGGTACAATCAAAACCTGTGCTTAGTGACAGTGGATTAACCTGGATCTGAAGCTATTTGCTTGCTCATATACACACTGATATCTTTTTTGTTTTTTACAGCTTACTATAGTTGTACTCATTTACAAGCAGTGAGTAACAAGACCAATTACTCTACTGGATTCATCATTTTGTTTCACAAAAAAAAGTAAGCTCACTGCCTGCTAGAAATGCCAGAGAGCCCTGAAAACAAACACCATCTCTGCTGCTTTATCACAGGAACATGACTGACTAGGGATCAGCAAGTTTGCTCATGCTGCAGCAACCATGCTGTTTCAGCCAACCTGCAGCTCAGAAAAAATACACCTACCTACAGGAAGGAAAACACTTGATCCCTCAGACACTCTGAAAGGAGCCAGCCCACACAAAGACTTCATTTTGCACTGAGGACGTTTACAGTCAGTATCTGTCATTCCCCTTGACTCCTAATTGTCTCTTCTACTGTTAGTCAAGAGCATGACTACACAGGGACAAGGCTTGTGGCAAGAAATGTTCTTTAAGACCTGCTTGGTATGAACACTATGATCCTACTGTACTGAAATACCAGCCCACCAGTAAGTCAAACATGGAACTCAAAAGAAGCAACTGAAAAAACCCAACTTCATTTTCTGCCATCCCATGCCAAATTCAATCCCATCCTTAATCCTTTGCACTGTAACTGAGGGAAGATTTGACACAGGGCTTGCCTTAAATATTCATGATTAGGAAGAAACTTGCTTGTTGTTTTGAAAAAATTCAACAAACACTCAGCACTAAATGATTTATTAGCACATGATAAAGCTGAAAAGATTTCATATGAACAGCTGAAGATAATGTAGAATATCAGTTATCAAATACACTTAAGACTAAAGTAGTAAAGAGTAAAAATCCCTGCTCTCAGATGTTAGAATTGTCTTGCAAATCATTTTCACAAAAAATGATGAGAACTCCTCCTAAAGGTCAAATCAGGCAGATCTTGAGAGCAGTGAAAGAATTTATAAAGAACTCTGCCACTCAGCTAGGAAGAACCTGAACCACCTCAATATTTTCTTCTGAAATGGCATATTTTTAGAAACTGAGTGGAGGATTCCAGCACTAGCCAATGCAGTTTAGGCATATTTGATAGCAGCTTGTTTTTTGGTACTTACTGAGTTCTCTTCACTTCAGCATTCGCAATGGCACTTATGAAAGGCACAATTCTGCCATAGTGTAAGAAAAGCCTGACAAGAGGTATGGCCGCTTCCTGTTTTTCTCTGCAAACTTCACCCAAAATATGTGCAGCTGATGCTGAAACAGGCTGAACAGTGGAAAATAAAAATTTTGAGAAATCCTTCCAGAACAATCATTCTTTCTTGCTTTCCCTATTAGCTTCTTAATGTAGAACCCCACATAACAATGGACAGTTGCAATGGACAGTTACCCAAATGTCTGTATATAACGTGGGTGGATGTTAAATCCCAGTTTTTGTGGGCTGCAAGTTCTGGTCACAAGAGGGCAGCAATTTAAAAACTATTACAGTCCAATCTCTTTTTGTTCCCCACATTTTTAATGGCTGTCTTTTCAGTAACTGTCACTTGCCTGGGGAGCAAGTGAAGAGGAAGAATTCTATCTAACCCTTTGCAATTTCAAGTCACAGTCAGTACAGAATCCAGTTCTTTTACTGAAAAAACAAAAGCACCATTACAACTGTAAAAAGTATACATAAGGGCACACGGGGTCCAAATCTCTGATGTTTCAGGATTAGTTCTTGGTTTGGGTTTTTCTCAGTTATGCAAACAAACCTGTTCCTCTCTAGTAAAGGAAAACAATTGATCAAACTGAAGCTTACTCGGCGCTCTCACATGTAAAATTAAAAAGTCACAGAGAATATGCTGCTGCTAAAACCACTGTGTTCCTGGGTGTGCCTTCACCCACCATACAGCATGCAGATAAAGATCTCTGCAAGGACTGAAAACAAGCACCAGGGACATGGTTAACATTAAGGCTCTTCGGTCTGAAGAGCTGACCCCTCTGGTAATCACACAACTACAGTGCCAGTGAGATAGTGACAAATACTCAGACCCCTGTGAAGATGATCTGCAAGTAAACGACAAACAACACAAGCTAATTACCTCAACATCTGCAGACTTCAGTAGGACGTCTCTCAGCGGACTGTAATAGTCTGAGGAAAAAACATGGTCCTCAGTGTAAACCACATTTAACCTTAAGGAACCGAGGTCATCAGGTTTCAATGACTTGTTACCATTATCTCTGGGCTGCAGAAAATACCTGATATGCAAAAAAAAGACAGAAACTTTGTGCTGAAACACAAGATTTTCTCAGGGTGTATGTCAGCATAGAGAAACTGTAGAGATACACAGTATTTATATATGTATCAAACTCTTGAGAGTTCCAAACCAGACTTCCTAATTAAGCTTGCCAGTCTGTTGTGCACCAACTGCAACATGGGAAGTTCTGAACATAAAGATTTATGTAGATATGATTAAAAACCCACACACTAAAACCATAGCACTGTTGATGAACTGCAGTAAATAATATAAAAACAACATACTAGAACTCCCACATGCTACAGAGAGGCAGACTGAAACCTCTAATCACATTATCAAAACTTCTTGTTCTTACACTTGCTAAGATTATTTTGGCTTGCTTACAAAAAAGATAAAAATTAAATCCATTTAAACTTTATCACATAGCAGTAATTACTCTTAAGTCTTCAGAGCAGACATATGTTTCTACTTATTGTCCAAAAGAAAAATGTCAAATACCATGCTTCATAAGAACTAGACTGTCGGAGAAATTTCAAAGGGAGTCTCAGTTCTCCTAGAAACTCGTCACCAAACTTCAAGTTACTGGCATTCCAAAGATCAACTCTGTAATAAAAACAAATAATTTAAAATATTATTAAGAAATTTAATTTTTTTTTTAAATCCCAACCTTTCTTCCAAATTTGTTGGGGTTTTTCCCCTCAAGTCTATGAGTCAGAAAGACTTGAAACTGTACAGCAATGGTTTCAAAACAGTAAAGAGATAACCTTACCTTAGAATCCTGAAGCCTTACAATTCACCTCCATAAAACATAAGTGAAAAATGTTATTCAAATTAACTTTTTGTCATCTGTCCTGTTTCCACTGTCCATATTGATAAAGATTCAGAGGCCTATCTGGCTATCCCATATAATGGAAAAATACAGGTAAAATGGACACTAGGGGAAAAAGCACAAAGTTACTTAAGGACTACATATTGTCAGTCCCTGTCTAATTTGGGATTACTAACAACTAAGTGGCAGCTTTACAGAGTTAGTTCCACAGAGTTTTTCCCAGTTTCTAGCTCCTAGGAAGACTCCTGTGTCAAGTATACATATTTATGGCACCTAAACAAGTTCTATAGAGATATTCAAAACCTTAGGACAGTTCTACTATTTGGTATAATCTGTGTATTGGCTGAAGCTTACACAAATTTTGGCACTTGGTCCCTCACACTTGGGAAGTTCCGGTATCTATCTGTAGATGATCCTTTCTTCCCTTTCATAGGCTCTTCAACATCTGGATGGAAAACAGCTGCACTGAGATTCAGAACAGAAGTACTGGTGTTTTACCCAGCATGTAGGTAAACGCTACCACACCCATCTTGAAGCAAATGTTTCAAACTCCTGGGTATTTGTTTCTGTATGCATTTTAAGGTTTTCTCTAAGAGCTATTTTTATTTAAAAACAAGATCAGCTGATTATTTTGCAGCTAAGTGACAGCTTGAATGTGCCTTAAACTTTTTGGGGAAAAAAATGTTACATGGAAAGAAATACAGGTTTTCAAATAATGACAGTTTTTAGAAGAACAATTTGAACTCAGATATGGTGCAAAGTCATCCAGTTGTGGACATATTTACACAACTCTCCTGGTGTCAAGCAAGTCACAGTAGACTGGCCAAGGAACAGATGTTGCCAGTCCTGGTAAAGGTTTATCCTACCTTATTCAAGCACAAAATATGTTACTTTTAAATCCTCTCAGCCTTGTATCTCTTAACAGATCCTGCATCAGGTGTCATACAGCAGACACACCATCAGCTCACACTGCATGCCTGCTAGGTAAAGTTCTTCAGACTCAAGTAATTTGGACAGTATTTCTGCAGGGAAAGAACTCTCCAAAAGGAAAAAAACCTCTTTGAAAATTTGACCTTCTCTCTCCTTTCTCCATATTTGATGGGTTATTATCTCGCTAACCAGTTCAGACAGCTAAGAGCAGCTTCAGGAAGAGAGGAATCTTTAAGCCTATTTATACAGTCAAACTTACAATTTACCAAGTATCTACAGGCTACTGGTTTCTAGTTTATCCAAACTCTTTCAAGATGCCAACTAGCAATAAGACTTTCAAGCACAGACAGCTGAAGGGTTTCCCCACAGTTACAGAAAAAATCAGTGCAAAGGATCTGTACAAGAGGAACTAAGAACTCACAGTAGATCTCACACTACCCAGTAAGCAAAGCAGGCGTGTAAATTCTGAAGTTATTGGTTTGTGCTCTTGGAGTACAAAGAATAAACAGCACTTATTAAAAATGTTAATACACAGATTTCAGAGTCTAAAAGATCATTGTTCCCCAAGATTTTTAAAAGGCAAAATTATGACAAGTGTTATTCTGAAACTGGTCAGATTGTAGTCACAGAAAGAAACAAACAGGAGAGAGGGGGAGGAGAAACACTAAATTCACCAGAACATCTGGTCCCCAAGTGTTGATACGCCCTGCCTACAACTTCCTACACCCACTCAAAAAGAGAAAACTTTTCATAGCTTTAGAGAGAAATCATGAGAGACTAAGCCTCCTCTTTACCCTGTGGAATTGTATTTTTCTCAGGAGAGAGAAAGAAAACAAATCCCCAAACCCATAAATTGTATGATCTGTCCAGGGGGCATGGGGGCATTCTGACTCTCACTAAACAGAGTGGAGGAAGTGAGCGGGGGTGGAAGGGGAACCCAAGATGGAAACAAAAACACACTGTCCCATAGGGGACAAAAGCTCTACGGAGAATTTGCCCAACCAAGACTAACACTTTATCTGCTTTTGCCTGTTATTTAAGTGCTTCATCTTTTCCCAACTATTGTGCAAGCCTCGTCTCAAGTTATTCATCTGTACCACACTGTGATATACTGGTTTTCAGGAATGACACACTTTTCTGAAGCTCAGCTCCACATACATTACTGTTGCAGACAAGTCATCTGTCCAGATAATATACTTAGCAAGTAAAACAACTGTATAATTTCATTTAGTCCAGTAGTATAAAATAAGAATCACTGAAACATTAAGCAGTATGTAACCACTGTACACCAATGTTTAGCATCTCCTTTAAAACTATCAAAAAAACTTTCAGAGAATCCTAGCTTTCATTTAAAATTAGTGCATGGCTGAGCATCATGGTTACAAAGACTAGACTGGGACTTCTGAGACATAGTGTAGTTGCCCTTTTCATCACATCCATCCCATGGAATATGGGGCATGTTACTTCATGTTTGCCTACACGACGTGAAGGTTTGCAGAAATATAGTCTAGTGCTAGGCCTAGGTCACGTGCTGTGCTGCAACACTGACACCACCACAGCAGCTCAGCACTGCACCCGGGCCTTTGCTTTTACTCCCATGAGTTAGCTGTGGCTGTGCTGCCTTTGCACTGCCTGATGCAAATGGTCTCTGTGAAAGAGCACAGGTCTTGCCTCTCTCACATATGAATAGTTTCCCTTTCCTGCCTCACAGAGTCATGGCAAACACGAATCTGTTAATGCTCTTGGTAGTGCTGTGATACTACAATGACAGGCTAGATGAACCAGCAGCTAACTGTTAAACCAGAACAGCCCTCAATCCATTCATGAACACAGATGTGTTTTGCTTGATGGGAGTAGGTATTGTTCCCCCTTCCTGGTCTCCCCTCCTTTCCTTATAGCCAGTTGTCCTTCTGAAGGAACCATGGAACCTTACGGAAGATGTCTCACTGCCCCTCTAGTGAGAATACATGGGGAAGGAGGCAGTGCTACTACTCTTCTTCCAAATACTAACATAAAGGAGAGGGGAATTCCTCACCACCTAATGCAGATATAGTAGTTTTCATTTACTGTGCATACAGATCACCAGCTGGCCCAAGTCTCCAAGTTTCCATAGTATGTGATGGTAAGATGCATGTGACACTTTCAAATTTTGCACCTCCTGTTGTTTTCTCGCCTCTCTTTATACTCATCTGCCCCCACAGACACTGTTGACTGGCCTCAGCAGGTTTTAAAATAGTACTAAGACAGTGGCACTGGGTATGGCGGGACTTTTTTGGTTTTGAAATCAGAATTGCTTTTGTCCTGTGCAACTGATTTCACTTTCACCATACCAAATCTTGCAATAAAGGGTTAAAGTTTGGAAGGCAAAAGAGAAGAGAAACTGTCTCTGCCCCAGAAAAATTCAGAGTTCAAGAGTTTCCTTTTGGGGAAGAAGGACCTTACATAGGTTGCTAAAATTAAGTGATAAAAGAAAATATACTCTTTAACTGAGAGCATAACAGAGCCTCTGGGCTGTCCTGGGAAACTGAGAGAGGGAGGAAAGGGGAGCCCAGACACAAAAGGCTGTGCTTAATGACAACTGCATATTAGTATACACACAGTGTACACGAGAAACAAAGGAAAATAATAAGGATCTCTCCTGCATCAGAACCAACACACATATTCAAGATACAATCTACAGGACAGTGTAGGTAAATAAACATAGAGATACAGGGACAAAAACTCATCTTGATTCATCAACAGAAAAACTATGCTTGACACTTTGCAAAGAGTCTACTACTAAGTTACACAACTTTGGAAGATAATTTTGTACTAATAATGTATTTTATTTTACCTAATCTCCATTTTGTCCACTTCATCTACATCTTCAATGTCAAAATGGGATTTCTTGTTGTAGCTACTGGGTCTTGTAACCTAATAAAAAGGAGGAAACTTTAACAGCTTGATCTGATACAAAAACATTCTGATGTAACTTTTAGAAAGCTTTTCAACAGCACAGTATTTTACTACCAGCAGTGACTTCAGTCCTGATACTGAAAACAGTCATGCAAGTGAGTAAACATGTTGACTAAATAGATTACTGACTACAAAGTGGTGGTTACACAATCATATCCAAGAGTAAGCAGATACTCCATACTTTTTTTTACAGAGAAAGACCATCTTTAATATTACTACAGCACTTTAAGTTTACACCGACAACAGAAAAATACCATTGAAAGGAGCACAATTTTCATTATGCATCTAGGGAAATAAAAGGGCAATTAATATTTGGGTTTTAAATATAGCTGTACAACAGACACCCTGAGGCACTCTGCAGAGGGCAGGGGAGGAACCACAACCACCCTTAAAAACATTTTGCAGTGTACCCAGTTAAAGTTGGGAAGTTCTTCCTGTCCTGATATCCTGGAAGTCAAATTAACCTGCCTATACAACAAACACCAAGCAGACTGATTGTCCAAGACACCCTAGCCTGTGTTATGCATATCAGAATATAGAAGCAGCTGCACAGTTCACCAATCATATTTGCAAGACTGATTAACAGGAAAGCACATGCAAAGAAAAAAGGAAAAAGGAAAGAAGTATAGAGCATTAGCATAAAATGTTTTCGTACAAACATTTCTTAAAATTTGTTCTCTACCATGATTGTAAAAAGACTTTGATGGTTGTGTTTTTGCATAGTGCGTCAGAAACTTAAGAAAAAGGCTACCCCACCCAGCTGAAACCACAGCCAGAACTGATCAAATGCTAGGGTGTATGATGATGTGTGGGTTCAGCTCTTGGTTGCACATAGAAGCTGAACTTACAGGAAAGTTCGAATATGCTTGTGGCTTAATACTTCCCACCCACAAAAACTGGCTTTTATTGTAAACTTGACTGTTTGGTTTTGTACTGCACATGAGACGCAAATGGCAATTAAGGGAGGCAATGATACAGTTGCCCAAGTGGAGAGGAAACAGAAAACAATCTTTGGCACAGGACGCTCAGAGCCTTTTGCATATGTGTGAGGCAGGCAACATTTACAAAGTGAAACACAAAAACTAAAAGGTACTGCTAGAAGCACTGGAGACCAAATGATCCAGACTAACGGAATCAAATGCACTTGGTAAGCCCAAGAGCACAGCGGATTTAAATACAGCCTACAACTTCAGCAGTTCAGCAAAAATTTCCTCACCCTAGCCTTGGAAACACTTCACTCTTTCTGCAAAGTATCCTACAGGCATGTAAACGACAGTTTCTACTACCACCGTGAAGCTAATGGTGTAACTTTTAATAAGGAAGCAAACTTTTAAGTCTCTAACTACCTGTAACACAGGAGTTGTTCCAAAAACTGTAACATAGGTGTAACTTACAGCATGTCCCTTCTAGGTAAACACTTTCTAAGAAGTTTTACTGGAATCTGCATGTATCACATCTCTCTGTTAACCCATATAACTACTTAGTATGCACATCATTTCAGCTCACGAGTGGTATTCCTAAAGAGACAGCTGTACTGAACTGGAAATGAGGAAACTCCCAGCCCATGGTGCTAAACTAGCTGACCCATAACATTGTACAGAAAAGGAGCACAACTCTGCTGTGTTGGTCCCTTTCATCTGCAAAGCTGGCAAGCCATTTATCAGCTGCTCAGGTTTTATTTCAGCACATGCAAGTTTACAAACAAGTCCCCCCAGCACTTCCCTCTTGAGTTCCTGTAAGAGGACCATTTTCCTGTAGCTGCACCCATGGCTCCACACCACTGAAGCAGTGGTGAAAATGGCTCCTATCAGGTGCAAGTTTCAGTCATAGCACCCCTTAAATAAGACCTTCTATTTCCCAAACCAACAATAAACTATCTTTCATTTAGAAAATTAAATCTGTGTGACTTTCTGGTTGTAGAAAGGAAAGCACCCATTCACTGTCTTTTACAGATCAGCTTCTTCCTTGGAGGCTTCGACAATCACAGTGCTAGCAGGCTGCAAGAAAGCTGATGAAGCTGTTTAGAAGCAGAAAGTGAGACTGCTGTCAACAGCATGAATCTCTCAGCTCCACAGGAATCAGAGCACTTCGTTTGCATGCATCAGCCACAGGTCTGCCCATGTCTCATTAGTGAATGTATTTCCCAGTCATAGCAGTTCTACTGAACCTTGTTCCTTGAAGACGTTTAGCTTGATATGTACTAACTACTCTCAAAATGACATAAATCTATGATGGCTCTGTCTGCACTAAGGATATGTTTATATTTCAGAGTTCTGGCTGATTCAGTCACTTCCCAAGCTCTGCTCTTACCTACACAGAATTGATTTTGCCCTGAGTTTGCAGAACAACTGGGGCATGGGCTTGAGTTCATGTTTTGCTCTTGCTGGTACTTGCACGCAACCCAGCTCTCACATAAAGGCAAACTAAGCAATCCCCCAGCCCCTTCCCTCCCAACTGCAGCTGGACGATGCCTTGTTTCTCTCCTTCCTCTCCCAGTATGGCATCACCTGCCAAGTTGACTGTTTAAACACCAAACATTCACTGTTTCTGCAGTACACCGAAGGCTGAGGAATTAGGCGAAGTTTTTGTGGCTTACAGTCTGAATTCCTGGATTACGTTCTCATTAAAAAGTTCTCACTGACAGGCTCCTCCAGAACTGCCTACGTTAAGGATAAGGAAGCCCATTTTAGTTTATTTACATATAGCCTCACTCCTCTATCATGCCGAAGACCACAGTTCTGGGCCAGGTGATGGACTGAAGTCCCGGGTAAACACACAGACACCTCAGTGCAGTTTCAGCACTCAGTCTCACGAGATCTCTGCCCCTCGAACTGTGCCCATGCAGCAACTCCATACAGTCTCACGGAGCCAGGAAGCCGGCACAAAAGCTCACTGCTAGCAGGGCAGTTACATCCTAGGATGAGACATGCCGGGTTGGCAGAGCAAAGATTACATTAGATAGCTATCCTAGCCTGCCCTCATGGCTTCCAGCCCTTCAGGCACTACAGAAAGTGCTCCTACCAATAAGCAGCTTGCTAAATCTGTTTCTCATATCCAAACACGTTACATCAACAAGAGCATGTTTCTGCTGGTATGACAGACTTTAGATTAGTCAGTACAACTATTGGCTTCTAGGCAAAGATGGTGGTTTGTAGAGGGAGCAGGAAGGCAGCAATGTCAAGAATGACATGTGCACTTCCGATCTGCACAGTGCAACAGCACTTGTATGGCTCCTTTCTCCCCGGCTCTCCTTCCTGATGTGGCTGTGTCCCAGAACTGATTCAAGAAACCACATCCCTAGGTGCCATCTCTATGCCAGCAACAATTTCTAATGCAAATGTGACCTGAATGATGCAAGCCATAATGAGCAGAAAAGGCTTTTCAATCTATGCCAACTGCACTGTGCTACTCTGGCTTTTTTTCATCAGCTTTGTTATTCCAGATACTTTCTTGAGGTATCTACTGAAACAGAACAGTCAAGCATAGGCCAGGACTATGACATCCAAGAGAAAAAGAGAATGATACACATACTTTAGAAGACAGAATGGAAAGTTTCAAGAGAGATCTAAATTATAAACACATGCACATATATGTATGGACACACCACAATTAGAGCTACTCTCGCCAGAAAGAACCGAAATGAATACTTTCATAGAAGTTATACTTCATCTTAACTGGACTTGCTGAAAATGCTCTGTATTAAATAAAGCTGTAGAGATTTCACCCACTTGGAGAAAAGGCACTGGTATTGCAGCACACTGGTAGACAGCCAGAACAACCAGTTTAAGTGTATTTTTCCTCTGCAATTTTCAGTATTCCTAAAGAGATAGCCTTCCTCCCATTGACTGGGAAAGACAGGGTGGAGCAGCTAAAAAAACACAGACTAGAAAAAATACCATTTCTCTGGGTGTATGGTTTGTTCAGGTTTTTTTAAACTCATTTTTAAATGTCCTTTTTTCAAAACTCTAATGGAGCAAGCTGTGGTTAAGTGTAAAGCCTGTTGCTCAGAAGTGCCCAACTTGAAGCTTGTCCTACAGAGCACCTGAGGTGAAGCTGGATACTGGTCCTTCAGCAGACGGCCAGTCTGAGCCCGGGTACTTCTTTCCCCTGCGCCATGCTTTGAAACAGTCTTCAAAGATGACAGCTGGCACAACATGGAGCAGGATGCCGTGCCAACTATGCACAGTATAGTATTTCAGCTTATCACCCATTCCTTTGAAATACCAACCTCAAAATAAAACACTTCATCAAAATGTGGATTGTTGGTCTTCTTTTTAACTTTAGTCTTTTTGGCTTCTGATCTGAATTAAGGAAACAAAATAAACAAAAAAAAGGTTAAGAAACAACATTAGTAGAAGTGTGATCCTAGAACAGAGCCACTGAGGAGGAAATAGCATCCACTTGATTTATCTGATAAAACTGAAATGCCATGTGGCTCCAGCACAGCAAAGCACAGACACTTGCACACATTTAAGAGAGAGATTCAATGCATTCCTGTTTCTCTAAAGTGGCAGTAATCCCATTTTGTTATCCTATTTTAAACACAACTCCTTGAACCCTTATTCTATCACTCGCTTGACATAGCAGAATCTTTTATCTGTACAATGCAACTGGCAAGAATGGGGCTCTGAGCAGCAACATTTGGAGGATGGTCTCAGTCTTGAGGTAACTCAAAAATTTCTCATGCTCTAAAAACACAGGAGACAAAGAATAGCATAACTATCTCCGTGATTTTTATTTTATAATTCTGGTCTGAAAAATCAATCACTGCTTTTCAGTGACAATCAAAAAATCCAGAATGCTTTCTTCAGTAAGAATATTTTTATTGCTGTCTTACCATCCCTTTTGCTGCAGCGCCAGGAGCACTTAGCTAATATGGTGGTGAATTATTATGAGCAGTGCTGAGCAGAAGTCTCTCTTTCTACTGTTGTGTAGGACTGAGGCATGGCAGACCTCCTCCCAGCCACTCAGCAGGCCTGACCAAGTTCAGCACTGCCCATTCATCCCCTACGGGCCGTGCCATCCGTCTGTGCCTGCCTTTGAGAACACAGACATTGACTGCTTGGTGCTGGGCTCAAGCCAGCCAATGCATTTCTCAGAGGCCAGCCAACAGCTGTTTGATGGCTTCCAAATGTTGTGAACCTATGCTTGATTTGTTCTTGCTACCTACAAGAGAAAAGCTGTGTGCTGTCCTGTGTCACCAATCTTACCCTACAGCTCTGCGGCCATAGATAAAACAGATGCAGATGGAGAGGCACATCAGCCATGTGGAAAACTGACCTACTAATCATTTCATCCCAGAATCTATCGTTCATTTCTCATGCACCAAAGCTGCTTATATGGCTTGTGACTGCTTATATTCACTGGACAACTCTCCGAATTTCATAGAGGTCAAGTAAAGCTAGCCCTAATTCCCAGTGCTGCTACAGACTTCCCGTGTAACTTGAATTGGCCTGTCCACCAGTACACAGCATTTTTCCATCTATAATACAGGCACAGAAAGAGTTTTGGTCAGGAAGTCTGATGACTCCAAGTACAAATCACACAATAAACAGCATTGCATTTGTTGAAATTTTTGTGCTTGGCATTGCATAACTGCAGCTGAATAAAGCAGCTTTCCTACTCTAAAATGAGAAGCACTGGAAAATCCAGAGAGGAGAATGATGTACAGATTAAGAATATCCCACTATTCCTAGGAGAAGCTGAGAGATAAGAGAGACTAATCTCCTCCAGGACATAGGACAGATTGCCAACCCCATCTCATCAGTCACACTTGCCAATCAGCCTCTTTACTGATAAACCCATCTGGGAGGGGACTGGGAAGCAGGATGTAGAACGGGAGGCGATTAAGGCAGCACAATTATTGAGCAATTACAAAGCAGTGAATGGGAATAAGCTGCATGCTGCTTGCTGGAGATAGGAGGCAAGCCTTCTCTCCCCATGAAAACCCAGATAGGAATAGGATATGGCTATGCTCCTTATTCTGAAGGGAGTACATTATCAATAGTCATACATTATCCAGACTGGGGGGCATAGGGAAGCAGACAAAGGTAAATTTGGACATTGAAGGGCTAGTCAATCAATCCCCTTACAGTTTCAGTAACAGCCACCCCAGACAGTCATTTTAAACTAGCTACAGGCTTAAAACGAAGTGTACAAGTCAAATATCCAAGTACATTAATGGAGATAAGGCACAACACACCTAGACAAAGAGGAAGAATACAGACAGGCTCAAAGACCTCTCTGCATGCAAGGTAAATATTTGCCAAGAATGCTTCTTATTTATAGTATTTTCAATACACTGTTGTAAAACATTATTAATAACCCATGCTACCAAATCCGATTCTTTGAGGTCACAACAGAGGGGTTTTGTTTCTAAAATGACACAGACATAAAAGATGACTACATAAACAGAAACAAAACAGTGACATCCAACAGCACAGGAAATTTTTATAACAGATGGGAAAATTGAATCCCAAATTAAACTGAAGAGTATTATGCAGAATCTCATCACTAAAACCTCATTCCAAATTTTACCCATGCTATTATGTCTGCATATATCAAATTACAGGACTGAGCCATTGAGGGTTTTTGACATACACATTGACTTGTCACACCTTAAAAGTGAAAACATTCTAAATATTCACATGCAAACGTGCATACTCGGCAAGATGTTGATGTATTCACATTTCTCCTCCGCCCTGCCCAAAATCAGGCAATGAATTTGCTCAAAAACTGGCCTCCAACTGCGAGGTGAGATAATGCATAAATTAAGTCTAACCACAAATTATATACTCTGGGATGCTCAAATTATTCAGATCTTTACATAAATCAAAACTGAAACAAGTCTCAAATTACTTACTCTAGCATAATTCAGTAGCTCATGCACACCCCCCCCAACACTTAACATATTCTAGCAGTGCCTAAATACTCCCAGCTGTCCATCTGAGAAAGCAAATTTCTAATAGACAAAGGAAACAGAAACCATCCTTATAAGATGGAAGCTCTTGAATGTGCAATACTTGCCTGGAAGGTCCTGCTAAGGTAACAGTGGCGTAGGGATCACATTGCCCATTCACAATGGGCAGCCCTTGGCACTCTAGAACTCTAGAAAAGAAGAAAACGAAGACAAATTAATTAAATGGAAACAGACTGGAGTGAAAATTAAAGCGAAGCATTTTCACTGTTTTTTTTCATAATACTTTACACTAGGGAATTGAAATGTCACTAAGAGGAAACATTTAATTTATACCTGAACTTGAGAACACATTCTGTTCTTAAATACTAACTTTAGTAGGGTCAAAAATACTCTTAAATTACTGAGAAACCTTAACTCAAAGGATTCTTATTATGCAAGCACAGCAACTTAAGGTTCATGAAGTAGGAGTCTGCTGTCAAGATGGGAGCTGTCAGCACTTTAAAATTCTGTGACAACTTATTCACCAAAATATATAACCAGAATTTACTTCTGTAACAGAAGATTTAAAAAAACCCCACACAGACAGATCCCAGAAGTAGTTAAGTAATTTCTCAGAAAAACATTCTTTAAGACCTCAGTGCTTTTGCAAAACTTGGCATGGGCTTATTTGTAAAGGTGTGTTAATTACAGACCAGGAAACAATATGACACAGCCACACCTCTCCATGCTCAGCAGCTCTGCACTCAAACAGTAACAGAGACATTGGAGGGACAAGATGGAACAAACTGGGGTTTGCTGCACACAATGGTAGGAAAGCTGCACTTTTGCACTCTCATTTCAACGTCTCTTTGGGGAAGAAAAAAAAAAAGAAAAATAAGAATAAGAAAAAGCCCAACACAATTCCCCCAAAAAAGTGAAAAAATCTTGCATGTTTCAAAAGTTAAAATCTACTGACGAATGCAGCACCAACTGGAAACAAAGAGACAAGCCAGTTTCCAGGACTCTGCCTCTTGTACAAGTTCTGCTTCCAACAGGTAACCTGCTGGCTTAATGTATTTGCACAGTTTTAACTGGAGAATTTCAGTGAAGACAAACCGTGAAGCTCTTTGGGCAAGTGAGTAGAACTATCATTGCAGTGTGAAATATCTTGTAAAATACTGGGTGCTATAACATCACAAGAAAAGCAATATCCATTTTACAGTTTTCAGTGTCAGTAACTTTGATGCAAAAAAATATTAAGATGATCAATAGAGAAAAATTCGCTAACAGATAAAGCTCCACAATTTCACCCACAAGGCAAGTTATCTGGTAACATACAGTGTAGACTTTAAATACAGTTTAACTACAGGCCTATTATTACTTACTCCCCATAAAGGGAGAAAAAAAGGAATATTCCGCATTAATACAGGAATCATTTTTCTACCAGAGATGGTAGAATCTAGATAGGTTCACACACAGATGAAATTACGGGAGCTGAAATGATACATTACACTCATAGTTGAACTGTTCTACCCATGGTCCCTCAGAATGAAGGCTAAGCTATCTTTTAATATAGACAGCCCCCAAAAATGCACGCACTCACAAGCTTCTCAGTTGCACAGCCCTAACCTAGATGACTCTTCATTGCTAATTCACTAACACTAGTACAAAATTATGTTCTGTTTTCTGGATATGCAAGTGAAATCATAGATCAAAACCACAGAGAAAGTTAGGAAAAGCCTGGATTGCACAGGCCATGTGCTGCTTTTATTTCTAGACTTTTATTATTTCACTACAAGTTTACCATCCACACAGACAGAATTTAGAAGCCTCTGAGCCACCTAGTCTAAGCACATACCTGATATTGCAGAATGCTACAACAGACTGTGAAATTCAAGCCACAAATTCTATTCCAGCACCAGCTGGAAATACATGGTGTAAGCTTCAGGAACACTCAACATCAAGCAACACATAAAACATGTGATTTGGTTGCCTCGATGCAATGCATACATTGCCATTTGAGATGACTTGGTTTCTTCCACCATCCCTTGCTGCTGCTCCAGAGAGGACGGATGTACCCGTGAAACACAAATTTGTCAGCTCCACATCTCTCAGAGGTCTCATAAATAGACCAGATGCCTGTTTTCAAGCAACCAAGTCCTACTCCAAATTCAACCGGCCTACCTTACTGAGAAAGTGGAGAATAAGCTTTTTTTTTCCACATGTAATAATACAAATACTCAAAATTGTAAGGGAAATGCCACATTTTAAATCTAAAAGGGGCGAGTGTGAACAGAAAGAACATTATGGGGAACTTTGCACTGTAGCCATCTTATAGAGTATCTGTCAGTGCAGGAGGAAAAACCAGTAAGTACCAGCAGAAAGTTTTTATGGAGAGGCACGTGCAGCTTGATTTTCTTATGAGTAAGGGACAGACTGCTTTCCTTCCAGTGGTCTTTACACTAGTAGGACCATAGTCACAGCAGAAACACTTTGCCAGTGAGCTACACCAGGACTGCTGACAATTTTTTTACGATGGCAGAGGTAGCTTGAACATCTTCTCATTCAACAGAACAATTGTACACCAAGTGTTAGTGTCAAACCAAACCCTCATGTTCCAGTGCTTCCTTAAAGCAAGTTCCTTAAAATGAAACAGTAACTCAATGGTTTTATAGGAGTTAGCCAATTTTCTGTTGCTGATGAATGGCTTCCAAGCGAACTCTCATCCATACAGGAAGAGCTATGTGAAAATTAAACAGTCAGAGAGCATGTGGCCAGAGAGAGTATGACTCCTGTTTTAGTAAAAGCAGTTCTTTCAAGAGTATGTAGACAATAGAAAGTGATCCCAGAGAGCATAATCTACACTAGAGGACACACAGTTTGCAAATCACTACACAAACAAAACAGAAAATTTTTTTAAAATATTAAAAAAAAAATCACAGATGAATTTGAATGACGAAAAGTGTGAACTCGCCCAAACAAAAACTATGCATACTATAACTGTACACATATACAATGACAGGATCTATTCTAATATTGCCACATAGAAGAATTTAAGGTTTTTCTTGTGGATAGCCCTCTGTTATAACATCAATCATCAGCAATGGTTAAAAAGGCAAGCAGTATCACCAGCTGGTTGGAGAGAACACAGCAAGGTACATCACTGGGCAGCTGTGATTCGAATTGTGTGTCCTCTCCAGAACATACGGAGAAGAACAACAGATGGCTTCTAATCACTCATAGCTCTCCTAGGTCTGCACTTTCCAGCTCAGAAAACAGAAGTTATCCATCCACAAACAGCTTACAAAACCATGAATGGTGTGAATAATTCTTATTTCCTCACAAAATAAGAATTATGGGGTACACAATGAAATTACCAGATAGAAGGTTTAAAATTAAAGAAAAGGAAGTACTTTTTCTACACAATGAAATTCCAAAACTTATTGCCATAGGGTGTCATGGAGGCTGAAAGAATACGTGGATTCAAACCAGCACTATGAGAACTCATGGAGTGTAGGTTTGTAGGGGGCTATTACAGCTTAATGGTCCAGAAGCCTCCTTCAGCTCAGGAAATCCCAAATTGGTGATCAGGAAGGGTGCAACACTGGAGCAATCATACCACTTGAAATATCACTCACCAGCAAGTATCAGAAACAGCCTCTATCTAGGCTAGACTAGAGGGGCATTTTACACACTAGGTAAATTGTTCTGTTCTCTGGGGAAAAAGCAAAAACAAAAGGAAAAAAAGAAAAGAATAAAACAAAACACGCAGATGTTCTTGTGCAGTCATGATGACTTAAGAGTACGATGCTTCTTTGTGTGCAGCTGGAATTAGAAAAGCAAAAACAACCTTGAAAGAAACAAAATGTGGGAAAACAGGAAACAGACACCAACAGACTGTATCACAAGCCTTTCAGGTAATTTAAAAGCAGTAATTGTTTAAGAATGTTGAAGAAATCAGGCAAAAGACTGAAGACTTAGGATTTTGAGGAAGGAAGGCTGTGTTTGGAGAGACGCTCATTCTGGTTCTTGTCTCTTACAAAGCATTACAAGGAGAAACAATAAAATTCAACAACACACAGGTCTGGTAGACTCATGTTAGAACACTCTCCTTAGCTACAGGATACTGTAATGTTAGGGTTTTTGTTACAGCCATTTTCTTCAGTCATGGGAAAGTTGCTAAGTCAATTAACATTGCTCCTCTCCCAGCCTGGTACCAAAACACTGGCTTTACCTGGGAAACAGGAAAAGAGCTAGAAAAAAATGTCAGCTACTCAGAGACAATAAACTGGAATCTCAATTCTGCCCCATGGCCATCACGTTATTTAGACTGACAGTTCATATCTGGATTAGACAAAAAAGAAAAAAAAAAAACATATAATAAAGATATCATCTTGGGAAAGGGGGGCATAGTGGGAAGCAGTGAACAAAGCCAGTAAAAATAAAACGTTCTTGCTCTAGTCATCTGCAGAATTAACTTTACTTACATGTACTAGAAAAGTGAAAAAAAGCCTAGACAATCAAGCTTATTCAAGAATTATAAGTCAACTCATCAGACCCCAGAGAAAAAAAATGTCTGCTGGCTGCCAGAATCTTTTCTACCCAACTGGTAATTTCTTACCATTAGCTGTCTGGTGCCCAGCTGGGGCAGAGTGAGCCACCCCTCACAGCTTGCCCGGCTGGGCAGAGCTAAGGTTAGTGCTGGGTCATATGAGAAAACTCTCAATGCAGCTGCCTCTCTATATTTTGCTTGTGGTTTATAAAATTAATAGGTTTCAAGAAACAAGGCAGTTCAGTTTTCAATGTGGTTCATGACCAAACCTTCAGAAGAGTAAATAACCTATGGAAAATTCCCAGCGGGTAAGAAAAAACCTCAAAAACCTAAACACACCCTAAGCATGCCCTTATGCCTACAGAAGCTGAGAGTGGCAGGAGCAGAAGGTCTTGAAAAAAAAGAAAGATTTTTCAACAAAGACTAAGTAGCCCATATCTGACAGCACAGGCATTTCCTCTGCCTTTGGGTTGCCAACAAAGTGCTGTGGGCTGTAATCGGACACAGCCCCTGCACAAACATACTCAAAACCAGCCTTAACACAGGTGAGCAACATCAGAATAATCCAAGCCCACAGGGATTCCATGCTCCTTCCCTGGAACTGCAAAAATTGTTTAAAAATTACAGGCTTTGTGATTAGTTCAAGGTGCACATGTGTCATCAGCCTCCTTGTGAGTCAGAATGGACAACCAAGGCACCAACAGACAAAGAAAAGAAACCAGAAGGGACATGGCTGTTCTTAAAACTTGTATGTGTATTTACTGTTTTTCCAGGATAAATCACCTCCAGGCAACTGAGTCAGGCTCGGTTGTTTTCCCACTTTCAGCCTAGGGTAGGGACCAGTACACCATTCCCACTCTCTTTTCTCAAACCAGACTGTTTTCTCACTGTGACTCCTCAAGAGAAGATAAATACATCTTTTTTTTCTATACAATTGCTTTCTATAGCTGTACCATGTATTTTAACTGCTTGGTTTCTGGGATCAATACAGATACTTAGCAATTTTCCTCATCTATCTTACCATTCCTCTATTTCCAGCCTCTGCTTGTTCCACCTCTCTTTCATTTCTTTATCTTGAGACTTTGTTCCATCTCATATGCACATTTTTTTGGCCGTACTCAGGTTCTGCTCTGCATCATTTTAAAGACAAGAGACTTCCTCCTTGCTTGCTCTAGTGATCTAATGATTACTTGAACACTCAGTACTTTGTGAGGTAAGCCTGATCAGACAAGTACAAACTTAAAAGCAAACTTGTGGTAGATTTGTCAGAACTGTCATCAAAACAGTGCATCTTTGGCTTATGCTTAGTACTTGTTTAGTAAAGTACATTTCTCAGAGCTGGGTATATAACTTAGCTTCTTAAGTGTCTATAGATCTCTCTTTTTTTCCCCCTTCCCAATTTTTCTCTTCTACTGACTAGAGTAATCTCGTAATATATGTACTATCCTGAGTACTTTGTCTTCCTCGGATAACAGAACACCTCTAACTAGTCTCTCCTTGTGAGTGGGCTTCCCATGGCACAGAAAATAAGGCTATTAATCTTTAACTTCCTAATAGAGCAGTCCAGTCTTTTTGCCTAGTCTGACAGCAAAGAGGTGGTGTCCTTTCCTTGCAATGTTCCATTCATTCCTGAATGTTCTTTTCTTTTGGTGTAGCTCTGCACCATGAGCTGAGGTCCTCACTCATTCCCAGTGGTTTAAGAGGAACTTTGATGTAATCCTGCATGATAGACTTTCATGTACACCTTGGCCACCCTCACATCGGTGTGAGTACAACTTACGCCTTCCACTGCAACCAGGAATTATTACCAGGCCTCCTCCTTATTCCCTTTATCACAGCCTTAATAAACTAGTCATATTCATGTGTTTCAGAGGGCCTTTGTCTGAATGTAACTGCATTCACCACTAATAAGCAGAATGGTGCTATGTCTAGCTCAGAAAATTCCCTGAATCATAAATTTTCAGAGGCCAGGAGAATGTGTCACTGTATGACTGCTCTCATAATTCTTCACCTCCTAGACAGACTCAGAGTCAGCATCCTGGGCTGAGTCTGACCAAATGCTACAGCTGAACTGCTGTTTGTGCACCTTCAGACAGGCCTTGCACTTCCCCTTCACTTCCACAAAGGAATCTACTGGATCTCCCCTGAGGACTTAACATAAATACACAACCCTTTTTTGTCAAAAGGTTGACCAAGCCGCCAGTTCATTCTGGAACAAAGACAATTTTTACAGTTTATTCAATCCTGGTTTTAAATTCCACTCTGCCTTCATTATCAAAAATACTACAATTATTATATCCCAATCTTCTCAAAATTTCTTTACCAATCCATAATCTGACTTTAACTTGCCCCTGTCCCCAGGGAATAAGGAGGCTAAGAATACTGAATCCACATATTGAATCAAATCCTTGTCCTCTGGATGATCATCTGAAGCCAAAGGATCATGCACACTCCCAGTAAATGAACATCAGTAAAAGAAGATTTCAAAAGTGCCTATACCTTGATTTTTCAAAGTGATCTATTTGTACGAAAACAAGATTTCCTACTATTCTTCTCACCTGAATGTTGTTTTGTACTGGGAACAGACCAGTTTCCTCTGATAGCAGTTCTGACATCCCGGGAATTGCCTGCAATGATGTGCCCTGGTTCCCCTTCAGGTTATGTCCCGCACAGACACAAAACGTTACAGCACTGTGTAGTGTCTGGTGACCACTGACCATGCCACCATGGTGGAATGAGCCAGGGAAAGGCAAGGATGGAACAATGTCCAAGTAGATATAGCAATACTGAACAAAATGCATCAATACTTGCTTTATCATCATGATTTTTCAAGACATTTTCCCATTACCTCATTTCATCTCTCCAAGACACCTGAAACCAGAGTCTTTACACAATCCTCATCCGCACTGCTGCTCTCCAGTCCATCCTCCCACCACTCTTACTGCCCCTCCAGGAAAACTACTCTCCTTGAGGAACTCCAGCAGTACCCTACTTTCTCTGGATAATACCCTCCTCATTCTGAGTTTATTTTGGTGAACAAACAAGTTCTGGCTTAGAAGCAAAAATAAACACTTGCCATCTCCTTAACATTCAAGAGGATTAACAGTTAACTGGAGCTACTTTTCCCCCCTTCATGTGGCAACTCATTCTGCCACAAAGGTCTGAGGCACTAAATGAAATCCTGCCCCATTCACACAAATGGCACTTCACCTGGACCAGTAATTTACTCAATATGTATTCCCTTAGAATAAAGACTGTACAGCATTTGAGGCATTGACTCTGAAACATTTATATACAAAATACATTATACACTCAAAACTACTCCCATTTCAATAGGCCTTAAGGACAACAGAGGAATAGCCTGTGCAGGCAACTATTTCAGTTTTTTCCCCTTTAGAAAAGCCCCCAAAGCCTCTACGGCAAAAGCACAGCAAAAACCTTGAAACTGAGATTACAGCTGCAACCCCATGTAAGCAACACCTTTTCTTCCCCATTTCCAGTTCAGCTGAAAACAGTCATAGTCCAGCAAACTATTCAAACATGTTCTTAAACCTGTGTTACCCTGAATGGGTTCCTTCCTAAGCTGACGACAGCAGTTTTTGCAGCCTCATGCAGTATGCACATTAGTTTTTGGTCTTCAGTGGAAACCTCTGTATGTGCAAAATTTCTGGCACACACACACACGATTTTTGTTAACACAAGGCTGTCAATGGTGATTTCCTTCTGAGAGAGCAAAGGAAAAGGAATTGACTGCTAGTGTCTGGGTTCAAGCAAAAATTTCTTTCCCATGTATTTTACTGAAGACAGTTTATAGCAAAACAGGGACAAATATTCATGCAAAGTCAACAAATAATGTATAGAAAGTGAGTGAAAACTAATGAGCACAGCCCCTACTTCCCCATTCTAAACCAAATCCTATTACAGATATTACAGTAAAACTACATCCAATGCAAAAAACCCTACTTCATTAAATATAAAGAAGAAATATTGTCAACACATATGCATCCCTAAAACGAGGATCACTTCAAATAAACTGCAAATTTTTCATGTCATTAAACGTCTATGCATTTCTTAGAAGTTTAAAAACAGACTTTTCTTCTGCAATTAATATGGGAGTGGTCCTCCATACTACAATTCAAAACATCCCATTTGCTTCCCAATATCTGCTCCAGAAAGACCTTTAAAAGCACACACTTAGGGAGTACCATCTGTACTGTGTACTAAAGAGAGCAGACTAAAAAGTGTGTGTCAGCCATCCTGTTCTCACAGGACAGGGAGTTAATCCATTAGTAGTTAAGCCAGTTTAGGAGCCAATTACAGGAGAGTTGCAAGCTTCCTAAAAGCCTTTTCAGAAAACTCTTCAGTTATGTCAATATTAAAAAATGGTTAAATTATCCTCCATGACAGTGCCCTGAGGCTTTAAGCAGAGACACAAGCTCACTGAAATTTTGAACCACACTGATTTAGTGACTATTCCTGGCACTGACATCATCATTTCCTTCTGTCTTGGTCTCAGACTGGCAATCCCAGCTATTAACAGGGAACAAGAATTTAACAACAGGAGAGAAAAGAGAAAGGCTAAGCAAGGAGAAGTTGTTTCTAGTACATGCTGACATTCAGAGAAGACAAAAGACTCAAATACAAGTTAAAGCAAAACAAGTAGTATATAAAAATTCTAAGGGAATAGCAAAACAAAAGAAGACGTTCAATCAGGAAAGGATAAATGTGCTTAATGATGGTACTATATTGATTCTTGTAGGGGCAAGTGAAGAAATTTGAATTTCATGCAGTATGGCAGGAAGCCAGGGAATGGGTCAACATACCAAGGCAGTTGCAGAGGCACTCATGTTAAAGCAGCACGGTGGGAAATGCAAGGGGAGTGAAGCACAAAACAGCAACAATTACAATACACGGCAAATGATTAGAACCCTGCCAGCAGCTTTAGCTGAGCTGACTGTGGCCTGTGGCAATCCTAAATGGAAGCAATGAGATCCTGTCTGTACAGGCTGATAAGAAAAGAAAGAAGACCAAAAGGCAGCATGGGAGTGAGAGGCAGAAAGGCTGTTACAGCTAAATAATGAAGCCAGACTGTGACAAAATCTCCCTTGTCATTTTTATTTGCTTGGAAAGGTATATTGGTCTCACTGTTCTGTATGGGAAATACAGGTTTTATGGAAAGAAAACTGCAGTGATCTCTGACTGTCTCAACCTGTCCAAGTTTAACCTGCTGCCAGGAAGCAGCTGCAGGCACACAACACAATCCCTCCTTTCAGGCAGCGCTTGCATGTCACTGTGTACATGCATGAGCACATAAGCAAACAAATCAACCTGCATGAACATGTCCTGACTTCTCCTTCACCAGCCAGTGGAGGCCAGAAGCATCTACAACTATTAAATGTTTGAGGCCCACATGAGAAGAAGGAAGACAAAATGAAGACATTATTGGAATGACTGACATTCATCCCTAAGACAGTGTGATACATGGCAGAGCAGAAGTTACCAAGAAATCACACAAAAGCTTTTGAGTCTACTGGCAGGAATCTGATTATGAAGTAAGTAAAAAGATAAGGAAAAGGTTAAAAGCAGAAGCTTTTAAGACCTTATGATAGAGAGAAGGAAATAAGGCACCCTGGTGGGGAGTAGGTGTGGGTGTGTGAAAGTGGGAGTATTCAACTCTAAGAAACAAAAGAGCTAAACAGAAGTAACTCATCCTAGGGCTTTCCTACCTAGCTGGTGACCAAGTGTTTCCTCCCAAGTGCTGAGTATGGTCAGGTCAAACAGCTATCCCAGAATGGCCATAGACAGCAATATTTTAAATAAAAGTTTAGGCATGCTGGTAAGTGACTTGAACTGACAGATACCTGGAACAACTGGGAGAACATGAAGTATACCAAATTGGAAGAGAGCATCTAAATCACATGCCATGACACATTTGAACCACAGGGCCCAACAGCTCAGAACTCCTGGGCCAAGAGAATGCATCAGCTGAGATGTATCTTTTGGGTGATGGGGATGCACACAGGAAGGGAAGACAAGGGAATGAGATGGTTTAATGAAAGCCATAGCACCAACAGAATGTAAACCCAGCCAGCTTCTTCTCCTCCCTACCCAATCCAAGTATAATGATTTCTCTACTAAATAAATACTTGAATACTCTTCCACATAGATTCTCACATCATATATTTAATTAGACGTAGGAACAAATATACCTTTCTAAATGAAAGCCAAACAAAAATAGGTGGTAATTTATAAAGAAAAGAAGTAATCATTTGTGGAACTAGAAAGCAATCAAAGGTGCCTTCAAACACTTCACAAAGGCTACAGTCTTCTGTAGTAACGTCTTGGCACAACTAAGGTAGGCAGAACCTTTAAAGCTTTAAAAAATTCAACTTGAAACAACTCAGAACAACTCTTGATTACATTTATGTGAATAATCAGACAATCTGGGATCTTGATTAACAATAGTTACTATTAAAGGGCAGTGATCTTTGCTACACTTTACAATACTTTCATTAAGGAATTCAAATTAAGTTGATTCATCAGCCCTGCCAAGATCTGATGGCAGTTAAGGTGCCAACAAAGTTCCAAAGTAATGCTGATACAATGAATTTGTTTTGATAAGAGAACTGGGCTAAGGTTATACAAAATCTGTCACAGTGAACATAAAAATGCTCTCCAACTAGAATTCACAAGATAATATTAATAACTTGATTCTGTTGGGATTTACATATCTAAAAAGATGTTAATATATCTCATTGCAATTACAGACAATGAAGTAATCAAACACAGGAGGCAAAAAAAAAAAAAGCACACAGTATTTAACACTGAAATCATGGCATTATATCCTCAAAAACTGCCTTTTATTTAAAAAAAAGAAACCCAACCCAAACCAGAAACACTCAATTTAAATCAGATACACCATGTCTGTGAAAGGTGGGAAGCAGAACAGTCTTCTTTAGTAAACCAAATAGCAACATATAGATCAAACTTGTTAAGTTTCATTTACCTGAATTTTCTACGCTGATGCAGATAGAGCTACTCACAGAACGGTTTGAGTTGGAAGGGACCTCAAAGATCATAAAGTTCCAACTCCCCTGCAACACCTTTCACTAGACCAAGTTGCTCAAAGCCCCATCAAAGAAGCACAGTCATCACAGGCATCAAAAGGAACATTTTTTAATACACTTTCCTATGAAATTAACTGAAAAACCCTTATCAATGTCCCTGACTTGGCAAAAGGAGAGATCAAACAGGATTCATAAACCATTTATTTCAAAAACAGCTGTCACAGGATGGTGACTTGCCTAATTTGAATCATTCCTCTGGTCCTACAAGGAGACGTGGAATAGTGCTCTGTGCTATTCACACTGTGAATGTAATACAGAAATTCCACAAAGGATGTTTTGTGGCCTCTCTGTGGCAACACCAAAGGAAGTAGGTCCTGCAGACAAAATCTTCCATTAGCAGTGAAACCTCCTTAATAAAGCATCATCCTCTGCAGTGCTACAACTGTAAAGCACCAGACTCTTAAGACTCTCCACAATTTTTAAGACGTTAGGAAAATACCTACGACTCAGTATTAGAACTGCCTGCTACTGAGTCATCACAGAGCAAAACCCAGAAGGTGCCTGGAGAGGAAGCCACAGACTTCTATTGGAAGACAAAATCCCTTTAACCTGTTTGATGGGGAAAAGCACCAGTTACAACTACCAGCACAATGAAAACACATCCAAATGGTAAACCTGGTAGCCTCTACCAGGAGCAAAGCTTCATACAAATTGTAAACAATTTCCCCTGGCACATTGTCCCATTTTACTTTCTACTCTGAAAGGTCAGTCATGTCATAGGTTTAGTTAAAGTCTATGATATCGCATCCAAAGAAAAACCTGCTTCACTAAGTGGTGGATATACTATTGCTTGTACAGCACTAAGTCTCTAGAGATGAAAAGCAATGCAAAGTGTTCTTTATTAAAGATTTTAGTGTCTTGTCACTTCAGATAATCTTATTGAAAAACAAGATGCAAATTAGGGCATAGTCAGGTAGGCGTGCTGGTATAACCAGCTGTACTTAGTAACCCACATCATTTTAATTCCAGTTATTGCACAAACAGTTCATGCTCGTGTTATGTCTATTCTCATAGTTTGGGACCAAAAGGGATCTGCAGGATCATGTAGTCTGCCCTCTTTTGAGACAGTAGTGAAAGCTTTCACCTAGTAAAGTTGCGCAAAAAGTTCATGATGCCTACTTCATCTTGAGAGCACATTTCTTAAAATCAATCAAGGTTTAACTCAAAGGAATCACAACTATTAAAATGTCCCCACAATGTTCTACATGAAATAGTTTGCTGATTAATGATCACGACAGAAAACAAATAAACAAGCAACCCCCCCTCCCCCCCGGTTTTACTACTTGTTTCCCACTAGCCTTGAGCTTCCAAACATTGGTTATCACTTACAGTAAGAATAAGAAACCATACAGGCAGAAGGACTCTCTTCTGAATAATGTGCATACTGTGATTTCACAGAATCAGCTAGATTGGAAAAGACCTCCAAGATCATCGAGTCCAACTTATGACCTAACACCACCTTGTCAACTAGACCATGGCACTCAGTGCCACCTCCAGTCTTTTCTTAAACACTTCCAGGGACAGTGACTCTGCCATCTCCCTGGGCAGCCCATTCAATGCCCAATCACTACTTCTGTGAAGAACTTCTTCCTAATGACCAGCATTATCCTCCCCTGGCACAGCTTAAGACTTAGTCCCCTTGTCCTGTCACTGGTTGCCTGGGAGAAGAGGCCGACCCTCACCTGACGCCTTCTCCCCAGACACCTAGAAACAGAGACTAGACAAGAGTAAGGGGACAAAGGTAGGTATTTATTTTAAGAGCCTTCAAGGTACACTTTGGGGAGCCAGAGGCTGCGTCCATAAAATGGACCCCAAGATGGACGACAGGTAACGAGTTCTTCACACTTTTATAGGTTTGGTCCATTTGCATATCAGCATGAATTCACCAATTAAAGCTTTAGCTCTCTTTGATTTCCCCACCTCTCTCATGGTCCTAGTTTACACTTTTTGGGCCTAGGACAGCCCGAGTGTCCTTGAATAGCAAGCTCAGAGAAGCTTCGTTGTGTCTATGTGGCCTAAGAGACCAGCTAACAAGCTACAACAAACTTTAGAGTCACACACTAGGCAGTACAGCAGCTGAAAAATATAGAAGTTAAAACTTAAGGCATCCCACCTGCCTAGAGCCTCCTTTCAGGTGGTTGTAGAGAGTGATAAGGTCCCCTCTGAGCCTCTTCCTCTTCAGGCTGAACAACCCCAGCTCCTTCAGCCACTCCTCAAAGGATTTGTGCTCCAGCCCCTTCACCAGCTCTGTTGCCATTCTCTGGACACGCTCCAGCGTCTTACGGTCCTTCCTCAACTGAGGAGCCCAGAACTGAACACACTGCTAAAGGCACGGCCTCTATCGTTGGATTTGGCCCATCAATCCAGCCTGTCCAGGACCCTCTGCAGAGCCCTCCTACCCTCCAGTGGATCAGCACTCCTCCCCAACTTGGTGCCATCAAAGGTTTTCTTCCATGAATCAGTCACTCACTGTAAGACATATTTACCAGCTCTTCTATTCTTCCTGTAGCTCTTCTATGAACACTTTTGAGTTTAACAGCATCCTCTTTGGCCTGGTCTCCTAAAGATAGTGGCTTAAGAGAAAATGCTTTCTATCTATATTTGTCAATCTCCTGCTGACGATTTTTTTTCAGTCAGTTGGCATTTTCCACAAAATTTGAATAAATGGTAGAGGTCTCAAAAGATACTCCAGTTCTACTAATTTCATTAAACTCAGTGTCTGTGCAGAGAAGAAAGCACCCCTGGATGTGCCTAGGGAGGAAAGGGCTGCACATGGCAGTTCTCAGCAGCTTTTGACTGAACACCACATAAATAGTGAGAGTCTGCTGTCACACTTTGCCACCTTTTACAAACATGATATTTGGGCTGGTGGGGCATAAAACTGGACAATACAGCAGTGACTGTCAAACAACTAAAAGGGTAAAACCATACACAGCGAGTACATCTGCAGCTGTATACAGTCTAGCTGAATTTGTTGCCTCTGAAGCTTGTATGAAATTTTTACAAAACCATCAGCTTGGAAGCAAGTCAACCGTAAAATAAGCGAAAATTAATTGCAGACACTACTGCCTCCAAAAGCACAGCCTCCTTGACAATTTCGGTGCCTAGTGCAATTTCAGAATATTTCCCTTTTCTCTTAGTATTTATGAGAACAAAATTATTAGAGAAACTAGCAACCTACCTTGTAGTGTGGAAAGGAGTGGGACAGTGAAAATGACAGGTCTCTAAGTGCTATTAAATTAAAAATGTGTATTGAAAGATTTTTAATCTGACTCACAAGTGCTTTTTATGTTACTGTCATAGGTTATAGCGTAAAATAGGCCCCAAAAAGTATTCTTTTACCATTTTCATGAGCTGCTGAGACCAGGCAGGGTGGTGCTCCCTGCCTCCTCCCTCTGGACTATCTTCTGTTAATGGGCCCATCAAGGCCTTCCTGCATTACTCACAGATAACTGGCTCCCGGATTATCTCCTGTTAATGGCCCATCAAGGCCTTGCCCTATGACTCACCATCCCATTGTGAGATGCTCCGCCCAGGGGGAAGGACCCGAGCATTCCCACCAGAATAAAGTCTGGGGTTTTGGAGCAGCAGGGGAGAGCTTTTTTCCCACTGGACTCCCAGAGGAACAGCACTACCACTGGATTCCCAGAGGACAAGAGCTCCCTAACCACCACTGGACCTCCAGAGAAGGACCAGATCTTTCTGCAGGTTCACTATCTGCAGGTTCACTATCTTCAACAGGACTACTTCAAGGAGAACTGCAGCTGTCATCAAACCGGACTGCTACCACCACCGTGCCTGGCAGGGTGCCACGTCATACCCTGACTGTCAGCTTAAACCAGTGTTCTTTGTATTATTGTTTTGTTATATATATATATTTATAGATATTTTAGTAAAAGAACTGTTATTCCTATCCTCCACATCTTTGCCTGAAAGCCCCTTAATTTCAAAATTATAAAATCGGAGGGAGGGGAGTTGCATTTTTCATTCCAAGGGAGGCTGCTGCCCTCCTTAAGCAGACACCTGTCTTTCAAACTGGGACAGTTACAAATACATGACTGGCAACATAGATTAATTTTTCCACTTTTTGCAACTCTTACTGAAAGTTCCAGAAAATGGCATCAAAGTCAAAGGTTTACACCGAGACAGACAAGTAGGGGGACATACAGTAGATACCAGGTGATTTCAGCATTGTGGACTCTGGGAAGTACTCAGTCATAGCACATAGTTAGTTGCATTCTCAGTACAATAATGTACTCAGAAGCATGAACATGATTACTAGCTCATCCAGATGGAGTAGGGCAAGGGAGACTTCCTCATTATTGCCACATCCACTGTAAGACTTCTTGCAATAACTTCCTCTCAACAAGTCCTTCTGTGAACAATGAAGTTAATGACAAGTGTTTCCTAGGCATTGTGTACGATGTCTCTATTCTCCTTCTATCTGAAAAAAAAAAACAAAACCAACCAAAAAACGCCCAACCAATCAACCAAAAAAAAAAAATCCACCACAAAGAAAAACCCCAACAAAAAAAGACATCACCCAGCCTCAACACTTGAGGCCCTGCAACTTCCTCTTCACCCTCCAGCTTCCTTTATTTCTATCCTACCTTGATGTCTGTCCCTAGCTCTGTTCTACTACCTAAATATCATATTGGCAAGTGCTGCTCTTGGAGCAACAGATAAAAAATTTACAGAGACAAGTGTGATTTGTAATTTGTGCCCCATCACACTGCTCCTTTAAGAAACTTCTCCCGCATTGGTTTTGGATGGTGCCTGCCACAGAAGCTGTAGAAATCCCAAAAGTCATTCAGAATGAAACAGGGTACAAGTTCACCCTTGTATTATGCTAAACACCATGTACTCCAAAGAACCTTTTGATACAGGTCATGTTGCAAGACAGGTAGCTGGTTTTTCCTAGAGCCCTACTTCAAATGTAATTGAACTGCTCCAGCTGATCACCATTAAAGGACATCAGTGAAGTAAAAACTGCAGACATTTGGGGCACTGACAGCCTATCAAAGCTGCTAACAATTCACAGTTCTCAAAATCCACGCACCTTTTACAAACATGGATACTACAGGAATGCTCTCTAATGCCCCCAAAGCACCCTAACGCTGTAACCTCAAGCACATTTAGAAATGAAATCATTTACCATAAGGATTTATGCTTGAATAATTTGCCTCCATTTATAATCCCAGTCTATGTCTATTCTGTGTAAAACAGGAAGTACTGTCACATTATTTACCCAGCAGCATTTACTGCTGAAACAGAATGACTTAAGACTGACATTTGAGTCTTTAATTACAAACAGACAGTCATGTGATGACTATTCAGTCTCAAAATGGTGAGCACTTTAAAACATGTTCTGGTGGAGGAGGGTCTAATTGAAGTTGCTGTTGATTGGGATTACAGATAAAATGACACTCGTATGTGATTTGCATAAACAAAGAATTTCATTAACAGAGGAGAAGCACTGAAGAAACACTGAATACAAAATCAAAGAAGCATGAAACAAACTTCATCTAGTGGGAAGCAGCAGTAGCAGAAGATAGTATTTCTATGTATCAGAGATTTAATGGAGAGTAAACAGTTGAAACTTGATTTAGGCTACAAAATAGTCAACAGAGGCTTTGGTGGGGATGGAGAAGCACAGCAGAGGCAATGTAAACTCAGTGTTATGAGAGCTGGGAGAAAAGAAATAAAAATTGATGCACCATGTTAAAGCAGTATAAAGATACATACCGGTTCTCTCTTCCCCTCTGCACTTCCAAAACCCACAGCATTGCAGCACTTCATGATAAAAGTACCAGATACTATGTGATTTAACCTCTGAGCACTTCCCCCCAACAGTTTGTTATGAAACCCATACAAGATGAAAAGCATGATCAAGATGCAATCCTGCAGGAAGAGGCACAGCTTGATGCAGGGCTTGCTTTCTAGAGGAAGGATATTGTAACACATTTAATGGATGCATGAGTTTATTCAAAATGAAGCCGTGAAACCACTTTATGCCTTCATTAGCATTCCCTCCCAGGAGCAAACAGAAGTTGAAATTTTTCAAAATACTGTGAGTTCATCTGATTGATGCATACATTAAACTGGCTTTCTTGTAGTTAGCAATACCTTTTTTCCCGTTAACTGATGCAGGTCATATTTTAGGCAGGAAAATAAGCTTCATTTGACCCTGAAATGAGTTCAAAGCTGGCTGTATGTCTCTGCAGCAGAGTAGAAACTTCTCTAAAGCAACACAAATGTACGTTCTCTAAACTGGAAGTAGAAAACCCAAGAGGGCTGGGTGGCTCATGGACCCATTCGGGACGCGGGCAAAGAGCACTGAGAGCTGTAACATCACAGGAAAAGCAGCCACTGCCAGCTCTGGCCTCAGGCTATCTCCACATTCGATAGGAGCTGCAGCCTTGTACCACACCAACATACTATCAAGAGCCTGAGACTGAGCACTACTGCTTCAGAAAACAACAAACATTGCCTCCATGAAGAAACAGCCCCTGGTTCTTGCTGATACTTTCACGGAACACCAACTCCATTTTGGAAAAGGAAAGTACTGTATATGGCACACCACACTCAAAAGAGAGGAGCAAACCCTGCTCTACACCACTGACAAGTAACTAGACTTCACCACCACCTGTTAAAGAAAGCCAGATTACTATGAGAGATTAAAGAAATGTCATCAAGCTAATGAGTCCAAGTGTTTTCTGCATTAAAACTGGATTCAGAAAAGCAAATAAACAAAACCCTCCTAACAAAATAGCAAAGTATTATCTAAAACTTCGCTGGTCACTCTGCCTGCACCCCTGCTTTCCGCTCCTAACAGCATCAGAGGGAGGGCCACAACAGAAAGCCTACAAAATTTGGTCTTCAGCATCAGTAGCTAAACACAGCCATGCATTTCCAAGCTTTCTCTTTAATCCAACCCTCTAGACAAATTCTTTACCAATTCCTGGTATTTGATTAAGATAGCTATGTACTAGAAAGTAAACTAGCTCCAAGGTAAATGAGAAAAGCAGGAAACAAGCTAGTTAGTAAAAGGAAGTTCTCAGATGACTCAAAGATGATGCCTATTTGTTTTAATTTTACACAAATGCATTTAAGCATGTTCCATGGTTGAAGGACTAGCTACATTCCTGTAGTTTTTCAAGGTGTCTCCAAATGCAATCACAGGAGAAACAGCAAACCTGCACCAGACAAGATGGGATCCTGCTTTCCTCTTATGATTTAGATTAGGATCCAGACTGCTGATCCAAAAGCAGGAATGACCATTATCTCAGCCCTTCCAACCAGACTTGATGTGTAATTTTGCCCTTTATGAGTTGTGACCAACAAAACAGAAGGGCTGAGCCTCTGAAATTTTCAAAATGAAGCATCATTTACCTTAACCTTAGAAACATCGTATTGCATAAGATTTTTAAACAGTTACATAAAGTCAATCTGATTTAGGGCAGTGGTTGTCAACCAGTGAGCAGCAATGCTCACGGACAAGGAAACTCAGATCTATAACGCGAGCAGTCAGAGAGGAAGGTCAGATGCTGCTCACTGCATGCTCTGTGCTCTATTCACATGGCAGGGAAGGCTGCGGAACCATCACCAAGTCCCAGGACTCCCACCCCTAGGCAGAGACCTTCTGCTTTAACCACACCTGACAAATGAAACCTTTTTCCTTACCTCCCTCTTCCTCTTCAGAAGGCTTTTAAAGCCCATAGATCAGTCACTGTTCTATTAATAATCCCTGAAGCACTTATCTTAGGGATGTCATACCTACTTATTGTCTCCTTTCCTGCTTGCTCTTGTGAACTGCCCATTCAACTTTGTTCCACATGGGTGGAATACACCTTGTAGAGCCCTCAAGAAAGTTGCACAGCATTTAATTCGTAAATTAATGCAGAGCAGCCACATCTTCCATACCACAGCTACAAAAGCTTCATTTACCAAATAAAATTTCAGCATTGATAATGTATTCGTAGACTTATGAATTGTCTACTGGAAAACTGTGTTACCATATATGAAAGAAAGCAGTGGCCTCTGAAGCACATATGTTGTTATTTAACTATATAGATTTACTGGGTGGGAGAATAAAAGAAGCAGGGGGGGAGGAGTGAGCTCTCCAAAGCAGATGTTTCCAAGCTTTTCTAAAACTAAGAGACAAGGCATAAGACAACACTTGAAGGAGCAGCTGGGGACACTGAATAAATACAGACATTTAAATGTGACTAATTACATACACATGCTGGAATTCTCAAAGGACGATCAGGGAGCCAGGCTCCAAGCTCACTCTGACTTTCAACAGGAGTTCAGTGGCCTGTTCCTTCAGGCATGCTGCAAGATGTCATCTTGCTAAATAGAGAACACTGCTTCTAAATGTTGCCTCTAGTAGCTTAACCACAGCAAAGCCTACAGAATGCTACAAAGCTATCTACAGGAGCCCTTCTCTTTATTAAATAAATACAAATGCATGTATCTGCTGTTCCTTGCCTGTGTGGCTCTGAGAGATGAGACAAAGTTGTCTGGACAGCCCAGAGGCCTTAAAGCCTTTGGGGAACCACCCTTCTGTGCTAAACACAAATACATTGCCCAAAAACTGCTCTAGCAATGGTGGAGAAAGGCTTAAAAAAAGTCTAGGGATCCTTTCCGAGTACTTTGGTTGTAAAGCAGGAAAAGTTTCTGTTTATGGGAAGTGGTGGCTCATTAAAAAAAATTAGGGAGGAGTATATACCATCGATTTTCAGATGTATTCATGCAATATGGCTAGACACACACTGTTCATGACTTGGTTCAAACACTTTCACCCAGCATGGCTGCAGAAAGACAAACTTTCCCTGGTCATTTTCCTTCCTCTACACTGCAGGAAAAGGAAAGTGCAGCTTCTAGGATATACAGGATTAAAAACTGTTTCAGCTTAAAAAGCATGAGGGGAAAAAAAATAAAATACAACATCATTCAAGCAGCTACCAGAAGCTGTGTGTCAGCACAAAAGGGTGTGTATGGACACAAGCAGCCAGAAGCATAGGAAAGTCTTGATCACTTCTTTCCATGGCCTATCTTAAAAATGTTCATAAAATTACAGATAGATTTCTGGCAGGTGATGGCCTCCACAGCCAGTGGAAGGTGAGGCCAGATGTTGATAGTCACAACAAGCAGCAGCTGACAGTGCAGAGGGCCAGGAAGGCTGTGGCTGTAAAAAGCGTGGAGGAACACAGTGCGAGATCTTTTGTGAAAGACAGAAAGCGGAGAAGCCAGACCTACTTAGTAAGACTTCCTTTTTCCCAACACCCAAGGTGACTCACTACATGGCACAACAGTATTTAGTAGAAATGCAGCTACAGGAAGGTACCAGACCACAAAGTCCATGCATATTGCTTTTTATCTGACACACTCCGGGCAAGGGTATGTGGTCAGCTCTCTCTGTATGATGTGAACATGCCTGCATCCCAAGTCCTGTAACTGAGAGACTTATGGTGGCCAGTCACAAGGACCATCAGGTTTTGCACCAGGTCCCACAGAGGGAGCCCACAAGTAGCAAACTGTTCCCAGGAACATTCAAAGTGAGAGTAGTGGTTCTTACAGAGTAGGACAAAAGAAGTTGCCAGGGGACACAAGCAGTGTGAGTGTGGTGCCTATATCTGTACTGTCAATGTAACTTTTAAATCCACTAATGCTTCTCCTTTTAATCTCTTTTGCGGGGATTCAGTCCAGGAGATTGTGCTGCAGCAGCTGGCTGAGACTAGGGCCTCTGATGAAGCACAACAGCTTAGTGGTTTAAGACTAAATGAAAGTATTGAATGTTTCCTACAGAGAAGCTATTAGGTAACAGTTTTTGAACTGAATTTTTTGCTTCCTCTGCAGGGACTAAGGAAGCACATTTGCCTTTTGCATTTTTTAATAATCTACTACTTAATGTTCAAGAGCTCAGCACTTAAATATTTTAATTTGCTCTGCCATTCAGATGAATTTTTCCATCCATTCATCCAGCTGAGCGTTCACAGCGTGCTCCACGGGACTGCAGACTGGCTCAGCCTCAGCTGCTTTCCAGGCTTTCTGGAATGCAGAAGTGGCAGCAATGTGAACAGGCTCAGAGGGCACACTGATAAAGACCTATGGGTAAGCTCATATTTTCTGGAGAGGTAAAAAAGTTTCCTATAAGCCAAGTCTTCATTTAGCCTACATACATGGTCTTTGAAAACAAACACTATTCTGGGGCTTAAAAAAGCTAGTGTCTCTAAGGTATTTTTAAACAGCTGCCCACTGGATGCAGCTTTTGTTCTCCTTGCAAACCTGAACTGTTAAACCAGTTATATCTGTGAGGTCATTTGCAGGGTATTGTTTATCTTTGTAGCTAAATGCTTCATTTAAAAAAATTAAATATATATATTTTTAAACCAAGTCAAGGAAGCTCACAAGACAAGCATTAGATTCATCAGAACAAGTCAGTTTTTAAGATGAAGTGATTCTAGATTCTTGCACATATTTTTACCGCCTCGTCTTATTTGCTCACTGTAACATCCACAGATGTTCACAAGAAAATCAGTTACTTTCGCAGTACTCATTTGGAAGCTGCACTTCCCTAAAACACCTAGTCTCTGCTTTTCACTCATGACCTACGTCTAACAAAGGTTCTGCCTCTCCTGCCTTTGCTGGTCTCCTCACTGGCAAATTCCAGCTACATAAACATTTAGCTGAACACTGTTTTATTACCACACTCTTTTCTTACATGCTGAAGCACTAGAATCAAGATACCTATGAACAAACCTGAAAGACATTTCACATCATGTGGAAAAATGTTAAGAGCTGCAGTTTGCTGTAGACCTTCCTGAAGCAAGCAGTGTGGCATAAAGAAAATGGTGGACTACGCTCTGAAGTGCCTTTTTTTCTCCCCAATGAAATCATTCCCCTTTATCATTCCCTTCTTCTTTCTCACACTTAAGACACATTGCCATGAAAACCTGCACCAATGGAACTACATACTCTAGAAACATTCTTCTTTCTCAGTTTTCTTATTTGAACTGCTAGGCTTTACTCTCACTTACCACTCAAATAACAAATAAATGTGGAAACTAGACAAAGCCAGAGTGTCCAGGTCAGATACTAAAGAAAAGGTGGCAGTGGGAAAAGATAGTTTCAGCAGACAGAAGCTTGCTTGAGCTCTGATTCTCAAATTTTGTTTCTAAGAGACCTGGGTTCATTATGATTCAGTGGTTAAAACCTCATGATTTTTCTACACATTGAAGCTAATACAGTGAACAATACCCAGCAAATCATGGTTACAGGATGCTTCACAAACCAATCTCTCTCTGCATTGTAGAAAGTAAATGGAATAGTCTTCAAATCAAGAATATATAAGCAAGAGTTTGAATAAGTATTTAAAAGCTGTCTGGCCAGATGAATAGAAAGCTAGAAAATCACACAGTTAAAGTAGTCACTGCCTTACTGCTATTCATGAAGCAAGAAGCTGCATGTATTACATATTAAGAAGGACCTTTTCAGACACCTATTTCTAGCATTTCAGAAAGTTCACTGAAAAATCCATACTGTAATGTTTCCAGGTCCCACCTAATTGAAAACAAAATCTTTAAAAGACAGCTGGCTGTGGTATGACATACTCTCTCAGAATAGAACAAAGAGAGGAATCACTTCTGGAGGTCCTTCAGTACACCACCTATGAATTCATAAGGATATTTCTGAGAATCAATACAGATGAGAGTGGAAGGATGTTTCACTTAATCTATGTTTGCAGAGTCACTGACATCACAGAATCTCAGCCCACAACTGGGGTTCAAAGGATATGGACAGAGGGCTCTGTGGCTGTATCATGTCTAAGGAGTGCAGCACACTCTTTCCAAAAGGCCAAAGCAAAAGAAACCTCAGTGTGGTAATCGGGACAACTGTGCTCGTTTTCCCTCTCTAAGCACAGTGTCCTCCAGGCTTGCTTTGAGGAGAGCCCCAGCTCAGTGATAAACCCCCTGTCCTGTATGTCCCACACATGGCCACTCTCTCTGGCAGCAGAAAGGTGAGAAACTGCCTTTTCCCACCTTTTATTTCCCCCTGTCCCACAAAGCCTTAGGACCAATAGCAATACAAACACCACTCAAACACAAGATGCCAGCCTAGACTTGGTAGATACAGGTTTGAGCTCTGGTTTCTCAGAATGTGTGCAATCATCATCACTTGGTCATATTCAAATTGTGCAATGGAAAATGACATAAGGAGAGTCCTCAGGTAGCAGCTAGAGGAAGACTGGGCCCTCCAGATGGTGGGCAGCTATACTGGCATGGCAGTTTTTGCTCACAAAGAGGTACAGCTGTGTTCCAGCAGCATTGTGCCCTGGTTAACAAGTTCACTGGAGCTCAGAGCCTACACAGCAACTTGCACCAGACTATCCCTGGTATTCGCTCTGCCTCATCACAGCAGATTGCCGAGAGGAAGAGTTTGAATGTACCTACTACAGAGCTCTGGTAGGACCTGCATGGCCAGAGGGTACATGCACAGGCAGGCAGGATCACTAACACCAGCACATCCTCATATCAAGAGTGGGCCTACAGTGATGGAGGTCACCGTATCGGTCACCTGCATTTGTTAACAGGTCCTAGATGTAAAGACTACCAGGACAAAGCCCTAGCAAAGGCACCAACAAAATGATATTAAATACTGGTCTGAAAATTGGGCTGGTCAGAACATTCCTAGCAGAGCATTTGTCATATTGACATGACTGCCAAACAGTTAGAAGTGCATGATGCCACCACTCTAATTTCGACAGCTCCTCTGCCAGAGAACACAAAGCAGACTCCTCACAGAAGCCAACCAGCTCTGCCACTGCTTCTGAGGTAACCTGAAAGGCTTTGGTGTGGCCAGAGAGCAGTGGTCTTCCAGACTCCTCCTCAGAGGACGGAGAAATCTTTACTGCCATTGGAGTCCTGCGGCATCACTGTTTCAAGCTGAATGACACTGGATGGCTGATTCTGAGGCTGCCTTAGTAAGTGATGGCAAAATTTGTTTTAAGTCAGCTCTGTAACACTCTCTCACCACACAAGTTGTGCTACAAATTTACTTAGCTGGTAAGGCCCTTAATGCAAAATAGAAGGACATTATTATTACCCTTTGATGTCTTTTTAGTATTTATGCCATGACTAAATTGGATAAGGGATTTATTAACATTTAAGACTATTAGGAAGGAAATTACATAGATTACGTGGAGAGAAGGAGAGGGAAAATGAAAAAATCTCACACCCTATAAATTCATAAGTATATTTCTGATTAAGAACATTCAATGTCCAAATAAATGTTTTGATTCCTCCAACTATTTTTAAATTAAGCACTACACACTGTTTGTAATCAATGTGTTTCTCATAACTTCATAGCTACATTTCAAGTCCTACCGTGTTGCGAGCTTATGGCAGACGACACCAGTGTCTGTTATGACTTCACTCAGTCTCAGCTCGAGGTGGACCTTCCCCTGAAACACACCAAAAACGCCATATGAAAAGTTAGTTTTATGCACAGGCAGTCACCATGCAAGCCAGTTTCAAACCAAAGCAAGTCAGTTTGTGCAAGTAATTCCAGGAGAAGTCTAAAGATTAAATAAGAGCTGTATAGCTAAGGTCTTTCAGCTTCCAGAGCATCCAGACTAGTAGTCATTTAACTAAATTTGGGTGCATAATTCCCACCACTATATTATCTCCATATGTTGTACTAATTGAAGGATATGGAGTGTCCACTGCCTGACACAGAAATGTTGTGTTGGAGCTTTATCTGTAATCAGCATTTTAAATATTAAGCAAATATCTGCAACACTACCGTTAAAAATGGTATCATAGAAGCATGTTAAAAATTAACACCTACATGTTTTAAACATCATAAAAATAAAATCCATTAAGAAATATAAATTGTGAGACAAGTATCAATAAAACTATATCAAACAACTATTAAAAAACCACAAAAAATGTTCAATCATGTTGCTAGTATTCACAGCATCTACTGTGGCACAGTTTTCAACTCCTTACCATCACATTAACTTTATTATGACTTGGGCCAAAATACTATCCTTCAATACGCTAAGAAGATAAAGGCAAACATGAATATCAACTGCATTCCTCTTATTAATTCCATTATATTTCAAAATGTGAGTATTCACTCCCACCAACAAAAACTCAGCATCACTTTTACAGTGTGTACACAATAAATGCAAAATACATTTTGTTATTGACCAAATCTGACATGCCAGCAATGTCCAGACATCTTCTGTAAATTATCAAAGCCAAAATCAAGCCTTTCATTTTCACAACTATCTCCCCTCCACCCTTTGTAATAAAGGATGCTAAAATCCACCCTGCTAGTCACAGCTCTAATGTGGGTATCATCTTTACCTCAAATCACACAAAATTCTCTTGCCACCCCTTTGAATCTTCCAGATTCAACCTTTGCTCTTTTTGCACGTGACCAAAACTCTTGCCAGTGATTTCCCTGCCTCTTGTGACTAGTTACTGCAACCTCCTGCTCTATGAAGACGTCTATCCTGAGCAACAGAGGAGAGTGAAGGTGAAATCCTGACCTCAAGTTGCACCTATGCTGCTGAGATTCCCTTTCCCTAGAGCAGATTTGTCTGGACAAAAGCTGGTGAAGGCAGTCCAAAGCACCACAAGGAGTGCAGCAACAATTAAGGAGCATGAACGCGCAGAAGTTCAGTCCAAGGTCATTCCCTGGTCCTCTCACGTTAAGAAGCACAAACAGTGCTGAATTCAGTGCCTGAATACTTGTCCTGCAGAAGCCTATGAGACATTCTGTTTCTTACTGCTACAGTCATCCTCTCCCCTTCCTAGTGTATATCCCTTATTCAGTACCATTCTTTCTGCACTACCTTGAATGCACACTTCATGCTTTCATTCCACAAACCTTTATCGTCTACTTATACCTTCAGTACTCTGACTCAGTAACACTTTTTCCTATCTGAGGGCTGGAACACAGACTCTTCAAGTACATGTGGCAGATGATACTGGTGTTCATCCAGAAAACAAGGAGGACAACCTCTCCAATCTGTATAAAGTTGCAGAGGCACCACAGCAGCTCGCTGGCATTTTGAACAGGGAAGAACCCAAATGTGTGTGTGAGTTTAAAACAAGGCTTCTGCCATGTGTCTTTTGCATCATTTTAAACAAAATAATTAAACCACCACCACCACCCCCAATGCAAAAACCAAACATGCTGCATTTAGCTGTCACTCCTGACTTGTGTTTCAGTGACACAGGTATGCTCCTTCACCCTGTCAGTGTGTGCCATTGGCTTCCAAACTGTGGTCAGCATCTGTCATTGGCTTCCAAACTGAAGCCTGTCCTCATGCATAAGAGCAGGACCTGTCTGCACAAATGCATAAAGCCGCTTCTAGACCCAGCTCTTAAGGACTCAGTCCCACTGCAATGCCCACTGTAGCTGCACATGACAAGGGCTGGGCACATAACCAGCTAAGAACTCTGTTTAAGCAGAACAGCTTTCTGGCTTTTGTTTTACTATATTTTCCATACTCTTTAATGTTCTCTCTTCCACTGGCTGCATATTCTATTACAGGACCTAAACCATTAGTCTCTGGAGAATAAATTTATGTTATGAATCTGTAAAACCCACTACTGCAATCTTTGTTGATATCCTGAAAACTACCTTTACCAGAGAAATCAACATTAATACAAATTTTGAAGAAATTAAGAGACAAGACCAGAGATTTAGCAGCTTCAGAGAAAATATCTCTTTGCATTTCCTTCTCAAGGTATGAAAATGTTTTTATAGAAATATTTCTACTGGTCTTAAACAAAAGTGAGACTGACCCTTCTCAGGAAAGAATGCTTCAATGCACTCAGATGAGCCTGAGGGCAAACTTGAAGAGGTCATTTGCTCAGTCTCACACAGACTGAGTAAAATGGAAGCTCCTAAATTCTGAAATTACGTTAAAAAAAATCTATTTAAAAATCAGCAGTATTTCACACGTTTTCCTAGCTACGTTAAGCATAAAATGATAGTGCTGTGTCCTCTGGGCTAAAAGCCATTTTTTCTCTTAGCTTTCATCTTTCTCTTGTGAAGCTTTGAAAATGGTCAGCTGTTCAAAAAGTTACTCCAAGCTTCCTACAGCAAAACAGAGGTCATGGGATCATTGAGACCAGCAGCCTACAACTAGTCCCAAAACACCTTCCAGTGTTTTATTTCCAGTTAAAAACTCAAATACCTTGAAATAAGGCTACAGTAACACACCTGCAGCCTTAATTTACAGAAAATGTAACACTTACATAAACAGAATGCTTTTTCCCAAATCAAATATACCATTATGCAAAACATAAGAATTAATCTGAATAAATTCACTCCTGAGCAATGGCATTAGTTGCGTTTACAAAATACCAGATAATTCATTTTACACAGGGAAGACAGAAAACTGCAATAAATCAGTATCATAAGATCAAAAGTTAATCTAATCTACAAGAAGATCAACCTAGAATGGATTAAATGTACCACCAAAACAGAATTGCTATGATCTTTGACGGACAGTTGTAAAAAAGAAATTTTTATCTTTAAAAGAACTACTGTAATAATAACAAGAGTCTTCTATTGTAGTAGATCTGCAGAGTTTACAAGCAGGAAAGATTAGACAGTGCAACAGAACAACAACAAAAAAATCCATTTTACTGAAAGCTGAAACACTGGCTTCAGCCTGCTCAGAGAGAATCCCTCCCTTGGAGCCAGGGATTGAGTCTAGGCTTAGTCCTGCATTGTAAGGCTATAATACTTCTTTCCCTTTAGCAGAGCAAAAAAATTCTGAGAAAAAATCTGGAGGTTTGACAATTCTGAAATAGAATGTATTAATTACTCAAAGCATTTCCATTAACAAATAAATTTCAGGGTGTTCCTAGAAGCAGCTATGCTTATTAGCATAACCTTCGCCTTTGGAAGGGTAGGACCCCTTTCCAAGGAACAAGGTGAAGGAGTGCCAATTCAAGTGCTGAACACTCCCTTTTCCACCAGCTCCAGCTGATATGGAGGGTGGGTGTGTCTGAGAAGACACAATAAAGACGCTCTTACACCTGCCAGGTTCAGCAGAAAGGAGGAAAATGGATGGATTTATTTACATTATTTCATTCTTATACAATGCCCCAGCTCCACAAGGGATTGGAGAGCATGTCACTTCCTTCTCAATTCCACTGGAGAAGAAAGGTGCTCATCAAAGTTGTCTTATCACAAAAGGAATGAAAAACAGAAAATACCGTTAAGTAAACACTGGCTATTATTTACATGAAACTGTGTGAGAAAGAATCTGACTCCAAGGTTAAAAACAGAAGGTGTACAAAAACCAGGGCAACAGGGTGGGTTCACAGGTCGCACCTCCTTCCTAACCACATCTAACACCACATAATGCGGCCAGCTGGCTTCCAGTTTTCAGTTTTTCATTAAAGAAGCCATCAGATGTAAGGAGGCAGACAGTATTCAAAAGGAAATCAGTAACAAAAACAACTTTTGAAACGCCTTACTAAGCAAAACACAAATTATACTATGCTTGTTAAATATAACCTTTACTACGCATTCAGTTATCTGAAAACTAAACTGAAATTAATCGCAAGTTGGCAAAGAAAAGAAGAAGCAGACTTAAAGTCCTGGTTTTACAGATACAGGAAAAGCCTGTCTCCAACCACCTCCTTTCTGCTTGGAATGCAGCTGTGAGTCACTGTGGATTGAAACACCAGAAAACAGTTATAAAGCAAATAAAAGCATACAAATCCTACCTACGTGTATCATGTTTCCAGCAGTTGCAAATCTGTGGTTTAATTTAACCACAGTACTTTGAAGGAAAAGAAAATGCATGACCACAGATTATCCTAAAGTCACTCTTATGACAAAGTTCTGCCATCCTGGCATAAAGCAGTTTTAGCATCCTGAACAAGGCCTTAGAGGCAGTGTTTGCAAGGTCACCAGGACACAACTGGGAGCCATGTCAGAGTGCAGTTACCTGCACACATTTTGCCCTGGAATCTGACACACCCAACATGAACCAGTGACTGTAGATTCAGATGCAACATCTGACCTATCTCAAAACAGATGCAATCTCTTTTTTCAGAGAAATATTTATGAAAAAGCACTGACAAATACCACAAACATCTGTGCCTATCTGCGGTTTTAGAAGATGCACAGAAGACTGCCAGTCTGCCTAAGTTCAAAAGACAGGAGCCAAATCTATCCAAATTTCCTAAACCATTTTCAAGCAAGTATCAAGCAGGCCTTCATCTTTTTTGTTACTAAAAAATTTTTAGAAATCTTTCATTTTTAAAAACATCAAAGGAAAAAAACAAATCTTCACTGCTGCTTTTCAACAAAACCAGAAAATACACAGTTTGCTTGAATATTGAGTATCAAAGTCAATCGTCTTAATATCCAGGGCTCACACACGTAATAATTCTCTCTTGTACAAAAGAACAGTACTTGATATCACAAAAAAACCCTAAATAAGCTATTTGTTTACTATTGAACCTGCTGGACAAGAGGTTTGCTCACCCACCTTCCCACTTCTCACTAGCCTATCCAATTTTGCTGGGAACTTTCCCCTCCAAGGTGGGAGTGCACCTGCATGAAAGTTTTTCCAAACATTTATGCCATATGGGGACACTTTTCCCAACACAACTCAACTCTGCTCATTGCTCAGTAGTGTGGAAAGAGGGACCGGGACCCACTTTTGTCTCCTTACACTTCATCCTGCTGGTAGAGTGTGACTGCAAGCAGTCTCACCCCCAGCTCCTGGAGACAGAGGAGGGAAGAGATGTAACAGACACGAGCTGTAGGAGAGGACTAGGCTAAGCAGGTGACATGAACCACGGCTCATGACTGACTCATACCAGCATTGCATTTTTTTGGGAATCTCAAATTCAGGACTGTGATTAACAGTGGTGTGTTGGTTTATCTTCCCTTGCTCCAAATTGTCTGGAGAAATGAGCATTGGAAGAACTCAGTGCTGCACAGAGACCATTCCAAACTAGGGAATAACCTGTGCCATTTCTTTCTCAGTCTTTCCAAATTTTATTTCAGGATATAGCAAATGTTATTGGGCAGATTCTGTCTACTCTGAAATCTTTTTAGCCAACTTCCTGAGAAGTCACTTTCTGCCATCAGTAAAACTTAAAAGCAAACAAGAAAACTGAGCCAAATCCTAAGGGCTCACTAAATGGTGCCCTTGAGGGAGTGGGAAAGACCAAGGGTGCAGCTACTACTTCAGGTAAATCCAGCCCTGCAGTATTATCAGCAGCCTCACATAAGGTCAGGCCTAACAGCGGGTTTGAGAGCAGAAGGAGGAAGGAGTTTGTTTGCTGTCTACATTTGCTGCTTCTAACAGCTGCTCCTTCCTTTAGCAGAGGGCAGCAGGAGGCTGAGAAAGGTCTAAGGATCATGCTAGAGATCACAGCCTGCCTGCTGGACCACAGTGCAGCACACGAGAAACTGGAACAAAACCCAGCTGATTGCTGAGGAAAGTGCAGCAGCTCTGTTCGACACCGCATGGATTCATAAATGCTAAGCAAAGTGGAACTGATATCTGCTTGCTCTCCATATGTGCAAGCATGTCAGAATAGCTCAGTAACTGGCAAACAACTTCACATGGCATAATGTTAACCTTCCTGCTTCTCTAAAGGAAGAATACAGCCATATGGTCAAAATCCTTATAATTAATCATGTTTTCCTCTCAAATAGTTTGATAGGATATAATATGTAGATGTTGTAAGTGAAAGGGTTTCATTTCCCCAGACAAATTATGTTCTGCAGATACAAAACCCACGTATGTTACTTTAAAACCATGTACACTCATTGTTCAGCAATAGATGCTCCTCACCACATGCCATGTTACAGACTAGCTATTGAAGAGTAATAGACCAAAACTTGGTTGACTGTCTTAGCCCTTTGTGCTGATAAGTCTGAATCCTGTGCTCTTACATTCACATAGGAAGGAAGTCTTGCCACAAAGCAGGATCTGGTCAATAGCTGCTCTTTTTCCCTTTACCACAAACATTATTTACCATTGCTGATGCATGGTTCAGTTGTCTCAAATAATTTTGTCAGTAGACATTCAGCCTTGAGAATCTCCCCACCCTATCAAAACAGACATGTGATCTCTCTTCAAAACAACTAGAAGATAGAAACTTAAGTGCCACTGTTCAAAATACAGAGAGCAACAATCTCTGTTTCCTGTGTATAATCCTGTGAAAGCTGATCCCAAACCTGGAAGCACCGGCTTCTTTTTACAATTTGCATTTATCCACGCTTACAGTAGGTTGTACAAAATGCATCAGCGACTCATTTTTATGCTAGAAGGGTTAATTACCTACACAAAGATAGTAAGTATCAGTGTTGGACAGTAGGCATGCAATGCTCTTAACTGTCCAACAGACAATGTAATTCTATCAATTACTGGAGTGAAACTACCATACACAGTCGCTCCTAAAGACAACTGTATCTTCAAACGCATATCCTTAACTCACAATTAGCAACAGAGCCATCATAGTTCAGCACGACTTGCTCCACTTACACAAAGATCATTGATTTACATAGAACAGGAAGTAGGCAGATATGGGAGAGACCTTGGAAACTTTGACAAGGTGAATAAAAATAACAAAGTAACACTTTCAGCTTCCTCCACAGATCTGGGATAAACGTCTCTGTCACACAAGACTGAATGAAGAAGAGCTAATTAAAAAGCTTGTGGTGAAACCTTGGCTCTGAACTCATGGCAAAACTCCCACCCCGGGAAGGCCAAGATTTCATTCATGAAGCCTGACACTTGGGATACAGATTCCTCATTCAATGGGAAGGTGCTGACATAAAGGAAAGGTTTTTTTGAGGAGCACACCATGCCTTAGCTAGATTCTTCTAGTTAATATACAGGCAGCCAGTAGTGATGTCCAGCAGGACAAGAGGATTTTAAGTGTACTCTCCAAACATACCCATAAATGTTTTCCACTAGTGAAGTATAGTACACCACATGACACCAGTCCATACTCAAGAACAGGCATGTTTAATCAACAACAGTCAAAGGCCTGCATAGACAAAATGCTAATGTGGTGAAAGGAAGAGGAAAGGCTTTTGGTGTCTGAAGAAAGTATTTAACATCAGTAAATCTTTTGCACAAAGCTTTGAGTACAGAAGGTTAAAATGTGAGATAATTTGCTTCCTCAGTGTTGGTTATCTGCCCTTTACATGCCTTTTATTTTTATTAAGTTGAGAGCCAAACAGATATCTCGGAGACATCAAAGTTCTTATGACAAGGAAGGGGAAATGAGCAATTTTCAAGTTTTTGTCACAGACTTTTTTTGCCCCAACAATGACTTTTACATAAGACCTTGAGCGTAACTGTCTTTGGAAAAGCATTCTGTCATTTTACACTGAAAACTCAGACGTAAAAGGACATGACTATTTCACATTTGTCAATGAGGTGGAGAAAGTAACTCAAAGCACACTTGAAAAGGGGAACTTTTCAAACAAGAGCCTGCACAGGAAAAGATGTCAGAATAATCTAACTCTCCTTTCAAGTCTCCCCCACTTTGGCATATACAGACTACATGGTTTGCAGTATGCTGGCGTATATAGATATTAATCAGAATATCTCTGGATCTTTAACCACTTCACTGATTACATGTACACAAAGGGTATTTAGGCTGCAAAGCTCAAACTTCACAAAACAGACTTGAACTATGAACTGAATGTGAAAAAAAATCAAGGGGAAAACTATTCAAAACCAGGAAAGGCCTTTTAAAGACTGCATGTGCACTTGGGCTTAAATTCCACTGAGAACACATGGACCACTGAGAGCATCTGTCATCTACAGCCCTAGGCAAATATCTGAATCAGTTACTGTTGGGTAAACTTCCTTCTATGAAGAAAAGGAAAACATTCATGGATCACAAGAGATGTACTCACAATACCATGGCAATTTTTGCTTCCAGACCTCAAAAAGCATGAAAATGAGAATACAGCAGGTCCTGCAAGACAAATGACTAGTAGAAAAGAAACACATCCCATGTAAAGTGGGCAACGTCATGCTCGTACTGACCTCAAGCAGCTTACAATGTTGTCTCTTCTGTTGCTAGCCCCTCCCCTCCAGCTGAAGCTGCCTGATTGTTCATAATCTATTTCAATGCAAAGGTTAAACCATTTTCAGCAATGGCTCAATTCCTCTTCTACTTCTCACTGAAATGCTTGGGCTGCTGTACTGTCAGACACTGGGCATTTAACTCCGGGCATAGTACTGAGGAGGAAGCAGGCTCCATCAGAAGATGGGAACTTAAAATTCCTTCAGCTAAATGTGCACAAACCCACCTGGTTATAGCTTCATACTTTCAGAACAAGTTTTTCAGTCTGAAAAGTTAGACCATAAATTATGCCTTAATGCCTGCTGTCAACTTCCATTCTGCACTCTGTGTAAGAAAACTTCCCAATCACATTTAACATTTTATTCTATATTTTAAAAGGAAATACTCAGATATCATGTAATTTCATATTTGTATGCCAAACACAAATACAAGTTGGAGTTTCATCATTTGTTCTCCACAGAGCAGCTCAAACTTAACCACCTAGAGCACAACTGCTGTTTCATCACCCAGCTATATCTCAACAGCATCCAGGGTATCCACTGACAGGACTAGAGGAGAATATGCAGTGTATTATTTCAAACTAGTGAGAGCAAAACCAGCCAGTAAAATGTGGGGGTATTGATGTACCAACAGAGTAAAAGCCTGTCAACTTCAAGGGGCAGTTACAGCCCAATGCTGAATGACACAGCACTGTGTTCTGGTAGCTGCTGTTTCCCACTGACTCAGGCAAGGGAAATTGAGATGCACCTGATGATGCTGATTATCTCACTAGGCAGTTTTGCTAGACCAAATGGCAAACCGAACCCACAAAAGGCATGTAGGTAATGCCTGCTCTGCATCTGTGGGATGAGCAGCCGCACAGTCCCACCTGTACTGCTCCATGTGACACTGAACACGATGTGATGGTGAGATCACAGGCCTCTTAGCAGCATTCGGCCTAGACAGACAATGCCCTCATTTTTCCTTCAACACGAGCTATCATGCCAGACTCCTTTACTCGCTGTCAAGCAATAAATGGAGCTGGCATTAAAGCATCTGACAGCAATATTCATATCTGTGTAGTCTGACAACTAATGTAGTCCTGCTGCCAGTAACATCCTTATCTGCAATAAAATTTATGAAGCCATAATCTCACTCCTGACAATACAAAGCACCTTTATAAGACGGTAAGCATTGGCAATGTTGTAAAATCATAAAATCGGATTCAAAGTCTTGAGCTAAACACCTTGGAAACAATATGTGATGAAGTTATACAACATTAACACTTACATACTGATTTTATTAAGTGTTGAGGAACTCATAAAAATGAGGTACAAATCATGTTGAACAAAATTTTAAATTCTTCCCATGAAACTTCAGATAGCTCAAAATATCAATTCTTACATCACAAATGTTATCTGTAATTTCAAATCAGTCTTTCTGTTCTGAAAAATGAGGTTATGTGTCCCAGAAGTGGGCCAGAAGAAACACAGCATCCAATATCACCAATATTTGAGCAATCCATTGCTTCTCAGGTGGTTTTCAGTTTCTGACTGTGCTAGCTGGTGTGCTTAAAACCTGGGTATTTTCAGACTTTGCACAGGGTGAAGGTAAGTCCCTCATAGGTTTATTATTCCTACCCAGCTTCTTTCATATCATGGCCTAATGTATTAGAAATAATTAGAAACCTGGTCCCTTTTTTCTTTTTTAATTTCTCAGTCTGACTGTATAACCTGAAGCAAGTCACACTCTTTCTGACATTTACTTGCTGTATTCAAAGTGTGGGAGTTACCTCAATAGAGTGCTGTGCTGCATAGCTAAATAGCCACGAAGTGATCTACAACACGGAAAACTGTACAACAGCCACTGGCTGACAAAACCAGAAGATGCAGGAGCTCCCTAGCATACAGCTCAGTTTAATCCATTAGGTTACACTGGAACAACTGCTAGAATGATAAAACTGATAGCCAGCATGTTAAAACTGCCTTTGTACTAGTATTTGCATGATTCACCGCAAATGTCAACTATTAAAAATTTCTTAAACTGTTTTACTTAAAATTGGAGGGAAACTGAGTAATATTGTATAAATACTCACCATTAACACAAGTATTCTATCTTTTCTCACAAATGAAAAAGTGCTCAGAAGGACAACTGAGATACCACAAATGTAAAAGATACAAAAATATTTCATTTGGCTATCTTCAGTTGCATAAGAACTCATACAAAATATTTACCAATCTGTTCCCACTATTATGGAGAACCAAGCCCTCCTGCAGACTCAACATAAAGACCAAGGAGCATTTAAGTAAATGGATAAAATTAGAGTATCATGTAATCATATTTATACTACTTGTAATAAATGCTTACCATGAAGCCCAGAAACAGCCTTTAACAGTTGTGCTGTTGTAAGGATGCAAACAGCAGAAGTGATAAACTGTACAATTACAAGGAGAGAACATGCTTTCCAGCAAATACTGTGCTCCTCATCCCTCCAAAAGCTAGAGCTGCCTGTAACATACATTACCAGTGCAGCCCTTGAAAGCACCCTGGTCTAAAAAGCTTCCATAAATTCACTCTGTATAAAAACTGTAACAAAATAAACAATACAGAAGCTTATCTAAATATTGGCCTTCTTCAACTGATAAATTACAAAGGGAAAGTTTTCATATCCTACAGGAAATAAACACTCAATCTATTGTTCTAAAAGCACTGTCATAAGAGGCTTTGGGGTAAGACAGGGAGACCAGGGTAAACAGAAGAGATCTCATAGTTAAAAGCCTGTTAAAAGCCTTTCCATCACCACTGACACTGAAATGTGGCATTAAAGAGGATCAATATCTTACAAGAGAATGTCACAGGCTGAGCAGGCTGTCCTGAGGCTCTCTTTATATCGCAAGCACAACAGTGCATTATTTGTCTCTCCAAACAAGAAGAAAACAATCTCGCATGTGTTTTCTCATATGCTTCACCATACATGACCATACTGTATGTTGGAATGTATGTGCATCTTAAGTGTAATTTTCCAACCTGGTATGTGCAGACCTGCATGCAGACTGAAAAGCCAGGACACTCTGTCCAACCCTACCACACAGAATTATCTAAAAGGCATTTCCCCTTGCATTTATCTGAGACTTTTGCACAGGTCAGACATTCATGTCTCCTCTTAAACAAATATTGTGGTTCAAAAGTGATCTCTAATATACATTTACAGGAGAAAACAAAAAAGTAACTGGCACGGTATCCTGCTATGTCATTTTGATTTCTTGCTTTGTTATAATGACTGCTTTCACAAGACCTAATGTCATAACAGAAAACATAATCTGCTTCAAAAGAGGGCAAGTACAAAAAGAGGAGTCTCACTGTGTACAAAAATTTGCAAGTACCAAAACCTAAATGTAAGTTAGGGCTGAAGTAACACAATTATCAGCATTCCCACTGTTTGGAAGACGGCCTAGAAATCTGGCAAGGAATGTTTTTCACATATAAGATGTACTTGTTGCCACTCTTGCGGCAACCTGCCAACATAATTATTTAAAGCAGTACCTGCAGATACTATTTTCAAGATGGCTCTGCTCCCTGAGGAATCAACTGTTATTTATAGGGCCTGAAGTTATTTGATACTTGAGATAAACACACCCCTCCTTGTATCAGTGACCCTGATAGTTCACATAGTTTTAATTATTTCTGTAGGCAGAATCCTGATCCCCAGTGATTCATGCACACCTGTAATCCACCCCACACTTATCACCAAAACCCAAACCATGCTAATGGGCAATGCTTCCTTTATGTAGCGAAGCAACACATCTGTCCTAGAGCTATGAAACCCATAAAACTGCCATGGCCTTGTTACAAATACTCCATTGCCAAGATTCTTCTTTTAACCATCTCACCTGTACTTCTGAATCAGCATCAACATGCTGGAGTTGAAACCAGGTGTCTCTGTTATGATACTTCTGCAGATCTTCTTTCTGTATAGCTACCTTTCCTGAAATAAAACAAACCAGAAGCACATGTTAAGACATGCTGTAGCTCTCCCAAGATATATTTCCATCAAAACCAAGTTTTAAAACAATGATTTAGGGCCTGCCCTATTCAAGAAAGGCTTCAGAGCAAGGAAATATTTTTTGGGGGCATACTTCTTTACACAATACATTATGATGAGCACAACACTGATGGATCGTAAAATTCTGATGAGCATCTTTTTCCACTGCATTTTGTGAATGACTTGAAAATTCCTAAAGTCCTTCTCACCTAACAGAGTAAGCATAGGATGCTATGGACAAGCTTGTAAATATGCTTATAGCAAAAATGTCATTATTACTTCTCTGACATACAATTAAAGTTGTGGGAAGAAAAGCCTGGAAACCGTAGCAGAGATTTTTTTTTTGAGGCCGATGTCTGCAACAATCCCAAATTAAAGGTTCCATGAACATATTATTGCCAACAGTATTTCAGGATGAGGCTTTTCACTAAATAGGTTTGTAAGAGAAGGGAAACAACTAGAGATGCCAAGTCACAGCAGATTCCCACATCTGCATTTCAGGGCCCTGTCAACCTCTCTCCCTCTCACTCAAATCTTTCAGACTTTGCATTCCATAACCCAGAGCCACCCAAAGGCTATCCCCGACTGTAGCAAAAAGCCGGGGGGGCGGGGGGAACCCACCCCAAAACACTGAAGAGCTTCAATTCTCATCTTTTTATACCACTCTTACCACTACCAAATTAGCTGCTTTGGCAGGTACAGTAGCAGCACCCAGTTCCACACTGTGAACTAACAGCCCGCATGCACGTGAAGGGTCAATGCAGAAACTTCTGTCCTGCCCAGTCTCTCTCAGGCAGTTAGTAAAGCACTCTCTGAGAGACAATGAAACTTTTTCCAAGCATCTTTCTTTGTATACACAAAGCTGAGCATGGCATGCCTGAAGAGCTCATGATCCTCAGAAAGCTGCTTTGGGTTGGGTGGTTCCCCAGGCACTGAGCAAAGCAGCATGTTCGAAGTGAAAGAAGCCAGGGCAGTCAGAGACATTCATAAGGCTCAAGGAAGCTGGGCTTTGGCAATGTGGTTGGGTAGACTTTTGCTGCTAGATGAGTTGCTCACACACAGTTTGCAACCACTGCTTTGTTACAAAAGCACACTTTCTTTAACCAAATGTTGTTAGATGAAATTCACCAATGGATATAGTTTTGTGGGGAAAAGATCACCACCACCTAAATTCATGCAGTTTGACCAGATGTCTGTAATACATTACCCCAGCAAATGTTAACAGAACACATTTACATAGGAAAAAAAAAAGGAAGAACACATGATCAAAGACTACAAAAGTGGCAAACACAAAGCACTCTCCCTTCTGAAATCTAAAAAGCTTACAGAAGTCCTAGCAGCAAGTTGTTACACACCAGCATTCCCTCAATTTATGGCCTTTTCCTTCAGCTGGATGGCTTCACCCAGCCCTCCTGTTTGCTGGGCTACACCATATACCATGCTGCAGCTGCATTCTTCTGTCACCTCAGGCTGCTTCTGGTGACAGTTTCCAGATTTCCAGTCCCAGTTTCTTAACTACCCTGCCAGTCTTCCACAGCTGCCCTCTGTAGTATCTGCCAGGGTTTCTGCTCTAGTTTCCCTTTCAGAATTTCTGACTCATTATTCCCAAGTCTTGTTCATTCTGCCCTCAGAACTATCCTCGCACTGCTTGTCCTTTAGAGATTATCAGATCCATCTCCTGGCAAACATTTAACTAGAGATTAACAAGGGAGACTCATTACCAGACTCTTTATTGGACATGCAGAGCAAGCCACTTGAAACTTCTTAGAAAAGCAATAATTAAGTTATACAAATCTACAAAATATTATGGTAGAAAGGGTAAACAAAACATCTGAACTGTGCTGAACAGAAGACACCAAGTTATTCTGGTGAGAAACTACGGGATGATGACTGTTTTTTCAAAGCTTCCACTTTTATTCTCCAGCCACAGTGGTTTGTGGGGAACCTAGTTTCTCTAAAACACTTTGAGAGGAATGAATTTAAATGCATGATCTTCCACTAATTGCTTTGGACCTCACTTGAAATTGTTTACTTTCACTGCTTGCTATCCTCACTGTACCCTTTAATCTCTTGCAGAAATCTGCCACTCGACTGCAGCGTTACACACACTTTCCAAACACTTTCCAAACACCGTCACCCATAACCAATCTCATTCACAGTTGCCTCCCATGTAAGGAGCGCCTTGCAGAAAACTCAAGTATGGTTTCCCAATATCTGCACCTGTACACAGCAGATAAATGGTGTGATCACTGCCCCCTCCTTCAGCAGGGAGTTCCACTGCTCTCTGCATCACGGACAGCAGGGTAACGCAGATGGGTCTGGCCACCAAGTCAGTACATGACTGCAGCACAGGGTGTTCACAGGCAATGGCACGTGCCTCCAGCTCTGAGGGAGTTAACGTGGTGATACAACTGTTTTGATTAGGAAACTGTTTGAACAGCACTGTTTGCTCTGCACACAAGCAAGTCTTATTAAATGACTGAAACTTATTGACTGGGCTGGCTATAATCCAGGGGTTTTCATTGCATACCAAATGATTCACAAAGAAGAAAAATCTACTAGGGTAACAAAAAAGGGTGGCAGTAAAAAGGGGGCCTACAGTTTGGCCAGTCTAAACATATACAAAGATATACCACTGATAGGGCAGAATGTTTGATCTGCCCTATTAAACAGTTCTCTGCATACATGGAAGCTTCCCTCACAATTTAGTAATAATTCTTTACCTGCACCAGCCATGTCCCTATGATCATCCAGCTCACATTCCTCCTCCTCATCACCAGACCCACATAAAACCCAGTGCAGGTGCTGAGCACGGTCATGTTTCTGCCCTAGTCTACACAGTCACTGCTCTTCCACTGGCTGACCTGCGTCTGACCTGGCTCAAACAACTTCCAGCCGCACCAGAACTAGGTTAAATCCAGGCCAATAATCACAAGCTGCTGGCACCTGTCATTTGACCTGACACTACACGATAAGAACCTGTAATTCTCCCTGAAGATAAGCCCGACATGGGAGGTCAGGAAGATTTACCACCACTCATTTAAAGGACGTTTTCCTCTTTGTGGTTCTTCAGCACGTTCCCAAACTCGAGCCCATTGTCTTGCACTCTTTCTCAAGACTTGGGTGGCTTCCAGACAGCATGAAGAAACTCTAAATCTTACACCTGAGGCACCCAGCCACTCCTGCTGGTTTCCTCAGAGTGGCCCCAGGCTGCAGAGTCTGCATCTGTTTAAGCTTTTAGAGACTGTATGGGAAGAGACAGGAAATAGCCGAGCTTATCAAACAATATAAGGTGTAATTTCAAAATTTAGTATAAGTTACATTTTTAGAAGTTAGATTCTCAGCAATAACCAGCAATGATGAAGTAAAAGCATTCTTCTCATCTGAACTAATTTCTTTCTGAAGTCTGATGCTCACCAGGACTTCAGATTGGGGGAGGGTAGGAAAACCTCACACACTCCTGTGTGTTTTCCACCCATATGGCAGCAATTTCCCTGACACCACCCCCCCACTTCAGACTGAACAGATTTCACTGGAACATTTAAATCCTAAGCTTTGTGTTTAAAACAAAGGTGCAGCATGCCTCAATTCCTTCTGCGAATCTCTCTTAAGGGAAAAAAAAATATACCAATAACCTACTATTGAGCAGACAGCTTACAGATTAATAAAGTTACTACCTAGGCCCTAGGTGGCTTTAAAGCTGCAAATTCCACTTTACAATCAGTACAAACTGATTTAAGAGCCTCATATGTTCTCCACCCATGCACCCCTGTCCTCTCAGCAGGGCATACTGAAACTATTGAGAAATCAAGTGAATCTAAAAAAACCCAAACAATGAAAATAAACATTCTGGGCAAGAAGAAGGGAATAAGAAATAAGTTCCAGGGGTCACATGTAGGTGGTGTTGGCATTTTTAACACAAAGGTCATTTCAACTGACCAGTTTTAGAGCTTCCCCACTCAAGAGTCACACTAACATTGCTAGAAGACAGTAGGAGATCACTAATTTGGGCACAGAGGCGGAGATATTGAACAGAGAAGGGTAGGAATTTCTGGCTATAGTGCCTGGAAAAGTGCTTGTGGAAGCACCGTGTCCTCAGTGCCCATCCCTCACTGGTTCCAAACATTTTTCCAAAGAAAGCCAATGCAGCCCATTAACTTGTCCCTGGACATGCCTAGGCTTGTTAAGTTAGAGTCAACATCTCCATACAAAGACCAACAAAATTGATAATTTGGCTCAGGCATTCTCCATCCATACACAACCACCTTGTGTCCGCATTACCTGTTGGTGACAAAAGGGTTAGGCATCGGTTAAAGGATTACATCTCACCTTTTAATAGTAATTTTCCAGTTTGCAGCTGAGATATGTGAATATTTATGACAGGTGCTAGACTAGTAGAAGATTTCTTTACTGAAAAAGTAGTCACAGTAGCAACAGGACAGAAACTTGTCATTTTAAAAGGGCACAAGGCCCTACCTGAAAAGTGATCTAACAGTTATTTTACAGAAGCCTAAAATCATAGCATTTCAGGAGCTCTTGGATCTTCTCTTTAGGTTATCTTTATCTTAGAATACCGACACAATGAAAACAGAAGTTTACACACTGCTGCCAAGCAAGCTGAAACAATATAATAGAATATTTTTTAATATAACATCCTCCATTAACAATGACTGCAGTACAGTTAATTTACAGCAAAGGGTTCGGTCTGAGTCACACATTAAAAAGCCTCAAAAGCCTAATTAACTGAGTCTTCTCTCAGCTCTGAACAGAGACTACTTTGTCTCCTTCCTATACGCTGCAGCCTAGGCAACAAGTGAGCCTCAAAGCTACTTCAGAAGTTGCTTCATGTACTAACATGTTAAGTGCACAGACACACTGTATCAGTGTATTGATTTAATATAACTGATACGAAGGTGTACAAAGAAAGTCACTTTCAATACTTGGAAAGACTAAGGACAAATCAGAATCAATTTTAATCAACACTTTAGGCTGTGAGAGCCTAATTAACTTGAAACAAGAAGCATCACTGCAATTCCAGCCTACCTAGAATTTTATAATTATCTTATGAAAGGTTATTTGTCTTTAAATGAAAGTACGGAAACTTTGCCTGCCTTGTTCAAGAACAGCACAAATTCACTCACCTCTCCTATAACACAGAAAAAGATCGAAACAAGCACACCCCTTATTTGAGAATTACAAAAATAAGGACGAGAATTAGGAGCAGCATAAGGCTTCAGAGCCTTAGAAGCAGCAGAACTGCTCCCTCACGGCTCCTGTGCAGTGCACCATGAAGCACAAGCACTATTAGACCATCTGCTACAATGGGTAAGAATTTAGTGGCAATAATGGCAGAACACTTCCAGCACAGCAGCAGTGCATCCTACAGAGAGTACTGAGGTATGTGATACCCATGATCCCAATTTCATTTGTTTGTGTTTTTTAAACTAGTCCAAATATAAAAAGAATATCACTTATTAAACTCATTTTTCCCCTTTGTGGGATTTATCTTGGATAATTAGGCAGTGAAAAGTAGACTGTGGACAAGACATAGCTTCTATCCTTAGGGGTTGCAAGCTGCAACACTGCATGAACTATCTTCTTATCAGGGTTGTTTTGCTGGTCATAATCCAAGAGATCTCACCTGGCTTCCATCAGAATTTCTGCTCTCCCTTCCTGTTAAAAACAGCAAAACCCCCAAAAAAAAGAACCCTCCTCAACCACACCTCTGGTATCACCTCTCTGCCAGCTGCTCTCTGGACCCTTAAAACAGCCCTACATTTGAGACACTGGGTGTAGCCTGTGGTTGATTGCAATGGGACAGCAGTCCTGAACTCCAGACTTGCAGCCACCACAAGTAAGGCTGTAGGTTCCTCTGCCTTACAGCAGGCACCAAGGCTCTGGGCATGCCACCTGCACTGAGCAACCACCTCCTTCATTCCCTCACTCCACATACAGACAATATTAACACCTGTCATTAGGTAAAGAGAAGGGCTGCACGAACGTATGGTCCAGGTTCTAGCACATTATGCTCAGTAGCTTTGTTCATATATTTTCTTCTTCATCCTAGAAGTACAGCTACCACTTTTTGAAAGCTCAACTTTTGTTTTCCTGCTCTTGGGACCACCCATCAGGTTAAAAGATATTGTGAGTGCATCCTAACAACTTATTCTATGCACAGAGTATTTACTTTAGCCTTTCTATGTAGCTGCAGAGAACTTTTCCAGGATAATTCTAGTTTAGAGCTTCTTGAGACTTGTCATTCTGGAAGAGTCATCTGTTTCCTTTATTTCATAAGTAGTTATATTTATATCATACTGAGTAGATACATGATTCCCATGTCATCCAACAGTACATTACAGAAACAGTAAACCACTGCCTAAACCATGATCAGGCTAGAAGAAACCAAGGAACATTATTTTCTACTGAAATTTTGATCTCTGCTTTGTGCAGTACTGGAGATCTTTCCTGCACGTAACTAGCAAGAAGCACAGTTCAGCAGGGATGATTCTTTTAATTTTTTTTTTCCTTTTAAATCAGTAAAATAATGAAATAAAAAAGGTTATGCTTCAGCTACATTTGGTAACAGTTACCTAACAACAGTAGACTGTTTGCTTGGATGTTTGGTAATAAATTGTGGCGACTCTACAAGCACACCTCCTCAGCTTTGGAAGTAGCCATTAACAAAGGCACAGGCAACTCAAACATGCAAGCCGCGAACGACTTTCAATTCCAAGGTGTTTCCACTTTATGAGTGTCTCCAAGAGCTATGATTTGGTTTCATCTACTTTAGTCCGGAGCAGCTAAGTCTTACTACTTCTTGTTAAATTTGTTTTAGTGCTTTACTTTGCTTCACCTCATCCAGCATTAAGCAGGAAAAGAGTTACAACTTGTCAGGATACAATGGCCACAAGAGTTTCAGTTTGTCACAGAACACACCTAACAACCTGTATGAAGGTGACCTAGAGCAGTGAAGTTATTGTAAATGTAATTAACGGAAGAACCAAGCACTAGTCTTCTAGCACTAGCTCTATGCTCCTTCACTGAAAAGCTTCAACATTTCATATCTGTGCTTTATTCAACACCATTCCATCCCCGCTAGCACAGCAACCAAGCCTCCCCTCAGCCAGGAGTACCACAAACTCAGAAAAGTTCTTTTTCCCCAATGCACTACAAGGACAGTGCAGCACGTCTTCCCCCTCAGAACTTCACGGGGGTGCATTTTGTTCTGTTCAGCTCCTGCTTAGCACAGACGTTGGCCAGTCAGTTTCATCTACCCCTTACAAAAACAAATGAAGTGCTGAGCTGAAAAAAACTAAACTGACTTAAGTAGAGGATAAATAATTGTGCACTTGTCACCTGAAGGACAGACGATATTGACTAATCTCTCACTGCAGTGTTAAGTGACTTGGTGTGGCACATTTCTTGTTTTTGAACTGATCTGTATGTTTAAGGCCACAGCCTGACAGCCTGAGCTATTCATTACACACCTAGAAGAACACCAGCTCAGGGCGTATCACAGACATGTTTTCCTCACTAAATCTAGCTCAGTTACTGAGGTGTGAGAAGCCCAGTTTATTGTCACAGCATGTCTCACTTAACATTTCTAAAAAGCTGAAAAATATCAAAACAATCATTAAAGAACATTTGCCTGATATAGCAGCACTACTATCCTAATATTCCTTTGGCTGCATCTAGCCAAAGACATCTTTTTTCCCCATTATTACTGGAGGGGTACCAATTGACAGTTTTTCAAGTTAGCCCCATCTCCTCTATGTTCTTCTGGTTGTAACAACTAGATGGAAATAGCTATTCTACATATTATAGACACATATTCCAGAAAATTGGCCTACTACTGCTATTTGATCATTCAGAAACAAACACATGCAATTTTAATTTGCATTTTCCACTGCTTTCAGTAGTATATTTCCTACTCAAAGCATCTCAACTTACTATATAAATCAGTACATAAACTCTATCCAGTAACAGTCAATACTGATTAAACAACTTAAGACTAGTTTATTTTCACAGTAACTATTTGCTATATTTTATCTTAAAAAAAGAGAAAAATAATATTTCAGATCCACTGAACTCTGTATTTTCTTCATTGTATTTGCATTTCAACCAGCATCCAAGATTCTTCCAAGACACAATTGTTCAAGAGTTGTGTCCGTTAAACTAACAAAATCCCAGATGACTTAGCAATTATATCAAGAAAATGCAAATGTAATAAACAAACATGCAAACTCCAAAGATATCTTTATCTGCACAATCCTCCCATCCTGTATGCCAAAATACTACAGTATGTTTCAAAATATATCTGCTACACACGTTCCAGTTTGAGTTTGTTTGGCTCTTCTCAGAAGTTTGTGTCAGAGGTTTCGGGGGTTCTTGTTTTTCATATTCTCTCTCCCACATCTTCCGCTTTTGGTAGCTTAAGCATTCTCATCTGTCACACACAGAGTTGCATTTCTGAAGTTAAAGAATTTACCATCACAAACTTATACTTCATAATTGAATATATGAAAGCATGCCTGAGGTCCACTAACCCCGGAAGTCAGTATTGTAACACCAAGAGTAAGTTCTGGAAACATTAAACAGTGAACCAAAAGGACTTCTGCTAACCAATCATCTCCAACAAAAAAAGAGCTACTTGCCAAATTCTCACCATTTTGACATATATGGACTCCATTCTCTGTCTCAAAACACCCTCAAAACCAGTCAAAAGAAACAACGCAAAGAGACGTCAAACATTGCAGATCGCACACAGGTAAATTCACAAGCTCAGTAACATATGGACTTAAAATTAGTCTCTCCTGGATGGAAGACACAACCCCCCAACTCCTTCCTCTGAGAAAGTTCATTGCTGGATGAGCATGAGAAACCACATTTTCCTCAACAGAACTGCCTCATGATAACATAAGGTAACAAGTGATCTCTGGAATGCAAACAAAGGGCCCCTAACTGCAGGATTTGGTGATTCAGTGGAAAAGAGCTCATTCTAGTTCTACTCTGACCATCCTTTTCAGTAGAGACCTCTTCCAAACCTTCCTTGCTCAAGCCTCTTCAAGAAAAGGTTTAAGTCTTAAAACTGAGTTGAAGATACACATAGAGCAACTATTGCTTTTAAATATCACAGACTTTTATCAAAGTAAAGAGTTCTCTTGTTCAAAAAAACTCTACTGTTGAGCTTTGCTGCTGCTGACTCCCATAGGAGGAACAGGAAATACTGAAAACAGCCACATGTAGTTACTCCAGAACACTGTTCTCTTTCCAGAAAATTTTCCTACTACAAGCAGAACTTAGACAGTAGTATCAAACTGACAGTAATTCTGGATATTTTTTTTTTCTTCTCTGCATTGCTATTTATCACACTTCCATATCTTTGAAATGCTTTTCAAAATATGCCTGCAATAAGGAGGAAAGGGAACAGAGGGAGGAAGAGAGGAAAAAAATACTACAATAGATAATATATACTGTAAAATCTCAACATAGACAGGAAACACCAGAGTTTTGACTTCTAGTACTACATCAATGCTGACACCAAGCTATGTGGTTTGGTTGAAACGCTGGAAAAGAGGAATGGCATCCAGGGGGACTTGGACAGGTTGAAGAGGTGAGACCATGGGATCTTCATGAAGTTTTATCAAGGCCAACTACTACGTCCTGCATGTGGGTCAGGGCAATCAGAAGCTCAAACACAGGCTGGGTAGAGAATGGATTCAGAGCAGCCCTGAAGAGAAGGACTTGGTGGTATTGGTGGACGAGAGGCTCAACATGATGCGGCGACATGCACTTCAAACTTCAATGTCAATGGTATCCCAGGGCTGCAATGGTATCCCAGTGACCAGCAAGTCTAGGGAGGTGATTCTGACCCTCCAATTCTGCTCTTGTGAGACCCCAGCTGGTGTACTTTGTCCAGGTCTGGAGCTCCCAGCACAAGAAGGATGTGGACCTGCTGAAACAGGTCCAGAGGAGGGTCACTAAGTTGACCAGAGGGCTGGAGCACCTCTCCTATGATCAGCCTGGAGAAGACATGGCTCCAAGGAGATTTTATAGCAGCCTTCCAGTGCCTGAAGCAGGCCAACAAGAAGGCTGGAGAGGGACTTTTTATAGGGCATGTAGTGATAGGACAAGGGGGAATGGTCTTAAACTGAGAGTAGGTTTAGAGTAGGCATTAGGAATGAATTATTTTCTGTGACGGTGGTGAGGATCTGGGACAGGTTGCCCAGAGAAGCTGTGGATGCCCCATCCCTGGAAGTGTTCAGTGTCAAGTTGCATGGAGCTCTGAGCAACCTGGTCTAGTGGAAGGTATCCACTTCACCATGTTTCAACCAAGGGTGTTGAAACTAGATGGCCTTTAAAGTCCCTTCCAATCCAGGCCTTTCTATCATCCTAAGACCAGTATGGTAACATACCAGTTTGCCTGCCTGTGGATTCTGCATCACATGCAAAAGTTAACATTTCCATTTCCTGAAGAGATAATGAAAAATGAAAACTTGATGGATAATTCAAGCATGCAAACTAAAGTCTATATTTTCTGGAAGTCCTTTTCACAAACTGCTCCCAGTACCTTTAAGATTACTCTAGCAGCTCCTGAATAATTGCCCTCTAACATCAGAGCTTCATTATTAAAACATGAACTTAGGAAACATGGAGAAAACAAAAATACTTTCACTTCTTTATCTGCAATTTCATGTGTCTGACATGTATTAAGTGGTTCAAGAGATCGTTTTTCCAAGAGAGGGAGTAAAGCCCTGAGCAAGTTAAGTCCCTGACCTGTTGATGGGTCACTGCAGCTGCTAAAAACTGGTGACACACAAGAGATGAGATGATTTCAACTACGAAAACTCATCAGTTGAAAGAAGGGAGGTATTACTTTGAAAGTACAAGGGAAACTAGACATTAGGGAGACCAAAAAGCTTTCCAAAAGCTCACCCAACAATCAGAAACTGATTCCGTCCTCTCCAGGATGCTATACATACATGACCTCACTTAGGGACAAAGACAAGGATGACCTGCTTTCCCATCTCATATGTAAAACAATAAAGAAACAGCTTGTGACTGCATGACAAATTACTGTAATGTAAAGATATGTATAAAATATCTGTACCAGCACTCCATGGTTTAAGATAATAAATTCTAGGCCATTATACAAACTGTTGCTCAACATCTGACAACCTCTGTCAAGACATACATCTCACTCAGCTACAGCCATGGTAGTCATACACAACTTATTTCAAAAGAGATGAATAACTTAAAAAAAAGTCCAAAGTATCCACATGACTTAAAATAGAAACTGCTCCCCTCAATAACAACTAAGCTTTTACAAGGTTTTCATCCCCAAAGAGACATGGTCATGCAGTCTGTCATGCAATCTGCTGCAGATGAAATGCACAGCAAATAATATCTGGAAAAGCAGGAATCTTGTCAATATCAAACAGGCACTGGAAGTCTTTTAGAGCTATTCTGTAGGTGACAGCTTGATCTGATACACTCCATAAAATTCTGTCATCACTGTACTTGGGGTATCTGTGGCCAGTAGCTATTCCTCTGCCTTTTGTTAAGGTAGTCACAGTTTAACAATACTGCACGCAGACAAGTGTGAAGACCCTGGAAAACTGCAAGACTAAAGGCCTTGCAATTAGGGGGAAAAAAAAAGTAACATTTGCAGTAACAAATGATGTTGTCAACATTTAAACAAGGTTTTATAGCCTGTCTCAGTTAAACTATAATCTGCATTCACTATCACAACAGACAGTGCTTATCTCCCCAGCTTTTTTATATATAATATGTAATATTGAAGGCATTTTTGTCAACTGACAAAAGAAGGACAATACTAAGCAGCACTTACCACTATCATCATCAGTCCTATCAAGACCCCCAACTCGTAAGACTACATATGATGTAAAAGGTAAAATCCAAGAGAAATAAGCTGTAAAGAAAGTAGTTATTTCTGAACACATACCTATGATGGAATCCCTTCGAAAAACATCTCTGTCAAAAATATAAAATGACAAATGTCGAAAGGTCCGAGGAATTTCACAGTAAAAGTCTTCTCCATAGAAGGGGCTGAGAGAACAAAACAAAACCAACATACACAAACACAAAAAAAAAAAAGGAAAATAGATTAGTGTTGGTGTCCTGGACAAGCCACTGTGTTTTTATTTCACATCCAGACCATCACTCTGGACTGTGATGGTCTTCCCCACCAATAACGTGCACTGTCAAGCACTGTTTCATTTTGACTCTTCCTAAATATCGTAAATGCCCACAGAACAAATTTTTTAATGTGCAAAAAAGAACAGATACTTCTTTCTATCTGGAAAACAAGTGCCCCTTCACAAAGAGGGCAGAGACCACATTATTTGTTAACATACAGTGCCTTGAAGGGTAGAGAGAGGCCCCTGCTGCCACAGAATGCCTATATTAGACCATTAGGATAGAGATCACAAAAGCATACATGAACAGGATGAGAAAAATACAGTATGGTTCATGGCATTTTTTTAAAAAGCATTTAGTATACTTAAAATGAAATACCTACAGCTATTGCATCCTTTCTCATCCCCTGCAAAGTTTCTTATTTAAGGTCAGATTCAGTCAACTGATGGTAGCTAAGCTTTGGAGCTGGCACCATGCTTGTTACCTCAGAGCACTGCATGTCTATTTTTGCATAGTGGAATTGTATAGAATAATTTTTTTTTTTTTACAGTAAGACCACATTAAAAAAAAATACTATCTCAGCATGAAAAGCTGTTTAGGGACCTACGGGACTTTCTTTGGATCCTAACAATTTAAACAGGGGAAAAAACAAATCTCAGCCATCTGGCTTTCTCTTTCACTTTCTCTCTATCAAAATATATGGTTATGGATTTACCCCTAGGAACTATAAGCAAATATCAACATTATTTATTCATTGACAGGTCTACCATTTTACACAGATCTTTCATTCCAAGTCACCCATGCTTCAGTAGATCTAAATGAGTGGATGCAATCTGTGTCACATGGACAAACACAGCAAGCACTGCAGATGTAGACTTAAAAATAAATCTAATTCCAACAGGCCAAAAGCCAGCAAGATTTTTCTTCCCCTCTTAAGTACAGACCTCCTTATTGCCTTGGTTGAGCTCAAAAATGAGACAGAATTGTGCTGTAGTTTTAATGATTTTTAAAAGCTTTTCATGTTAGAAAATTGGATATGCAAAAGTTATTAACAATTCCTTGGATTAACTTTAAATTTTTCAGATTTTTTTTCAGGAAAGGTCATTCCCATGGCTTCTTTCAGGATGTTTTACACCACCATACATTTTTGCTGCTATTTCCACCTACAGGAAAAATACATTCCCCCAGAATAACGACACTCCCTCAAGAGCCAACTGACAAGTCTCCCTTAAAACACACAGGCACTGCAAATTAGCTAAACTGTCTGTGTTTTACGGGAAAATGCCACATTAATTCCATGAAATCCAGAGACACCACTCAGTATTCACCAACAAATTTCTTTAAGTCACCACTCCGCTAGCCACAAGGAAGAACACATGTTGGATAAACAATAAAGCCCAAGGCATACCCACAGGCTAAACTTCCACTACTGAAATCCCATTCCTTGAAATGCATCCACTCATAAGTCATGAAAACCAATGTGAGGCCCACTCAGATATCCCAACTGTGAAGGCAGGGGAGGCAAATCTGACAGCTGGAAATGGCAGCTGGTTTGACTGTCCCAACTGCCCCATCCGATTCAGCACTCTTTGTTACATCCTCTTTACATTCTGCTCTGAGAGGTCGTATTTGGAAGCAAGAATTTCACAGCCACACCTCAGGCACAAAATACCTTAACTCTTTGTTCAAGCAGCTTCTACCAAACTGGGAGCTATATGACTGTCCCAGCAGCCATGCTTCTGCTGGCAGCCCCAAGGGCCTCATTCTGTGCACATCGCTTGGTGCAAGTTTTCACGCACAGGCTTAACCCAAGGGGGCCACACAAATGCATTAATATTGCCCAAATATCTAGTGCATTATACATGCAAAACACTTTCATCATTCTGAGCTTTAATACTCTATTCAGCCATAAAATTGTCCTTTCTGCTGGAAGAACATGACAGATTAATTTATTCACTAATGACCTTAGAATGAAACAATACTTAATGAACTGTGGATTATATCTCCAATTCTCTATCAAAAATACGAGGGAAGCTTCAGTATACTGCAAGTCTAAATGCAATATAAATACAAGTGACTTATACTGAGCATAATTTACTGATTCTGGGGGGAAGAGCAGGGAAAGTGACATCAACTGGTACCTTTGCAAGTCCCTCTATTAATGTTTGTCATGGGCGTTGAACAGAGGCAGAAGTCAACTAAGACCACACCATAGCAAAACAAACATGAGTCAGAAAAGCAGAGTGGACAACAGGGGGTACCTAGCCACATGCACGGAATCAGAAAGAGACTAAATTAACAGAAGAAATGCTGTGAAGGCTGACTTAGCTATGCAGGGACCACATCAGGTCACTACTTCTGGCACAAGGTTTATTAGTCCTAGCAGTGCAGACTGAGCCCAGAAGAGAAGCTTTGTTCTGCTCTTGGCTTTTTCCCTCTGAGATCTTGAACCCCTTGCAGATTCACAACCTCTCATCACTCAGGTAACACTCCCGAGGTGCATTGGTTCTTAATTAATTTAAGCAAGCAGATTTCCAACATAAGCAGACTCAATCTGCACTGGGTAATTAGCCAGCAAAGTTGTAACTGTAAGGATACTCATCAAGATAAATCTGATACGTCCCCAATCCAATCTTGTGTAGCTCTGCAGAAACAGTAACTTCTTTCTGAAGGAATCAAAAGCAACCACACAAATGCTTCCAGCTTCCACTTAAATGTGTGCTTTTTCTCCATGTATCTCTTCAGAATAATACTCGCTTTGTCTCCCACACAGACCTGAAGAGCAAGAGGTCGCAGCAGTCAAATCCCATTATTTCCCAAGCTAACCTATCTTGCACGAGAACCCCAGGGCTCCAGAATGGTTTTTCCAAAAGAACAGCTAACCCCCTCCCTCAGCGTCTCCTCTCTCCAAAAAGCCAGAATTTGTCTGATGGGGATTCAGTGAGTACTTTTATTTTGACAATAAATAATAAAAAGCAGCCACATCTGCCTACACAGCCCTCAGGAGTCTGACAACATCCTCCAAAACAAATACTGGAACTAGCCCAGCCGAAAACTCAAAAATCTTTCAAGAATGGTAAGTAACTTTGGATTCAACTTACAGGTTTTGAGTTGAACTTTCGTTGTAGATTAATCGGCCCTACACTCAGGAGAAATTTTAATCATTCAAAGTAGAGGCGTAACAATGAAGGCCTCCTCCCCAACCCTGGCAGTATAGACCACAAATCAATATGATCACAAGGGAAGGGCATGGACAAGAGCAGTGCTGTCATTATTTCAGTTTATTCTGGTCTTCAAACAAGTGATAGGACATAACTGCTGAGAGCAGGAACTTGCAAGGCCAGAAAACAGCAGATCTCCCTTGAAAATGCAATTCATCTCTTTCCAAGCTGAACATAACTGTGTTTTCAAACCCAGCCTCTTCAGTAAAGACTACTAAGTTTAGAAGAGCTCTGCTAATTTTGTTTTAATTTTGACATCAGAGCAGCAAGAAGATTATCAGTGCAGGTATCAGCTACTCTTTAGTTACGAAACAGGTCTTGTTCTTAAGTTGTTGTCTCTTATTTTCCCAATGGGTTTAGAAATGGAGAAAGACCAGTACCAATTTTTAAATCCTTGCTCCAACTTTTCAGGCACACAAGGGCCTGACTAACCTTCGATTCCACATACTCTCAACTTCACACCCCTTTCTCATTTCTTTTTCACTACATGCATATCACCTTCATATGCTCTGGAAGAGAGAAGCCCAACCTCAGCCATCCTTTTTCCTCTTACTGCACAGCTTTTGTACAGCCTCAACCACCAACATATACACTATACAATCCCTCCTCAGGACACTTTCCCTAGTATGATTCCACAGCTCTCATCACAGAAGAGATACACACAAAAAATAAAAGTCAAATAGATGCATAAATACTGCAATGGATTTGAATCTTCAGGCATACTCACTCTCCCCTCACCAAAAACTTGCTTGTTCTGAATGCTCATGGCATGGGAGCAGGAATACCAAGAAAACAAAACTAAAAAAGATCCCTCTAGGTATTGTTTCACTTACTTACAGCTGTCCAGCCCTCCCCATTTCAAGGTATCTATTTTTGAATCTCTTCTAATGCATGTTTTGGCAATGGATATTTTCAGGAGGAGACAGGAGAAGGAGGAGAGAAACAAAAATTACTGCGCAGATCAAGTGGAATGAAAGCAAATAAGGAAGAGAATCCTTACTTCAAACACAAACTCTCTAGAAAGGGTTAAAAAATTCTTCACATTTACATATTTTACTAAATTCCAGAAGCATACTTGCAACTTTATTTCATAGCTTCAGATATTTACTGATACAATCACAAATAATATTAATAGAGGGGGAGAGATTTCATAAAACAAATGTTAGTGTAAAAACATTTCTTTAGTTTCAGGCTGTGTTACAAAACCTCATGTTTGTTTCTCAATACTTAGGATTTGCTAAAGCAGTTTTGTTTTTGTGTTGGCACCAGTACTTCAGTGGATGAAGTGAAAGAGTTGCATGATGAATAATAATGAAACCCCTCAAACCAGAATTCTTTGTGTATGGATTTTTTTTTTAACTGCTTTTGTGATTGAAAGTAAGGACTATTAACATGCCACAGGCAACCCCAAATCCTCTGACTATTTTAAAAGGTTTAGAAATACTGGATTCATCCTGCTGCATGAACTGAACACCAGAGTTCACATCACCATGTGAGCAGGAAGCAAAATCAGTCTTGTACAAAGGAGGACACTTGTTTGTTTCTACCACTAAGCTTTTTCTACTACTTGGCTGATACTTTTTATGCTATGCTTTGCAGCATATGTAAAGGGAGTGGGGTAGAAGAGAGAAGGTTTATTCAAAGCAGATACAGCAAGCCAAATAAAATCCAAATACACTTCAGTCTCCTACTAGACACAGAACTAGAAGACAACAGGCAAGTAAGACAGGCTCTGTAAAACCCAAAGTTGGCAGATGTCATGGTAGCTTTCTGACACAATTTATTAAAAATAATATTATATTTGAAGCACAGATTTGGCAGAGGACACGCAGCAGGAAGTATATGGCACAGGAGGCAACATCTAAATCCAAACATATCACTTATGCCCACTGTTGAGAGTGTTGCCTGCAGTCTACCAGACACCCACTGAGCCTAAGTGAATTTTTTCTCATGTCACTGTGCAGAGATACTCAGATGAACAGTGCTTTGTTACACCCATAACCAGCCCTACTACACAGAGAAAAAAAATAAAGCAGTGTGCATTTTCTCAATCCTGTGCTCAGAAGAGACAGACAGACACATGAGCTATAGTTATCAACCTCACTTGACAGTTGCTAGTTTGGCTCAATGAGGCTTACAAGGATTATGATAAATTGAAGCAGCAGCCGTTTGGCCCCTGGTCACCTCCCAAAATATTCTGTAAGACGACACACACAAACAGCAGAAGTCACATTACAGCTGCATTTACTTTTTTTTTTTTAATCACTCAAAGCAGCCTGCAACACCAACAATTGTTACTCACATGGGTGGCTTTTCATATAGATAAACGCTCTCATTCATAAACCCTGCCTTGGGTCTCAAGGTTCACTTCACTCTCCCTCTTTCATTAAGTCTTGTTTCCCTTACTGGCACCCTTCCCAACTATATTACTTCCCTGCACAACCATGCAGTCCTTGGCTTCAATAATATCCCTGACCAAGCTGAAGTTGTACCCCTACCAATCTTAAACCTTTCCCTTAGAGGCTTGGGTGTTCCAGAACTGAAGTTTATTAGGAATTCAAGCCACAGTTAGGTGCTGTTGCATGCAGAAAACGGCAGACCCTGCGAACACGCAGGGGTGAAGCTGCAGAACACACTGCAATATCCACCTCAAGGCCTCTCTGCTTAAGGCCCCTGGGCTGGGGAAAGCTGTTATTTCAAGGAGGTGAGCTGGCAATGTAAGAATGCAGAAGCAGCTAATGGAGCTAGCTCAGATACAACAGCTAATTTTGGCAACGCTCCAACTAAGGGAAAAAACTTGGTGTTTAAAATTTGAGAAGTGGCCTGAATCCAAGATGTTATCAGAACATGAGAAGTTTAGCTATGCAGCCACGAACTCTAAACATATGTGGAAAAAGGATTTAAGCAAACCTAGAATTAGAAAATAACAACATTAAATATGGCAGTAGAACAACTTAAAGTTCTGAGAGCTACTGGCTGAATTTGTTACCTGATCTAATTCTAAAACAAAGACAGGGCAACCACTTATTAAAAAGAACATAGCCTTAAAATGTGCCTTTACAGTACATTTCAATATACACTCACAAGCACATGGCAGACTTCTAGTTCTCACTGTTATGTTCATCAGAGACTAGCAAAAGAAAAAATACAACCAAAAAAAACTGGGGGTGGGAAAGTGGGGAAAGTGCCTCTGGCTTCATTTGCTGTTCATTCAGGCTTTGATTACTATGTTTAGCACGTGAAAAATTCCTCAGTGAAATAGTGGTGAACTACATAATCACAGACTCAAGATGCTTGGCTCACCTCTCTAGAGCACACACTGTCAGACATTTGATTCTTAGCGTACGACAGATTTTGCCTTTATTCATATCCTTGAAACAAATTTAGAGATGTCACATTCTTTCCATTCTTCACCTATGATTTGAGAAGCTGCCTTGATTTCCTGTTGCAGCTGACACTGCCCTTTAAGTGAATGGGCACATTTGATGCAAACTGCAAAGGCAAAGCCAGTCTTAACACCAACAAGCCAAGAAAGTTCATCCTCAGGAAATATCTGTAGCTAGGAAACACCCCTGGATGGTGGAGCCTGAAGTAGGAAAAGCTGCTAGTGGGGGAAGATAAGTAGTTTATTGAGCAAAGGGAATTAATAGGCAAAATTCTTGTCAGGCTGTTTACTTGCAGCTCAGAAATAAAGAAAATTTGTAGATCTCTGCATTAATAAAAATATAGTCATTCTAACATGCTCCTTAGGACATAAAATACACGAGTCCCTTCACGTACATCTTTGATAGATTATATGGAATGGATCCAAATCTATTCAGTGTCTTTGTAGATGATGGTAATATAAATATTGAATGACAAATACAAAACAGAGAAGCATATTAAATCCTGGCTCTGACTGACCTCTCCCTCATATCTTATGACTTCCATGTGATCTCCTTAGAATTTAGTAAAAGCTTGTGCCAAGTTTACAAAAACAGTGCTGCTTGAAGAGTTCAAGATTCTCTCCCTAAGAACCTGGGTTTCTCGCTCTGACCAACTTGTGCATTCACTATCCTTGCCCAAAGATCCCCAGAGAAGTGGGGTGATTCCGAACCACTCATATAAACAGCACTTTCATGTTGCTCTGTGGTTTTGTAGGAAGGCCTGCCCTGGTGGTAACCAACCCTTGACTTGTTTCAGTCAGACACTACTAAGTTTATTGCAGCAGCCCTCAAAATCTTCCAGCACAAGGCAGCAGTGCCCACCATCCAGCGTAACAGCAGCCAAGAGGCTGGATGACAGGAATGACTTAAGTTCCACGTTGTAATCTATGAGCCCCACCTGACTGCTGAACAGAGGAGGTAAGATTCACCATATTGGCTCCTCTCAGTTTTTGAAACACAAATTTAGATAAAGGGCATCAAGCTCATAGAGATTCTCTTCAGAACACTGGTAAGGGCACTTCACTGGACAACAGGATGTGCTGGTTCAGTTCTTATGAGTTCTGAATGATTCATGTATTGTTGATTTAAAAGGTTACTGCTCTCAGCTGTCTTCTCATGACTCTGCCACACTCTAATAAAAAAAGAGAACCTGTTGCAGAAGATTAGGACAAAGCTCAGGGAGGCAACTTCTTACACTGTCTCAGTATAAAACAGGAGATGATGAGTCAGAGTCTGAAGGTTCTATCACAGATATTCCAAGCAAGCCAGAATTGGACATTCATCCAAGTCCCTCTGGGAAGGAGAGATAACTGCTTCCTTTTTTCCATTTGCCAGTTCTATTTAAGCTTTACACCAGGAGAAGGCCTGCATGGAAAAATATACATTTATGCAGTGCCTAGTAAAAGTCTAATGAAGTTCAACCGAGAAAAAGAGTGGGGGGGGAAAAAAACGTAATTCCCAGCTACACTGGACATTGTGTCAACTACAAGCCTTTTCATGCAGATGAAGAAAATATATATTCAGAAATGCTGCAAAAGATGGGCTTCTCCAGGATAAACCTGAACAAGAAGACATTATTCCAGAATCCTAGTATGTAGTACTAGGGCTACATATGAAAGATCTCATAATTCAGATTTTCATACAAAGCATCCTGTTTTCTACAGACTACATAAAAATAATTTTTTGAGCTTATTGGAAGATGAGGGGGTTATCAGCCTTAGTAAAAATACAAGCAATTCTTAAAACTTTATAGCAATCCAGTCCTGTGCCAGACATGAAGGGATAGGAAGTAGAAAACAGGCATGAACAACAGAGCAGAGCCAGTGCTCTCCCCTTCAAACTGTAGGGGAGATCTGTGTCAAGCTGTGTCAGCCACTCCAATGCCAGCCACATGGAGTTTCAGGCAGGACTCAATTAATTTAGTCAAGCATTGGCCCAGCTTCACATCCCTGTTCCCAAATATTGTGTATCACTGCAGCAATACCTCAGAAAAAGGGACCAACACATGATTCACTATGAAGATGGCAAGTGCCTGGCAAAGAAGCACCGTACACGAGAGCAGGAATTTCTCTGCTGCATGGAAATTACACTGCCCATAGGGCACAGAAGCCTCGCCTGCCCAGTAACTCTACTCAATGGGTTAAATCAATTTGCAAACAAGCATCAAAGACTGTAACAGCATGACTGGCTCCTCAGCTCATCCCAGAACACTACAAAAAACAATAGGCAACTGCAGTAGGGTCTGGTATCATTTGAAAAACATCTTCTGGAAGTCCATGTATGCATTTGTTTTAAAAGATGTAAACATAGTCATGAAAGATAAAGTAGCTGTTTGAGTGTGCCTCAATAGGTAAGAGCAATTCCTACTCATGGATTGGGAAGACACCCCAGGATTACCACTCATGTATGTGGGATTTTTGTCTGCTTTTCTTTTATGCCCCAGCAAAACAAAGACAGGGAAACATGTACGTGGCTAAGTGCAAAACTGTGTTGATATCAATGTCTATAAGTGGATATTCAGAGACTGTGAAGCAGCAAGTTTTCCAAAAACTGTATTTGAAAACAGAAGCTCACACAGGGAGAAGGCAGACTCCCACTGAAGACAGGAACTTACCAAGAGAAGAAAGAAAGACCAAGGAGACCATCTTTAGTCAAGCCTTAGATGAAAGAAAATAGGTCCATAATGGGATTTTGAGAGGTGATCTGGTACTGCCCCTGTTTCAAAGCTGGAAGATCCCTATTATTCAGTTGGGACTGATTATACATAACCTATTAAAAGCCATCAGCAATAAACACAAAAACCAACACCATCTACTCCAGTGCTTCAGAATCTTTAAGAGAGATTCTTCTTCACAGTAAACCTTAACCTCAACTTCCTTCTCCACTGCAATTTGAGTTCATTATTACTTGCAATATCCATACTGAACAGACAGACTAGTTCCCTCCCTCTCAAATTTTGTTTTGGTGGGGGGGTTGTTTGGGTTTTTTTTTGGTTTTGTTTAATTTTTTAAAAATTACATATTTATGTCTACTTTCACACCTCTCCTCTAAGCTAAACAGTTCCAATACTTTAACCTTTCTCCATTGGTTATATTATCCAGACCTCTGATCATTGCTCAGCTCTCCCCTGAATTCACCTCAATTAACAAAATGAACTTAGCCCTGTCAGGAAACCGGACACCTTCCAGTTTTGCACAGCACCACTGTACCTCTCCATCTTTATAAGAAAATCTAAAGACAGATGCAACTTTTCCATTCCACTGTAGGAATTATACTTGTTGCTTATTTTTATTACCAAGAGTTTATTTTTTCAATAGAAAAATGCTTGGATTAATTCAAGTAAATGACATCAACTATTCTCACACATCCTCACTTCCCATCTTCCATTTCCCTGTGAAGCACTAATGATTATTCAGAAAAAAAAAATTTAAAATCCCACAAATAACAAAAAAATTTATATGACATGCAAAATCACTTTTAGGGGAACAACTGCTTCAGCGATATTAGGTTTAGGGGTGAGGAAGAAGGCATGCAGACAAATTTTTGGTTTTTGTTAATATAGTATACTACAAATAGGAAAGCATTACCATCATCATTCAAAAACACCAAGGCTTAAAGATGAGAAAAATGTATGTGAAAGAACAGTTAAAGAGACTTACAGGAATAAATCCCACTCACATTCCTGAGTGTGTCAGGTACTTCTAAGTGGTTGTCTAGAGATACTTCCTGAAGTACATTATTTGCAATAACAAGACAAATAGCAAATTCCTAACATGTTACTCAAACTGGGAAAAGGGTGAGAGTTATCTCTTAAGATAAAAGTTATAAACTTGACTGTTCCTTGCTGCTCCTTTCCTCTCCACTCAAAAAAAAAGCCCTGCTTACCAGAATATACATATACACCTAGCCTAGTTTCCTTTATTTTTCTGATGTCTAAGGACTTCCAGGAGAAAGCATTTTAACTTTTGCCACATGCTTCTTATTCTGCTTCATTCTATATTTGACATCTGCAATCTCATAGGAAGTGTCCAAGATAATCAGACTGGCATTTTATGTTCAAACCTCTCCTTTCAGTTACAGCCCATGACAGAGAAAAAAATAAAATCCTTAACTCAGTTCCCTAGGGCAGCCAGACCTATGCAAAATTCCTTTTAACACCTTTAGGACCTATGCAAAATTCCTTTAAAACACCTTTAGGAAAAAAATTAATACAGGTTGCATTGGTGAAGACATTTTCCCATAAATACAGATAGTTATCATGACGTTACTGGTTTTACCACTAGTGTTTTTAAAACTGGAAGAAGAATCCTTTTCATCCTCTCTTCTCCCCTCAGGAAAGTATCTTTGGAATATTAAACACACTTAGTAAGCAGAGAATGAGAAGAGTTAACAGAACATTTATATATGTATGTCTTACCATAATGACTTCTCCACTATTTTGGTCCTGAAAACCTCCTCCTGGTCCAGGTTTACAGTACAGTAGCAATCCCTCATCTTGTTTGGCCCCGGATATGTAGGAAGATTTTTGGCTTCACCTAAGACAAGAAAGAAAAAAAACCAAGAAGATCACATATTAAAACATTATCCACAAATTAGTCATCTGTCAACTTAACACAATGTCAGCAACATGGCTAACACAAAGTATTATATTTTCCTTCTCAAATGTGATGTCTGTATTAAACTTTGCAGCAGTCTCCTGTTTTCATTCCAGCCAGTCCTGACAGTTACCAAGTTCAGAGCTCAGCTAACAACTCAACTGTCTGTTGCATCCAATTTATTTACGTGAATTTGGATGCAGACTATCTCCTTCCATACTCATATTTAGATTTTGATCAGTGTTACCATAAGATAGCAGGAACATCACACAACATAGCAATCAAGCTTTTCAATACAGCCCACTGATTTTATCCTAAAGCCATTGCCAGAACACAGCAAATGAGCTGTGCAGATCACAGCTCCACCACTCTCCACGGATGTGGAGATGGAAAACAGTCACTTTAGTTACAGCCAACAGCCTTAGATCACAAGCTGGACTTCAAAGCACTCTGATGGGATAATTAGCACTTGTGAAGCTGCCAAAGGTCATTGCACAAAGGTACCATGCAAGTCATGAATATTCTTCACAACAAACCTTTGTTTCAAAACTACAGCAAGAAGTAAGTATGTATCCTATATTTAACAACAACAACAAAAAGGACAGGACTGAGGAACTCAGGGTAACCAAAAGACTACCAAACCCGAGAATGAAACAAGACCAAAACCACAGTTTTTCCCTCTACATATCTATTAACAACCAAAGCTGAGCACTGAATTTCCTTGGCTGACTGATAACAATCAAAACTCTCCAACAGGAAACTGGACAATGCCCCTCATGGTTGTGCTAGAGCAACTTAACACTATGTGGATGAGTGATTTAATTCTAAAGACAAAACTCAGACCTAAATGCAAGTCTACAATGCTCATGGTCTTATTTACCATCAGTCCTCCAGTAGCTGGAGATTATTAGCACATACCATGGGAACTAGACCATTCTCTCCTGGTAAAAATACAAGGAACAAAACTAAAACTAAAACTGCACAGACCAAGGGAACACAGGCTTATTTGCCAGTACAGAAGGAAACTCTAAATGATGGAAACAAATATAACTTTCTTTCCAATGTCTGCAGCTCAGCTTAAGTGCACTTTCCTAGACACAGTGTTTCCCAGTCTCCAGCTCCCAAATAGCTTAATACTATTAACAGAATCGCATTGCTTTCTTCAACCCTATCCTAAGTAAAGACATACTTTTTCCTTTTGGCAGATTTGTTCAACAGCAATTTGATGCATGTGCATGTAAATACTGAAGATGTGTAGCAAGGAAATGCTGAGCCAACCTGCATCCTCAGCTATAAAGGAAAGGCACAAAATGACACAGGACTCCATGTCTTCCTGTCTATAATCTCCTTCTGGCACACTGTTCACACGCTTTTGCTAACTGACCCATGGCATGCCCTTGGAAACACCACATATCCACATTTCTCACAAATAGCTTGTATATGGGTGACTGTATGTGCATACGTTTTCTAAAGCTAACCATGCAGCATATATAGAGGCACTAAAAAGGGACTTGAAACTGTTGCTTCACACAGTAATGCCTCACTTAAGAGTTCTTCCAAATAAGTTTGTTCTCTCAGCTCAGCTGATACAACTTGATAGCATTCTTCCCACTTCCTTCAGAGTTGTGAGACATTGCATCAAAAAAAGCTGTCTCCACTGTAATTTGAAGGTGTGACTGGAACATCTGTTGGTGCGCCCAATGTGGTGTTAAACTATTGCTAACACTTCAGCTTAGTTTAACTGCAGCAGCTCTAGACAAAAATATACTGAGGAGTATTGATGGCTTGCTCAGTCTACATTGAAGTCTATCCTGCCATACCAAACCTTTGAGTTTTATTCTTGTTAGTCTGAGTTCAAGGAAGTTACAAATCAAATACACCATTCTCACAGACTGAGGCCTCCAAGTCTGTCTCCTCTCCCCAAGCATTCAAATTTCTATTAATTTTTCTCACATCAAAGTCACATGAAACCAGACTCTTTTCTGGATAACTGGGTACAGTTCCCCAAAGAGACGGAGTGTCAACAGGAAGCGTTTCAATAGCAGACTGATAAGGAAGTCTTCCTCCGGGGCTGGCACACTGTTCTCACGGTTCTTCCAAGAGAAAGACATGAAATTTTTCAAGCTCAAAATCAAACCAAAATAATATCACAGCTTCCCTTTTTCTGCACTCTTCCATTTCCTACTTCAAGATTAATGCATCACATGAAACCAAATCTCAATATTTCACGTTGATTTCCTTTTTTTGATATGTACAATACTCACTTAAGCGCTTAAAGTTAATCGTTATGTCAAGTACTCTGTAAGAACCACATTTGAAAACTCAGTTCTCTTCTTTGTTAAAAGACTTACAATAGGAAAGCCCACAATATTGAAATATAAATGCAGTGTGAAGGCACCATCTAGCATCACTAGAAAATGGCTGCCTGCACAGTCTGCAGAGCAAATTAAAGGTCACCCACCATCACAGTGTTAGAAAGTGCACAGAGGGAAGATAGAGGGAGAAGACATTTACAGTAATTTCTTTCTTCAAAATGGAAAAAGACCCTGAAAAACCACAGAGACTAGAACAAGGGATTAATTGACCAACCCAATACATTAATCATGTTACTGACTTGAGTAGCTTACAAAAAAAAAAAAAATACCATTTCTTCCCAACACCGGCAGTAGCCAATGCCTATTTAGATTCCTCCAGCACTGAGCAGTTGAGAAAGAAAAATTTATCAAGCTTTCAAGCATAGCTAAAGACTCAGCTCTCTAGCCAGACATTTTATGTCAACAAACGCGCTCTGTTAGAGCTTCAGTTGCTCTTTAGATTCCTCCAACACAAAAAAGTTCCCTCTGTGGCACTGTTTTGCCATCTACAAGGAAGCTGAACAATTTGATCAGTATTTTTTTGGTTTTGCTACTACTGAAATGAAAAAAAAAAAAAGCCCTGAATACATGATATAGTAATTTCCATTTTCTCAAAAAACAGCTGATGAGATCAATTATTTTGGGTAAGAATTTAATCACTTAACCTATCTGTATAGAAGAGGCATCGTCATCAATTGCATTTTCAAAAGCCAACTCCACTTTTTTACCCTCCTCTTCATCTTTATGAAGTACCTGTACCCTGGAGAACATGGAGAGGGTTTGCAGATGAAAGGTCAATACACTCGCCTTCAAAACCTTCATTTTTCCACTTCCACTAAGAAGAAATGGAATGTTGCTTAAGATGTCTAAGACCTTGACAATTTAGACTACACAAGCACTTTGTTTTGGAGCATAAGGCTTCCATTTGGAGCAACAGTAGCAGAATAATCTGTTCAAGTTTGCAATAGCTTTTCCCTCTATCCCTGCACTTCTAATGTACATGGGTCCTAATTTAACTGTGTGCCGAACTCAATTTAGCACTAAGTACTTAAACCTAGCAAAGCTGATTTCAGCTACGGAAAAGTTAACATTAGGTATTTTGGAAAAGTCTTAAAAAATAGACTATACAATTCTGAATATGTCACTGGCTTGCTATCTTGTCCCCATGAATTACTACAGGGTTGCTACAGTTCAAAAATGGATTACCACGGCAGCACAGATAGCTTAGCCTGAGCCAGGCACAGAGAATGCAACAAGCTGGAAAAAGATGAAGGAAAAACTCAAAACTGTATTAATCTTCCTTGTTCTTTCCAATATTGCATATTCCTGCCCTGCTAAAACACTGGCAATAACAGGAAAGCAAGTAAAAAGGGCTCTCCTGCACATATAGCATGGAAGGCCACTGGGAGCATAACTGGTAAGACCTAAAAAAACTTTGAAAATGCTTCTAGGAATAAACAAATATATACATACATTTCCTTAAGGTTTTGCCACTTGAATTTTTTTGAAGCATCTCGTATTTTTAATTGAATTTAGACACTTGCCATTGTGTTATTTTTGCTTCTAACATATTTCTCCAGAGGCAACTTTCTGAAAAGTAAAGAATGTATGACAGCCAGGTATTATTTCTGCCTTTTGCAACCAACTTCCTGTTCTTGTGCTGCCAAATACTGGATCACCAGCACACATCTGCCAATCTGAATGCATTAAGGAAGACTGTAATTCATTAACAAACTTAGCTTGCTGTTTTCTAGCAGCAACATATTTGACCAAGTTGGCATGAGAGAACCATTTCTCAAACTGTTTCAGAAAACAAACAAGCAAACAGAAACCTACCTCCAAAAAATAAATCCAATAAAAGCAGCTGAGCTTTCAATGCCAGAGCATTTGACTTCAGGGAGCATTCTGAAAGGCTTGAGTACAAAAACAAAATACCTAAAATCTGAAAAGGGCATCGTATCCAAACCCACAACAATCCACTTTGTTTCTGCTACAGTCAGGAGCACACTCTCCAGAGAAGCTTGTAGGGAAGCATTTCAAGAACAAGAACAGAGCAGCAATGTATGTTAAGAATGAAAAGCTTCTCCTGTTCTTCTTTAAGCTTTCTATCTCAATAGAGATGCTGGAAATCTTCAAAAATTATCTATAGCACTCCTTTCAAGTTTTCTTTCTTCTGAAAAAGCATTGCTTGAACATCCACAGATCAAGAAAAAATGGAAAAAGGAAAATGCGTGGAAGAGCTCTGAGTATCACCATTTATGCTTAAAAAGCTACTCACAAAATTCAGCATTTATGTAAAATATCAAGATGCCAGCAAGTTTCTAATTAATACTTAATTTTACTTAAAACAGAACTGTAATACCACTCAATGTTGATTAAAACACACAGAAATACCTAGAATTTCATGCCTATGCACTTAATTTAAACTGAACAGAAACAGTTGCATTTATGTTGAATGCTGAGAAAGCAGTTCATTTTCTTGGAAATGAAAGATCATCTTTTTTGTAGATGAGATGGGGACTAGGGGAGAGATATGACTGCAATACCTCAGGAAGAATATACTGAGAAAATAGACCCTTTTAGTATTGAAATGGTCCCAGTTGAAAAACTTCAATTCATATTAGAAACCAATTTTGTTACCGAACAGCTAATGTGATAATTATATGACATTAATATAATGTTTGAAAGCAGAATAGATTGTTACATTTGTATATAATTCCTATATATAGATATACTGTGTGTATCTCTTAGAAAAGAAAGTTCGAATTCATTTTTGCTTTTCCAAATAGAAAATACCAATAAAATAAATTTTGGAAGTGAAGTTCCAAGAACCGGTGTACCCAACATGCAGCTATGGAGCTATGTAAGTAGCTTAGTGCTCTTTTGCACTTCTGTAGTAAAATAAAAACAATAAATACTTCCTAAGCAATACATGCTAAGTGTCAAAATGTTCTTTTCCCTCCACTTCTGTGTATAATTCTCACAGCCTGAATATAAGAAAAACACGTGAAAATCAAATATCTAATAAAGAAAACTGATATATTAAAAATATTATTTCTTTTAAAACAAATATGGCTAGAAACACTACTTGTCCAACAATCTCTCTTTGCCTTGACCATTGGCATTTATGTATACACACATACACAACTTCCTTCTCATGGAGAGACAGATTGCATTAGATTTCTAAACCAGGTCAAAAATAGCCATCTGTGAACAGATTTTGATGATCTGGAAAATAAGATTTTTAGATGACCTGTTCTTAATCTAAAAGCCCTTGCCTGCAAGCCTCTTTCCACATGAAGTGGTCATCGCATTTTAAGTCTCAGGGAAAGCACTCCCTCAACGAAACAATACTGAACACTTGAGCATTAGCAACAACCCCCGAGCAGCTCAATACCACGGCCTCGATACCACAGCGTTGCTTTAGCCATCAAGGAAAGCACAACTACAACTTTTTAGACAATAGTATCATGTGGAAACCCTCTTGGCTTTAGAGAAAGAGCATCAACCCCAAATCTTCTGGCATGAAACTGAAGACCAGCACCAGGTGATACCTCTATCCACAGCCTAGTGATGGGAACATTTGGCATCTGTTAAAATCCCATCTGCAAAATCCACTTTGCCAGTACACCCAGTGCCACACTGCTATACTACCTCCTTTCCCCCCCACATGAATTAACTTATTCTGCACCAGTTAGGAACTTTCATACAGATCCCTCCTCTGATCTGGAGCCTGTTCTGGCACAGCAAACTCGCCTTTCTGTCCACTGTAACAATTGCTAAGTCTAATCAGCCACAGCCTGCATGGTGAACAGACTCAGACCTATCACTCAGAATGGCAAGTAGCCAAACTCTTTTTCCTATACACATGTGATCAGACATTCCAGTTCCCCTTTTGCAGCCCTGAAAGTCCAACAAACTGTCCATATACCTTGCTTTATTTTTCTGGGTGTAACAGAAGCAGCTGAGGATATTTTCACTGGAGAGCAATGAGAAGCTGCAGGCTGACAGTCTTACTTTTCTTGTAAGAAGAATGAACACAGAGAATGCTCAAAAGATCTTGTCATGATCTTAAGTACTTAAGTGCTTACAGCACAAGGGCTGTTAATCAAATCCCAGGGCTGAGAGGAAAGATGCCCATAAAGCAAGTTTCACGAGAGCTGCTGGCAAAATTAAGATTTTAGTTTGTACAAGAGGAGAAGCATAATTCTCCTCAACTCTTTAATAACTGGTTGCACGCTACTTGCCAATATTGTGGTCAACAGCAGGCATCAGGTTTCTTTAAAGATCCCCCTAGAATAGTAACTTAATCACACAAAAAATACACAGTCCAGCTGCTTTTTAACAAAACTGAAGCTATTCTGCATAAAAGGACACTTTAAAGATACTATTTTAAAGTAAAATGCTACAGGAAAACTGAATTAAAATGTGATTGCTTTGATTTTTTTTTCATATTTCTGCAGAAAAACCAATGAATTAGCTAGACTGTCTCTTTATCTGTGTTGATACAAAGTTAGACTCAGTTCCACATATATATTATTTTTCAATCCAACTTGTGTTTTGAAGACGGTACTTTGCATCAAGACATCTCATGCAACTTCCCAGCTGCATTTGGTAGAGACTCGTGAGGTTTTTCCTACCAGTTTCAGTACTGTATGGATTGACTACAGGTTCTTCTGTAGCCTCTGAATTGTGACCCTTGTTTAGATTGTGGCTTGTGCAGCTCTCGGTAGGTTTTTTGTTTTTGTTCTGAGGTGGGGCGTTTGTGAGGGGGAGTTGTTTGGTTTGGTGGTAGTTGTTTTTTAAAAAAGAAAATCATCTTCCTAAAGCTATAAAAGACCTTCTCTCAGCAAAGTTTAAGTCACTGAACATCTGTTGGGGGAGGCCATGAGGGAGAGATTCAGGCTGCAGGAGGGGCAGAATAGCTGAGAGGAAGTAACTTTAAACAGGCTATTCCATCATGGAGCTGCACTGAGCAAACTGCAAGCAATTTCAGCTATTTTTAGAAAAACAGTATGACACAGGAAATACAAGCAAATGATTTACAACATCAAACAACAAAATCTAACAACAATTCAAGTGTTCCCTTTTGAGAGCCTCTGTATTCTAGGATAATTTAAGATTGTTGCTCTGTAGTAAGGAACCTAGTCATTGCTAAGGAACGAAAGTAGTGTTCTCAAAACCATCAGCATAAGCAAAAAGAAATGTCAGTGGAAATAAGTATTTTACTTTCATTTATATTATTCACAGACAAACCAAAATTTGCCTCACAAAAAAATAAGAAAAAGGACAATTTTAATCCATGTATATCCCATTTTTAAATTATAGATCAAAAAGCTACAGCTGTCTGGAAAAACCAACAAAACACAAGCAATGAAAAAGGAATAATGCCCTCTCCTACACGCACTAACCACTTCTACCACAACAAGCAACACCAAAAATTTTTAGAGTAGAGTAACATGAAAAGTACAAATCTGCCAAAGGCTGTGTTGTGCTTGGATTAAAAACTACTAACCAAAAGGAATAATTGCTGAAAAGCCTAAGCTTTACAGGTACTGTTAAGAAACCATAACTGTTTCCTCTAATGATTCCGCTGTCCACAATGGCTCTTGCTTTAGAATTATATATTTAGAAACACCTTCGCCAAGCAGAGTCTCACAGGATCAAGTTTAGATCAGGTTCAGTTTGGTCCTCTGGCTCCACAGCATTCAAACCAAAATAAAACCTGGCTATTGAGAACTGGGTGATTCTGAGCACAGAAGTTCAAGGTAATCTTGAAAATCATCTAAGATTTAGGAATTCACTGAGAAGAGTGTCTTCCTCCACATTCAGAACACTCTTTCTATTACAAAATTAATCATCATAAGGGAGATAACAAGGTTTTGGTATCTCCTTAACTTGCATTACTTTAGTCTTTCTCCAAAAACAGTGAAAATAGGTACTTTCCTACAGTGAGATCAATTTCTTTTTTCCCATTTAAATATTCCTCATGTGTTTCTTCACACATGACAAGTATCCTCAGCACTAAGGAACAAAACAAAATCCTTCAAGAGATGTGTCATCATAACCAGTTCTCAGTCTACATGCTTATCAATGGGTTTTGAATGAAAAAGGGAAAGCATATCCTTCTAGCTGTAGTCTTAGGCGGCTGACAAATGCTACACTACAAACTCAGTTCTCAGATCAGGACATTACCAAACCCATCCACAATATTTGTTTTAATTTAGTTACCGGGCCTTTATTTACATAGCACTTTTTCCAGTAGAGTGAAACAAAAATAAATTCCACTTGGACATTACTGAGGTTGGTGCCTTCTATGATTATAGGTGACTTTAAAAAAATTATTTCACTGTTGAATAGTCTGCATTGCACAGATGCATGACAACAATGCACAAGGACTTACATAAATTATGCTAATTTCTTGTTGCCAGCTTGCAGTTCCGTTTACAAAGCAAAACCAATAGCATCCCCCCCTACGACATTTTAAGGTGCTTAAAAGTATTTAAGCTTGACCATCAAAGCAACCACTTGCCAGCTTGCAGTGCTGTGCAGCTAAACTCCTACATCTGCAGATGCAAAGATACTCTGCAACTGATCTACAAACCTGTTGATTTCTTCACCAAAAGTAAGAGGACAACACGCCTCTACTCTGAAGCCAAACTGCCTTCACTACTGCCACCACACAGTTTGGCCCAAGAATTTCTAGAAGCAGCTACTTCCAGAACACCCATACACTGACAGAACTGGACCACCATCATGCAAGAACCTACTAAACATTCCATTTATCATGTCAGCAGGCTTACTACACAAGTATCTGTCTTTTCAAAAATCTCATCAGCACAGGATTCCTGGCTCCTTATCAAAATAAAATTTTCACTTAGAAAATACAGATCAAGACAAAGTGACCTAAATATAGGGAGGAAATGACAATTGTAGCTACCACTGTCTTAAGCCTTGGAAAGTTTTCGAGTTGCAAACTAAGAGTGTATGAGATTATTTTTAGAATAAGCTGTAAAGTTCAACCCACAAATCTAGAGCAGTATATGGGACTTGACTGACCAGCACTGAGCAAAATGAACTGTAAGAAACAAACAAGAAGTCCCCCATCCAATTTCCCAGTGTCCCAGGTGGTGGCTGCAGGAAGAATCTTTCAAGGAAATGAAGTTCGCATGCACAAACACCTAAGCATTTACTTGTTCTTGCTTCATCTGCAGTCACAGAATCAGGTCCTCATCTCACAGTACATAAGACCCAATATACTCACCTCTGCACAAAGTAACTGCCAAAATACACAATCATGTTGTCTTTCAGGGGAAGCCAATGCAGCAGGATTAAACAAACTTCAAATCAGCACAGGTCTGTTCTGTTCCAGCGGATATTCTCACAGAAATAAAGACAAGACTCAAAATTAAATTTTGGTTGTAGCAAATCACCTAGAGGCTGAATATTTTTCAAATCTGGCAATGTCTTTTGGAAGCTGGGTATTCCCAATGAGCTGCTCACCTACATCCACAAAATTCACCCAAAGCTGAATTTTAGCATCTCTCTTTAGTCACCTCATGCATCTGTCTCACACAGAATGAAAGGAAAACTAACACTGTGAACTAGTATTCATAGTGACTGTGAGTGTCTGATACCTGTGAGAATCAGCTGAAAATTGGAGACAGAACAAGACCACCAGAAAAAGCCTCACAAAAAACCACGAAACACCACTGTTTGGACTTTGTCTATAGACAATCTCATTTTCTACCACACTGGTCTGCACCTCCACCTACTCCATGAGCATTTTCCTGTCAAAACACTGTTAACAACTTACAACATGAAAAATGAAGCTGTTCATAAGAACCAGAATCAAAGTTTCATGTGGAACAATAATTCATCTTTCCTTCTATTCAGGTTTTCATCTATAAACTATGACAGTTTACAACCATTTATTTCAGCAACTTCCAGTTCTTTACCGTGTCATAACCCTAATTTGCTCTCAAGGCACAAACCAGACATAACTCCTGGAGATATTAATAAGATGCAATATTTTGCACAATTTAGACGCCTGCAATAACATCTACTGTTGGCAGATTCTGGTTTAAGAGGATTCGGGCCATGAACATAACATATTTTCTGAATCATAATTTGCTGTCCATTGACTAGATATGGAGCTTAGCCAGCTAACAGCAACGTCTGGGTTATGTGCTTACAACCACTGTATATATTTTCCCCTCTCTTCCTACTTCTGATCTAGCCACCACACATTTTCTGCATTAGTTTGTCTTTCAAACTGCTACTTCCCACAATGAACCATCACCCCTAAAATCTTCTAGTACCAAGATAAAGAACTTCAAGAGCCTACATAACAGCATATCACATAGTAGGGACTGGAAACTGCTATTGTCCTAAAGTTGTTTGAAACCTCCATTAAATCTTGGCTCCATCAAACGCTTCCAGGTACAGATAATTCAGCAAGAAGAGTTTCTGCCTTAAATACTTAAAGTCTGATTCAAGCACCATGATAGTAAGCCATCTATGTTAACAATTTTTTTTATTACCACTGCTTTTATAAATCTATAGGCTTCACAAAGTTCAAGCTACTACTGCATTTGCAGTAGTAGTTTTTGTTCTTAACAGCATAATGAAAGAAGCCAAGTTTAAGCAAGATGCATTTCAGCACATGGAGTTACTTCAAATTCACCTGCCTTATAGACAAGTCTTTGCTGGTTACTATGATTCCCAAATTTAATATGCTAATTTCAGTGGAACTCCAATAATGTCAGTTACCATGACTATAAAATATTTTTCAATATAATGATGCTGCTAAACTCAAACTGCAAGCAGTGGGGGAGCATGTAACGGGTAAGCAGGCATCAACCTGTGGTGTAATTTATTTTTTAAACAAGATTTCAAACAGTGACTAATCTGATTGCCCAGAGAAGGGGAACATCACATGAATCCTGGCCTGAGGAACGAACCTAACGAAGAAAGCATGACTCATTGTGCAGGCAATGTGATGAGAACCAAATGCTTGATTATCCAACTTCAGTAACTATGGGAAGAGAAAACACATTTACTTCTTCACTCCTCAGCACAGAGTATAGATAACACAGGCACAACACTACAGAAAAACAAGCAAGAAGCTGAATATAGTCATTCATTTACAAGCAACGATCAAAAGTACATACTTCAGAAGTTTGTATAGCTGTGTGCTCCAAAAACACATCAACTTGATATAAGCAGTTGAGATTTTGAAGAAACATCTAAGCCAAAATTACAATATTCCCCTGCAATTTCCACAAACATTCATATGATTAAAATTTGTATTTACAGGAAAATGTATAACTTTGCATGAACTGTCTGCAATCCTGTTGGGGTTTTATGCAAAGTATAAAGTAGGTATTAAAAATGGAAAGTGACCTACTTTCCTTTTCTAAATTATGCAAAGCATTAATATAATGAAACTCAATTGATGTTAGTTTTCTTTCAGTCTTCTGGTTTCAGTTTACGAGTTAGTCATATCAGCTGCAGGAAAGGGTGCAGTCACACTGATGGTGAAGTATTCGTGAAGTGTTAAATATTTTGCATACTTACTACTAGTGACAAAGCAGAAATAATTTGTCTATGCAGAAATGAAGGCATTCAAAAACATGAACAAGAGGAATACCTGGCAACCAATCCAAAATACATTCACAAAGTTCTACTTTTATATGCATCTTCAGTTTCATAATTCTGTCTAACACGGCACAAACCTACTCTGACTTTGCCTCAGTAGCAGAGGTCCAGCGGTACTGAGAGCTGTACCAACAAAGAAGACATTCTCTTCTTTAAAATGCTTAAGCCTAAACACATATTCATACATGGTAAGGGAGGATTCAGCTTTAAAAACGGAAGGGCAGATAAAGGATATTTGACAGGATGGAAGTATAAAGGCACTCCTAAACATAATGCAATACAAACGATATACTGAAATGTGCTGTTAATCTTAATTTAGAAGTCTTATTCTGAAAACTTTGCCAAATCAAACCAAGATCCAACTTCACAGTCTTTGCGCCAACACAGCTAGTTGGTGGCAGTGGCTTGCTTTCATGACACACATGTGGAGAAGGCACTGCAACCAAGCTTATTCCTCAGCCCCATGACCTAAAAGGACAACACACATTTAAGTAAATTTAAACTGACAGTTTTGAATCACAGTTATATGGTGCAACTACTCAGTCATCAAAAGCCCAAAATACACAAAACCTTGGTTGACTCTGTCATCAGCAGTTTACAGAACACATCAACCAGGCAAAAAGTGATAATTTACCCACACACATTAACTTACAGTTCATCTTTTTCAGAGCCCAACAGAAGTGAGAAAATCATGTTTTTCTTGCTGATACAGCATGTACTAGTTTTATCTCAACTCCAAAAATAAAAAGCCATAAATCCTTTCATATTTATTGAGGGTCACATGAAGCTATGCTACCACATGCAGCCAGTGTCAATCGGTATCTAAAGGCCAAACTATACATGTGCAATATCAAGTTGTCTTGAAATAATCTCCTCAAACCCCTGTGCAAATTCATGGCTTGCAAAAGAACAGGAGACTGAAGTCAGGGAATGCTTTTGATAATCATGTGTAAAATGAAGTCGATTTCTGGATTATATCACACACTTTCACAGACTGTAAGGAGGTTCTTCACAGACATTTACAATAACCAGCTGCAAAAGCTAAGGCGCGTAAATAGACATGCCTATCCACAGACTATTTGTTGGATAAAAATATTCCTTTTTTTTACCTTTTAGGGTAGAACACAAGTTATATAGAGTAGATGGACACAAATCCATGTGCACACTGTAGTCAGTACTTTTAATGCTGTGGGATGGGGATGAATACGCCAGATATTTGGCTACCAAAACAAACTAATGCTTCTTTGCAGAGATCACCCAAGAATGGCAAGTCATTCATTCAGCTTCAGTTAACCCCTTTCTTATTTCATGTGGTTTCAAAAACGGTCCTTTTTTTTCTCTTTACAAAGCAATACCACGCAGCAGAGCTATTCTGTGCCGGAAGTTTCCATCACCATGCAAGAAGCTGGCTCTTTTGGTTGAAAACCTGGATTTCATCCCCATTCCACTGCAGACTCCATAGTGCATAGCAAGTCACACAGCAAACTTCCTTGGTCAAACTCCATCCCTCTCTAGTACTTCATTATCAAAATGCAACTTCAGATCCCTCAGATGAGACTACACTGGAGCAATGCATTACAGTATTTGCTAATGCAACTGCATGAGAGATTGCAGAAGCTGCATCCGAGGGCCAGCAAAGCCATCCCAGCCTGAGCCACCTGCCGTACACCAAAGAACCCTCCTGTGCAGCATGTCAAGATCAACATTTTGGTCTGGAAAGCCTCTTGCCTGCTGTCCTAACAGAGCAAGGTGGGAAATCAAACACAAAGCAGAATTTACCAACGCAGAGCAAGAGAAGACAAAGCACCTGGTCCTTTTAACAAACAGGTAAGACAAACAGCTCCCAGTAACCATGACAGGAAATATCTTATTGTTAGCAGTGTATACTTCCAGCAGTGCTGTCACATCCATACACAGGAAAAAAAAATGGCTCCCAAGGGCTTTATTGTGGAAAGAACACCAATCTAGGCATGAAAAAGGTACTATAACTGTTGCAAAAAAAACCTGGCAGAAAAATGCCTCATGACAGAAATTACTTTGATAGGAAAGACACTCTTCATGGGAATCTACCTGAGGTACTCCATACCAAAACAGAAGGGCAGAGGAACTCCCAAGTGGAGAAAGGGTACATAACACACAACAGAAGCATAGAGTAACACGGACATAAGCCCAACAACAGTTCCCACTAAGGCAAAGTTCACCTCTACGTACTCCAGCACTGTTATATCCCAAATAACCATGCTGCTGCCAGCTATGAAGTTAAGGGATCCAAAGAAATACATTTTCTTCCCATCTTCCCAAGATGAACCATTTGTGAATAGGAATGTTAATTATTTCAAAAGATGTGCAGTCAGAACTGATCTCTTCTATACTGTAGATTTTTAAATAGTGGGAGTTTCTGCAAAAGAAATCACTTGTTTCTTATTACCAGCTCTAACTTGTTCTTGAAATTAATATACTTGCATTATAAATTCAGAAGTGAGACAGTGGGTATATCTGCAAGTAGGAAAACAAATGCAAGTTTGCTATTCAACCAAAGAAACTGCCTATAAAGCTCAGCAAAAATATCAGTCTTTAAAAGAAACATCTACGTAGGTTACAATATTCTGGATCACTGTTATTTGCTTATTTCTTGAGAAATCTTATAGTTATCAATCAAAGCCTCTCTCCTTTGAAAGGCACATAGGTTTCTGTACCACTGTGTTCTTAGCATACATAAGATATTCCTCCAGAGAAACAGAAAACACTGTTTAATAGCGTAAGTTTGGTAGGAAAGCTCAAAAGCAAGTATAACTGATTTTCAACTGAATTGCAAGTCAGTGTCATACTTTCCTGAATTCCAATACTGTGTCATTCTGTGTCAGAAGACAAGACTTGAAAGGGGATTTTTAAGCAGAGAGCAGCAATGTCCTCACCTGTTTCAGTAACACTGCAGCTTCACAGCCATTTGAACCCACAACAGGCCAGCTGACTGCTCACTGCCCATCTTCCCCCACAAGGTGCAAACACACGTTCACATGCTACACAAATCCATTATGCAGAAGAGATCACATCAGCTCAGAACAGATCTTGTGCAGCCATTAGCTCTGAGCTGTAGAGGTTTCTGATGGATCCACACTACAGACTTTTGCCTTGTTGCAAGAAATGGGGCAGCAATGAGAGTGAACAGGACAGGGCTTGTGCAATCACATGGCACTGGACACGTATTTCATACAGGTTTATGGGATGCACGCTCCTGCAAGATCTGAGGCTGCAATCTCAAGCACTTGAACTACAGGCTCATTTTTCATGGCGACTCTTGCTAGTGTTGTTCTATAATGCCATTAACCTAAAGACTCAAGCAAAAGCAACAAAGTCTCTGACAAAAAGAATCTGCACTACTTACAGGAAGATCCAGTTCAATTCATCATCATTCAACTCTATACTCCCTGACCACACTTAATGCTCTCTGCTGGTTAGCCTCTCCACTCTCTTTACTGTTCAGCCCTTTGAAAAAAAACCTATTCATTCAATCTGCAAAGTTTTCCAGACCTAAAGAAGTATTTCCCTTTGATTTTGATAGAAAGCAGTGAAGAAAGCCAATCTGTGTAAAACAGTACTAAATCTTGGCCACTCTGCAATGCTTCAGCTCAAATAAACCAATTTAAACTTTTTTCCAAGGCATTCTTTGACAGTCAACTTCTCTACTTTCATTTATCCTTCCCTTTATTCAGTTGAATCACCACGGTGATTGAAGCTTATACTGTACATCATCTCCACGAGGTTTCTCGCTCCTTACCAAAACGAAGTCTAAAACACAATCCTAAAACACAGTCAAGAAACCCACAAGGTAATCAGTTATGCAAGTGCACCTATACTCACCCATCAGTAACACTTATTCTCCATCAGAGAATTAAATATTTTCCCCAAAATGGTGTTACCCGCTGATGCACGTGTTACCTCTAATTCCATACAACTGCATACTGCCAGCTGAAGAGGCCGGGTCCCTGGCTCTCCATCTCCAGTGCTTTCCCTGAGGTCACGTACAGCTATTGCCCCCGCTGGCTCAGCACACTGAGGATGGCATGGTGTGGCCATGAGCTAGTTTTTACAGCAGGTTGTCAGCTCCCCAGCTGCCTGCCAGCCACCGCAGTCGAGGGCAGGAGCTGCAATAACAGCCCCTCTACAAACAGCCCCTCTACAAGACAATGCACATCTATAGCAAGTGAAGTGTGTCCAATTAACACTGATCTCTCCAGCTGTATTCAAACCCAGAGATGGAGGAGACATATCAGAATCACTGCTTTACCAAACTCATTACAGTTCCTACTGCAAAAACCACATTTCCCCTCCTAGCCAGCACAGTCATTCCCTGTGATGCACATGCAAACTGAAGGTAAGCAGACCTATTAGATTTTATTTAAAAAACTGTCTTGAAATTATTCACAACAGCTGTTTCCTCTTCAAGCTAGTGGAAAACAGATGGCAACATAACAAGAGCGAGATAATTTTAAAAATTAACTCTAAAACATGACACTTGTACAGGATGTCTTCCACTCATGCATCTCCAAATGGGATAGTAAAAATAAATTGATGCCAAATGTCATTTTGCTAGTACAATATAGCATAATTAACGTATCAAGAAGAAGGGCAGAACAAAGAATACTTCAAATTGCACAGAAAAACTGCATGTTGTGTAGAACACAAAGCTGTTGCTGTAGATTCCCTACAAAATGACTGAGAACATTGTTTATCTCCTCTCAAACACCTACGAAGCCTGACAGCATCAAGACACCTACAAAGCATCAAGATAGTGCAATTACAGGTGTGGAGAATAGGCGTGTATACTTTTAATAATCATTAGCAACTCTGGTCAAGATTCATATGGGTGGAAAACAGCAAGGAAAATATTTAAAGTCATACTAATTATCTCTGTGAACATAATGAGGGGATTTAGTTTGTGTCAGTCTGGTTCAACTGCAGCCCATCAACTGCATTTCATGCATATTCCATCCGCTTAAGAGTAGAATTTAAGAAACTATAAATACACCACTGTAACAGTTTAAACACATATTGAGGGAGACCATGTGTTACTGAGCTACCACATGTTGAAACAATTCCTACCAAAACATCAGCATTTATGGACAGACAGCAATGAATCCTCAATCAGTTATGCTTCTACAGGACCAATTTAGAGATGAAGGAAAAATTTTGGACAAACGAAAGCCATGCTTCTGACCACCTACTTTAAGAAAACAGTTTAGGGTAAGTGGCTATCTTCTTTTTCTAATATGCTTAGCACTGAAATGCAGTATGCAACAGACCCCTGAACTACCAGCTCAGGTTTCAGGATCTACCAATGCCTCTGAGTCTCAAATTTAGAGTAGTGAAGAAAAAAATGCTACAACACTTCACCATTTTTCTGGGCACACTCCTGGAAGTGACTACTCAAGTCTGGTATACACAGAATTAGAAGGTGCAGCTTTTGTTTTCCTGGCAGAAGAATTTACTTATTTTAAAAGCCAACAAAGTAGTCTCTGCCAATTCAGACAACTTCCCAAACTCCACTGCAGATGTGCCGAGAAATACACTCACTTCTATTCTCCTACTCCATTAACATGCTTGGTATGAGCCTCCACCACCTATTCTGTTAACATTTCTAAAAAACTAGAAAGTAAATAACCAAAGCAGTTAGACAGCAGCTTTACAGTGACAGCAAAATTGGTCCAAAAGAAAACTTGTTTATGCAGATCTGTTCATCCCCCTTCAAAAAAACCTCAAGCATAAAACAAACCACATACATAAACTGTGCCAGATGGTTAGCACATTTAGAAACAGAGATGGTCCTAAAGTAAGCTCTGGATACACTCAACCCTATCATTGACAGCATAACCCAAGCCATAGTCCCTGTGATTCTTCCACCCATCACGTTTATTGCCGTAATTTGAAGCCAATGTGCCTCAAAACAGCAATGCTTGTGGTCAGTAAAGCATATATACAAACTGAAATACTGTTATTCATAATAATATATAGCATACATTAATAAAATACACTGCACACAACCATAACCTGCATAATATATGCTGCAATAATTAAGTAACTGCTATAGATAATATTTTTTTATATTGTATAGTTACGTGTTATAGACATATATGAAAACCCTACACAACTTGCAAGCAACTTTTAACTTTGAAACTCTCTCTGTTCAGCTGACATTTAAAAAACCTTATTTTCATTTCTGACTATTTATTCTGCTGGGTTTTGATACAGCTTTATCTGAGATGAAAAAATTCTCTATTCTCTTTCTACAAGCATAATCAAATATCACACGTTGCTAATCTATTACTAGATCATAAATACATCTGAAGTGTCAAATAGTGAAACTGTTTGGTGTATTGAAGAGCCAAGCAGTGAAAGAGAACAATTACAGCAAAAAAAGACATTTTCTTCCACGCCATTTTATCTTTCTGACTTCCATTCTAAGGGTAGAAGACTGAATTTTGCAACTTGACCACCACATTATTCAGCAAATTTGTGATCTCAAGCAAGACAGCGAAGTCTCTGACATACTCATGTACTCTCTAGCTGTGACTGTATGAATCAACTTCCTCTATTTATGGAAAGTGGGTACTAAATTAACTCTTGCCTTGGCATTTATCATGTACAAGCTTCATTCTCAAATTCACGGGATATCCTCTGTCCGGCACAGTCTGCCATTCCAAGTAAGTTGTGTAACTCCTGCTGGCATGGCTAACCAAAGTTGACACATGTTCATATCACAGAGGTAAAAAACCCAAACCAACAAATCCTTACCGTCTTGTGAAATACAAAACTCACGTAAATGACACCCAGACTGCCATTTCTCATTATCAGACCCACACCCAAACCTGTTCAAACTGTACCTCTTCCATTAGGTCTCTCCCTTTCATAAAGGCAAAGTAGACATAAACACATGTATCAAAAACTTGTCTTGTAGATTAGTGACTGAATTTCCAAATCTCAAACATAAATCCTGCCTCATTTTCTTCAGGAATCAGAAGTCATAAATGCTGCCAGTCAGGCTTACATTTAAATGGAAGGAGATGGGGCACATGCACAGTTGATAACTGCAAAATAACCACCTAAAATAAATCTGCCAAGGAATCCAATTACATCATTAAGCTTTAACCACTTACAGTGTACTTGCAGGAATGAGAAGGACACCCATTTAACAAGCTTCCTTCCTCTTTAACACGCTTCCTTCCTCATCCTTTTGCTCCCGACAGATCCCCATTTCAAATGCTCTACAACAACCACCTATATTATGTGGACTACCTAAAATAAAGTTCTCTCACTTGTTATCATTAAGAGCTGCAAATTACCAACAGCTCACACCCAGGGGAAGATGTTTACTGAATAGAGAGTACAGTTCTGTGGTCTTCCCAGCAGGGAGGAAAAAGCCACTTAACCAGATAAGCCCTTCTTTTAACTTCTCTCCACTTCCACCTCCCTGCTGTACCCTTCAGCTCAAAGGAGCACCTAATCTAATTTAGACAGTGCCAGAATCAACACTGCACTTAAGTGAAAGAACTCATATAAAACTCCAGCACTAACAGTAAAGCCATGCTATAAAGAAACATTCAATAACTTACCGAACACATCTCATGGGTGCTCTCTGCTACTTTGTTTTGGGATATCCTGTACCACTTTCTTTACATAACAGTTGTGAACTTCCTCCCCCCAACCCTGCAACTGCTGTCTCCTTAATCTTTGCTTAACTTGATTGCCTGTCCTATCCCTGCTTACACAAGCAAGATACCTTTAAACATATGGGAATGCTCGATGTCATACAGCAAGGAATTGCTAAACACACCAAGTGCAGACTTTATGTGCATCTTAAGAGAAGATAAAAATCTCTGTGCAATGTGATTATGCAGAAGAAGCCTCAGATACATTTAATAGCACTCCAGTATGTGAATTTACCATTATACGCATTCAGACTACAATTCAAAATATTCTGCATGAGTTATTATTCCCTTTTCAGGAAAGAAGAAAAAAAAATTAACAATGATTGCTTCTAACTCTTTTAACCAGGTAGAACTAAAGAGGAAGACAAGGAACCATATGCCTATCTATAAAACACTGGTCATTACTCTCCCTTTTGTGGAAGGAGCACATTGCAAGTACTGCTGTTATGAGACACATCACTGTCTTTGAAAGCAGCAGGAAACTCGAATGCAAACAAAACAAACCCTTTCATCTTAAGTACAGGTCTGCAGGGAGAACAACTGGTTGAGTTCATAGGCTGATTTCTACACTATCCTCTGTCTGCTGCAAAGACTCCTTCAACACAGTTCCCACAGAAATAACATAGAGAAGTCTCTAAAAAAATCCTTCTGGGGAAAGGGGAGAGAAAAGAGGCAGGAAACAAAGGAAAATTGAACTAATAGGTCTCTTCTGCTGATCAACAGAACACTGCTGACATGATGTAAGGCCAGACTTGACATAGCCTGGAGAGCAGTAAGAGCATGCACCAGAAACTTCACAAAAATCAGACACGGTTTTCAAACCACAGAAAGAGGGAAGAATAATAAATCACTAAAAAATGTCAGAATGAGAGCAAGATATTGGTTAAAGTACACGGATGAATAAAGGCACAAAAACACAGCTGCAAAAGGTTAAAGAGACTTCAAGAGAATTTACTTTCTGTCCATCCCAACAGTGTAATTAGCAATCATTGTAACATACTGTAGCAATAGCTACCTAATACCTAGTACCTCCCACACTTGCCCTTATCCACAAGGAGCTGTGGAAATACCCGCCCATCCAATGCAAGCCACAGTGGCTACAACAATCACAACAGGGGGCCGGCTCCCCTCGCACACAGGATGCGTTTTATTGCCTCAGCCAGTGTTACAAAACATGCAGACCTATTTTCTGTTCTTGCATCTCCACTTCCTCTTTTCACCCTTTACGATTCACACCATGGCTATCCCAGGATCAGGAACTGCAGAAGGTTTTATGTGATTTAAGGCTAGCCCAGACTAGATCTTACCTAAACACGAGTGGTGCCAGGGCGCTGAGCACAGCCTCTCCCCCGGGCCTCGGGGGTGTGGAGGCCTGGGCTCCAGGCCAGCTGTGACACGGTGCAGCTGTGTAAACTCGGAGCAGGCTGCTGGGGAGCGAGCCCTGGGACAAAGCACTGGAGGAGGCCTCCCTGGGCACCCTTCCCCACTTCAGGGCTGCATTCCAGCTCAGACCCTTGGCGCTTGTCAGAGCTCTGCAGGTTTGTCTGCGCCCGGCCACTTGCCTTACCAACCCAAACTCTGCCCTGATGACTTAAGTTCTGGTGTTATCTTGGACCTACTCATCACTACAGAGTTCTCTGGTGGTCACCAGGCTCTTGGTTGACCCTGGCTAACATCATGGAACTGCTCAACCCTTGTTTGGCTATCATACGATTCCTCACCTCACTGGCAAGATCACTGCCCTCCCTGCCTGCTTTGCTGTCACTCTCAACTTCCAGCCTGCCTTTTTTTACCAAGTAATCCACTTTGTGCTCTGTGACAAGTGGAATAGGATAGCCTCACATTAAATTAATCTTTTGTTCCTTCAGTTCTGCTCTAAATATTAATAAAACACACCCTTACACCAGCAGGGCACTGGAGTTCTGTTACTAAGGCCACAAGGATCAGTGGAGTATTTAATCACTGTTATTCAGACCAGGGCAACACTTCTCAAGGCTAGAGCAAAAGGTTATGTTGTAACATAAGTGAACAACAGCTTTTCCAAAAGCAGCAAGAATAAAAAATGCAACTTATTACTAAAGCTATATCAGACTTCTCTACATTGTTTAGACTCCAAACAACTAGAACTGAGGTTATTTGCACAAAACAGTGCTCTACACCAGGACTGAGACCTTGGTAGTGCACTGCTCAAAATTCCATTACTGTAAGCTTACAGAAAGGCAAAAACTGTATTAAACCCTGCAGATCAACAGGGAGAGTCTAACAAGCAGGGGAGGTTGGATACACAGGGGAAAGAGAAGAGAAAGCAACAATTTTGTACCAGTTTCTTAATTATAGCTTCCTCTTTAGCTTCTATTCTTCAGACCCAAATAGAGTACTAAAGCTGTTTTCTGCTAAATTCTTCCTACTCCCCTCAACTGTTTCAGCTAGAACAGGCAACATCAACTCACAAGTCAGCTTGTCCAGCAAATGTCCAGACGTCAGAATTTAAGTATTAGGCAGCCCTTGGCTTTTGACCTTAAATAATTCAATCAAAATTCCCCAAAATCCCAGAGAATAGAAATCAGTATCTTTTCTGATTCTTGTGAGAGATACTTGCTCTAGTACTGCATTTCATTTCTCCAGTACTGGTTATGCCAGGCAGGACTTTCACTGCAAAAGCCCTATCGTGTCAGGAACACACAGAGGGCATTTGACTCCAAGTGCAGACTGACAAGAACAGGATCTTGAAAGGAAGGAAGCAAGACTTGGCTAGGCAGAGAAATAGAATCCTGCTTGTCCTCCCCTGTCCCTTCCCTTGGCAGGGCTCTCTCATCACTCTGGGCAGTGCTTAACCAAAGCCAGTTGATTCCCTCTCCACATATAGCTGGGAGAAGTGCTTGTGAGGCACCTGCAGTCTACATCTCAGCAGGGGGAAGGCACATCACAAATGAAGTAAGCAGGAAGAAAGAAGATTGCCGCAATGGAATAACAATGGCTGGATATATATTCAGGTCCAAGATCCCTGCCACTTCAACAGAATTGCCTTCCAGAAAAATGTAGAATTAGATGGAAATTGGCACCATGACTGGTAAATACCATTTTTCTATCCTGTCCCCCACTTAAGAGAGTCAACTCTGTCTGGAAAAAGGATGGATGATTAAGAATTCCACTGTATGGTAAGGAATGCAGCAAAAGAGCTCAACAACAATGCCAGAGCAGGTTTTGAACTAAACATATGGTTAGGAAACCATGTATTCCACTACAAAACCAGAATACAGATGATGGCAATGATAATAGAATAATTACTCATTACACAAGTACCACCCATCCCATGGGCTGAAAGCAGTATAGTGTTTTTCTTTTAAAAGTAAATATATAATCCTGTAAAGGTAAGAATGTTATGTACACAAAGGGACTCAAGATTACAATGAACAACCCTCATGATGGTAGCCCTCAATTTCAAGTGTTTGACTCTGGAAGCTCACCGGTGCTTAGCAGACATGGGTAAACAATAAAAGCCTTTTAGGCACTGCTTCCAGCTGCCAGGAACATAAAGGAAGATATATATCTGATATCATAATGTCAGAGTGAGACATATATCCAGGCTATTTTACAGGCAGAACAGCAGCTACGTGTTTCAGTGACTTTCCTAAATCAGGCTGTCTTTCAAATAATTAGCATAAAAACTCATTTATCATTAAGGCTAATTAGGCAATTAATGAACTTTAAAAATTACACCTGAGGAGACTGTAAAATTAATTAAGTGGGCCAGGTCAAACTTATTGTCTTTTATCCTGAAGGTTTGGGGCTGAACCAGCCAGTCTGGATTACTAGAAGAATACAAACCAATTTTGTATCACAGTGATTACACTGTCTACAGCTAAGCCGTAACTCCTGATATGATTCTGAAGCCTGGGTATAACTAAAGACCTTTCGGAGGCATCACTAATACCACAGAAAAAGTACAGCAGTATCCTTTTGAGTTAGTTTTAATTTACAAAGGTCTCAACGTCCTTCCCTTCCCCCCAAAAGCTCTCAATCACAGCCCTACAACAGAATTCATGTTAGGCCCCATCAACACCCAACTAAGTGCTCCATTCCTCAAAAGAAATACTTAAACATACTCTTGATAATAAGCTATTTTGTTCCAAAGATTTTACTTGAATGATTGTTGAAAAAAAAATAAATTTAAAATCCTGATTAAAGTAAAGCTAACCCATTGGCTCAAAATCATGTTTAGAAGCTTTATATTGTCGTCATCTTCATCCTATGCTGGCCTATTTTAGTGCTAATCTCATGTTCCCAAAAGAAAACTATCATTCAACAAACAGAAAGCAATGCAATGCAAAGGAAAAAAAAAAAAAAAAAACAAACAAAAAACCCGTAGCACACACTGGCTGGGCCATGGCTTGTCCTTCCCACACCCCCTGCAGCTGTGAAGGCTCAGTACTCCAGCACAGCTGGTTTCAGGTGTACCACAGAGGACAGAGAAGCAACAAACACTGATACTCTAGAAGATAAATACACTGCAAAAATATGTTAGCACTTCACCATGACACTGAAGACACCAAATGTTGTACCTACAACACAACAAAAGCACTGATAAATCACCATCACTGCCTCCTCCACAAGTACAAAGGGAACCAAATTCCTGTCTTTAAGGCACAGCTACAAGATCCTGCCTTGCAACTGACCCCATACTCTGAAGGAAGTAAGTAGAAGCTCCTGTCCACATCTCCACATATTGTGGAGATCTGGAGAGCAACAAGGAATCTAACCTAACCCCATACCCAGTGTTTTCTCACCAAACAAGTAGTGGGTTTTTCAGATCACATTCTGTAGCACCGAGTTAACCCCACACAAGGCCAGAGGAGTTTTGGCATATCTGCCCTCTGGCACTAATTCACAGATATGTAAGCTCTTATTTGGTTCTAAGCCCTTCCTGGATAAGATATTCACGCCTGACCCCATTTCATCCTGCCACTGTGCATGGTCTGTTAAGCAGAGAACCTGCTCCTATATGTTTCCCAATGCAGCGTGCATGGTAGTGGTGAAGTAGGGACCCTTCCTTACAAGCATCTGGTACTTCTGGTTATAGCTCAGTCACCAAACATTAAAAANAAAAAAAAAGAGAAGAGTTTGACACAGTACAACTAAAACTGAATAAGATTCCACTGGACTAGGAGAAAAATACATCTTAAATTCCAGAGATTCATTCTGCACAAAAAAGTGAAGCCCATGTTCAAGAGCATGCAGTACAAGTTACCTCCAGGACTAGATTATCCATTCCCATTACCAGAAGCAGGGCACCAGCATACCAAAAATTTGCAGGTGTTATCAGGAAGCTTTAGTAAAGACAACATTTTCCACCAGACCTTACAGAGACTGGTTACATTTAATACTGAAGCTGGCTTTCAAAGTAATTCAGCTCATTCTTTTTTTCCACTTTCAAACTCACAACTCTCTGGAATACTGTCACAGAATCGGGCATCATAACACACCAATTATCAGCCTATTAGAGTTTCACTTTTACTGAAATTATTTTGCTCTATTGCAACATTTTACATTCCCCCAGGCACTTTTTATTCCCTGTCAAAAATCACAGAATCACCATTCAAAAACAGACAGGCAGGAGTATTGGTCTGAATAAAAAATAGCTTTTTTTCCTCCCTCTCAGGCAATTTTGCTTAGTAGGTACAAAAAATAAAAAAGCCATGAGGGAGTAGGGAGAGGCACACTATCTTGAAATCTAGTTCCTTCCAACTCTAACATGCAACACCAATTTCCAGAAGCCCACTGCAGGCACCACCCCACAGAGCACAGAGGCTGCCTCTACCCATCAGTAGGAGAGGGAAGGGGCAGTAACAGTTCCCCCAGCTTTAGACAGGGCTGAATTTATGACCACTGACCATAAGCCATCATCATCCTTTCTAAGCCATCATCATCTCTGAAGCACTACTCACCTAAGCCTATTCTGCAGCAACTACCTGGAGCTCCTGCCTCCAAGTATTGTACATTGTTAATGGGTACTCTGATGTTCAGAGTGGTCAAGCAGAGTCATCCAAGAGCTGCTGGCCCTCAGCATGCAGCAAAATTAATTACGTGGAACAATCTACAAACACAGGGTAAGAAAAACGTTTACAGAAGTAAGAGTAGTGCTGGTCAACTCCTACCTTACACTTGGAGCAAAATGTGGTTCTTCAGGTATTTTAACAATTTGGAATTTGAATGTTATGTAGCATCAGCCAAAGTCTTAAACATCAAATATCTGCACTATAAATGCGACTACAAGTTTATAAAGAGGAACAGGCCACGGAACATTTGCAGAAATAGCTGATGGGTCCTTTCTGCTTATTTACCAGGGAATACTTCACACAAAACTCAGAACTTGAACGTTATGTTCTTGGAGGTAAAATGCAACTTATCCTTTCAGGAACTGAACTAATAGGTAATGAACCAGTGCTGCAGGGATACGTGGTCTGAAGGAAGTCTCTTAGGACCAGACTTGGTGTAGGCTACTGAGAATTTGCATAGATCAAGACGAGGACCTTTCTCAAAAAAAAAAAAAAAATTTACACACAAAATTTACAGGAACACAGCTCCTCTGACTTGAGCAGAGCAGGTGCAAGTTTTCTAGGACCTTTACTGCATCTCTGAAACAGGGCATAATACAGTCTAATAGCAACAATAATCACCTCCAGACCAAAATGGCTTTGGGGTTTACCAAATTCTCAGCCACACTGAGCAGTACGGTTGCTTTTATATAAGTGCAGAAGACGTGAGAACCTTGAGAAAGGTTCTGTACACACAATAACCTGCTGAAAGACACACAACTGCTGGAGTTTCACAATTCTGTCACTATTTTTGCATACCTTGTGGGAAACAAGGAGCACTTCCCTCAGCTCCTTATAATACTTAGAATAAATATAATGTGCAACTACCTCCAGGTACAACCTATTTCATGTGATTAATTATACATCTGCTGTTAGGGGCATTTGAAAAAAAAAATCAGAGGAAGACAAGAAACTGTACTGATCAGATCTGTAGAGGAGTGACAGATCTCAGTGCTAGCATTCCTTGCTTCTCTCTGCTAAAATGTATTAAAAGCACCTAAAAATAAGATAGATATTTCCCCAATATTAAGTTCTCCATGAGAGCAAATTCTGCCATTTCAGAGATTCTCCACAAATCAAAAATGGAAGGGAAAACAGCAAGTGCATTTATAAAGACCAAAAACAATGCTTCCAATGCAAGTCTCATCTTAAGAGCAGGTACTTTGTGAAGAAGTTTTTGAACATATATTGTACCACTACAGAGTTTTCATGACTACAGACAGCACAAAGAATGAAAGCTGTGATCTCAGAAACAGCACTCACAGCTGGCAAGTGGCAACAACAGAAGAGCCAACCACTGGACTATGAAGAACTCCCACTTGTTGTGGAAAACTTGGGGCAGCCACTCAGATACATAAAGTATGCATAAAAGCACAATTTTTTTCAGGAAGAATAGAACAACTACTTGCAAAAATGAGAGCAATTCTGGTAGACAACTGCATGTCCTCTCTTTTTAATATGAATTATCTGCAACAATGCAATCCCAACCAGTAAATCTAACTTAAACATGGCTGTTTTGGAGAGGATGGATTGGTTTTGATTTTGTTTTAGACACAATTCTCACACTGTGCGACACTGTCAGAACTCAATTTTCTAACGTTGTGTTCATGTGTTCTATAGCAGTCACCAGCTTTTCAAACCAGAATCTAAAAGCAACTGTAGGATGTCACACCCTGTCTCTCCTGCAAAATAGATCTAATTTTCCATTACAAACTGGTGATTGTTCCTGGGCAGGGGGAGGGAGGGAGGGAGGGAGGAAGAGACTAAGAAAGGCAGCTTTTGTACTATCTACCAGATTTTTCTTCTATTTCTACCACCCTCCTTCCTAGAATTCTACAAGCTGAACAACAGCCAGATAAATCAACAGAACTATTTTTCACTGAAATATGACAACAAAACATCTGAGAAGTTTCATAATACAGTTCAATTTCACTGTTCAATTACACTGTTAAACCCAAGCAGATAAAACTACCTTTAAGAACTCACTAACTGCTTTAAAACGCACATCTTAGAAGATGCTAAGAGAAATAGCTTTCAGAATGTTGCACTGTAGTATTCAATGAAACAGGAAATGAGGAACAAAGAAAGGAATTTCATAGATTCCAGATGTACTCTAACACCAGCTGGGAAATACAAGCAAGAATCAACTACAGCCTTGTAAAAAGCTACCACTAACTAACTGTTTTCTTCTAGAGTTCTTGAACAAAAGTAAGTAGCTGTAAACAATTTGTAAATAGAAGTATTTTTAGAAGAAATTGGAAACAGTAATAAAAATAAACTTCTCTCCCTCCCTCCTATTTTTATGGAGTTTAAAACTCAGCTACCAGTTCATCTGGTTTTTTGAGCTGCTTTATTTAAACATAAGAGATCCGTATAAACAGCCATAACAGAAGCACAACTGTAAATAAAGTATTTCAAGTTGTCCATTTTCCAATATTTGGAATATTAAAGCTGAATGAAACTCAAAAGCAAGGAAGATTTTAAAAAACAGTAAAGTTGATTTAAACTACATGCCTTCCATTCAATTGGAATTGAATGGAATTTAAATTCACAAATTGCTATAAAACAAGTTATCAGTCACTTAAAAACTTTATTCCTACATCTATAAATAATTTTAAAAAAATAATAACCACTCCAGGTTAAAAATCCTGGAAATAAAACCCCTTCACAAGTTCAAATACCCTTCAGCTCCCTATGTAACAGATCTCCAATGTTTCATCTTCCTTTTTTTGAAACAAAAACTCAGGCCTTTCAATGCAAACTTCTTCTCAATGGATTTTGAAATCTCTTAGTAACACATGTAGAGACAAACAGACAAGTATATTTCCTCCTAAAGTCACTGTAACATATGAAAAGAAAGCTTAAGCATGCATCTTATGGAACACAGATCTGTGTGTCCCCCTCCTTCCCTCAGCACAGAAATAGGTGTTTTTTCCAGCTTCAAGACTTCTCATTCATTTGTTGCAATGGAAGAATTGAGACACTTCATCTAATGTTCCTCCACCTACTAGCAGCTTATAAAAGTACATTAATATTTATGCAAATTAAACATTGCATCAAATGCTACCTGTTCAAACCTACCAGTCACTCTTAAATAAGTGAAACCCTCTTACCATCACATCACACTAATCCATTTCAGTCAATGGCAACGTAGTCACAGCTACACACCCCAGCAGATTCAGTTGTTGGGCTAATGAAGGGACCTTCGTTTTGCCCCAGTGCTCCCTGAGAGGTAATAACAGGCAAATGCACAAGTCTCTGCTCAAGTAGAAAAAAATTATAATACTTCAGAGGTCTGGAATGAAAACCAAACGGCAGAAACATTAATCAGCCTCAGAAGTTAGGCAAGTCAGATCAGGCTGTAAGTCTTCAATATTTGTGTTCCTTCCTCAACAGACTTCAAAAATACAGATTCACTACATTTTTTTCCCTTTCAGGCAGAAAGGGGGAAAAAAAACCCCAAACCTCAAAGACCTCACATTTTCCACTGAATATTTAAAGTGTTTTACAGTTGGCAATAATCCATTAACATTTGAGAAAGGAAAACAGGGAGAAAATATTCCAGTTCTCCATAGTTTTGAAGCTTCACATCTCATTTTGCAAAACTTTCACCCAGAAAGTCTTCTATAGGAGGAAAACAACATGTGAAGTTTCAGGGAACTTTCTTTCCCCTTGGTAGAGGTTAGGATGGGAGAGGAAGGAAGTTAGATTTGTTTTGTTTTTACTCCAAAACAAAGCTTTTATTTGGATCCTAAATTCAGTCACCAGTCCACTACACTGAAGAAATCAGACACTGCTAAAGAACAGACACTTGATAAGGTTTAGTAAATGTCAGTAAAATCAGAAGATTAGAATGGGCAGGATCATCATCAGCTTTTCAGTTTAATAAAATACAACCTGTTATTAACTCCAAGCTTGAGCTTTTCCTTGGTGTAACCACAAAACATATAAACCTCCAGTACTAGAGAGTTTAAAAGCACAGCATTAAGACTTACTGATGCATGTTTTAACTATTAATATAAGCCTTAAGTGACTTGCTCCCCAGAAGCATTAATAGTCCACTGGCACACACACATTAATTTTTCTTTGACGTATTTGGCTGAGTATTTGTTGGTCCGATCATTATGAGCAATACAAGTGTCTGATATTTACATCTTTTACAGTATGCAGGAAAGTCTACAAGCCTCTGATTTTATGGTAGGCTTCTTGCTCTCACAAGGGCTAGCTGTAAGATTTATTCTCCAAACACATCTGTTTGCAAAGTGAATTGTAACAACATGAGAGGTATGAAGTACTCCTTAACAGCCAAAAGTGGATTTTGGCTCATCCTTTCCCCCACACCTCCTCCAAGAAAAAAAATTGCTGCATGAGATACTCAAAGACTTAATTCGACTCTCACAAACGTGCAATTACTGGCTTTAACAGAATTATTCATAATTTACACTCCTGTAAGGGAGATTTGTCAGTGAGAAAGGATAGAGGAAACTTTAACCTGATGAATACTATCAAAGATATTTTTGATGAGGTTTTATAATTGTACTTTCTAATCTAGGTGTAGGCAACACTCTCCAGTGTTTACATGAGAAGGTCTTCCTTAAATGGGAGCATCAGTGCAACAAATGACCTCATATGATAACAGAGTGTTTGACAACATAACCGCATAAGGTAGAAACCTTGCTGTGATGTAAAGAAAAGGGAGGGGGAGTTCTGTTTAGCATAAATATGATAGTCAACATTAGGTGCCTCAGCTTTAAAAGACAAGTGGGTGATAGAGAAATGGGCAGCATGCATGACTACTAATTAATGCCAACTAAAACATCTGAGCTTTCATAAACAGCTAAGGCTCCTGAAGTTGAGTGCGAGATTCAAGTAGTTCTCAAGCAGAAGGTCAGAGATATAGATACATCAGTTTGTCAAATAATCCTCTTGCCGTTCTCACTGGAGCTTTAACATTTGTTCTCCAGAGCAGCTGACCAAGCTGGTGCGTATTGGCAGCTAACAAATACAGCACCACCAAGAAAACCTATAGTAAGGAGAGGGAGTGGACTGAAGAGCATAGAAAGAGTCAGGCAGTGTCATGACGCTGCCAGTACACAGACATGAAAGCAAGGGATGCACCTGCTGTCCCCTCCAATTTCCCACACATGCACATTCCCAGTCAAGCTCTTGGATACCTGTTCACAAACAGCTCTGACATCCACAGCAGTGCACAGATTCAGCTCACTAAAATGGAAGAAAACTAAACCTGAAAAGAAAATTAGGTTGCGTTCTTTGGTTCTGCTTCGCAAATTGAACTGGATTTTCTTTTCTGCGAGCAGAGGAGCATCAGTCAACAGCAGGTGTGCAAAGAGCATTTCACGGCTGGGAGCAGGATGAGTGGGGAAGGGGAAAGACAAGACCTGCCTTCTCAGCAGCATCAAGCTACTAATTTGGGTTAGCATATCATGATTTCATGCTTTGGACTGCAGCTATCCCACAGAATCGAAGCACTATGCAAAACACCAAGAACAGTATCAGGAAGAACAGACACATAAAAACGGAGCAAGAGAAGCTAATATTGGCATCTAACCCAGCAATTTCAGAACTAAAAATTTGCTTTTAACCAATGATAGCAAAAGAGCAAAAACAAAAAAAAAAAACCAAAAAATATCCATCAGTCTGAAGAGTATTTCAAGGCAATGAAGTTTTCAAAAGCATTTTCTGGAAAACTGCTATGACATCCAGCACTTATATGTCTTTATGTAAGAGCATTTGGTACTCTGACCACCAGACAATCACTTCCATGAAGAGACAAGAAAATACCTACTTCTCATGAGAGAGATTAAATAACAGTTTTTTCAACTGTACCAATTCTAGAAGAAGACCAAAAAACCTAACAAGTTTGGTTATTGACATCAGAGGCCCTGAGCAGATCTGTTTAACAGTTTTACTCCTGTGAATTTACCTCTACACACTCTAAAACCCAAAACACATTGGATTCCATTCACATATGAATCCTTCTCTACTTAAAAGAAAGGCTATGGATGGAAGGCTATGGAATTTGATGTCAGGCTGGCAGCCGCAAACACAAGCATCTTCTATTTATTCAAAACTACATTCACTGAAGCATTTTCCACTGCTACCCCTGTTTCCTTCTCTCACTTGCAGAAAATATGGTCTCCATTTTTGCTCCAGCCACGGCTGTTCCTGACAGTCCACAAACAGCCACAGCACTCTGCCTCTAGAAATAGCACTGGTCCCAGACCTTTTCCGTTCAGCACACTGAACACAAGCTGGTCAGAACACAACCCAAATTTAGCAATTTCAAATACTGAACCAGCACTGACAAATCTGCATAATCCATTCTGCACCTTCCATAGCCTGTGAGACTCAAGCCTTAATTAGCATTGGTACAGTCAACCAATAAGAACATTAAGTTGCCACTTTATTTTACCTATGCAACATCAGTTTAAGCTGTACTTGTTAACGTTTTAATGTGAAGAAAAGATCTTGAGAAGTCTTGAATATATTCAGGGCGAGATGCAAATAGCTTTTCTTCCTTTCTTTACTTCTTGGTCCTCTAACTTAGAAACACCGGAAAAAAACATTGTTATCTTTATAAGAAACATTTCACACTTCCTAAATAATAATTTTCTATTTTTTTTACAAATATGCATATATATTTTAAAAATCTCTCATTCTAAAAATATCTATTCAACAACCTTTTACCCCATTTAAATGGGAATAAATCCTTTTACAGTATTATGCAATGAACATATTTAGTCGTAATTACTTCTACAAGTAACCACTTAAGACAAGGCACTAAATCCCAGCAGACAATATTGAAAGGGACATCTCAAGACAAAAAGGATTTCCCTGAACACTCTTAGTATTATTAGACTTAAGGGAGACCTTACATTTGTCAGGGACGAGATAAGTTTCTTCTTAGCCTTGGAAACACAGAGACATCTCTCAAACATTTACTCTGTACCAAGTTTAATGGTGGAAGCCTGTAAATACCTTCTCTTGGCAACTGACCTGCTTAAACATCAGTAAACTAGCTCTTAACTAAATACTCTGCCTCACTTCATCCTAGACTCTCAGTTTCACAAAGTTCAACTGCTTTCACAGTCTCTTAAACTACACAGCTCTGCATGAATAAGTAAAGAAGGCACACCAAGAATAAGAGGCAAAGAGATGGCACATCTACAGACCAACCATCCTCATTTTGTCAACTGGACATAAACAAGGTCTTACAGTTCCTAGAAAATGGGGTGAGTTTAGGCCGGGGTAAGCATCAACCCACAGCAGGTAATAGGTAACTTTTATCACAAATATTTCACTGCTTCATGATTCTGATCACACTTAATGCTAAGGATAGTTTATGCTGCTGGAATACCCACATTTTAGATTAAGACCTCAACACCTTGTAACCACAAAATGACCCTTTCTAAAAATTATAAAAGAAAGCTTTAGAAGTTCATGAATGTCTTAAATTGCAACAAGCCCTGACAGTGCACAAGAGGATTGTTACTATGTGTCAGTTCAACAGAATGACGAGCAAAAGGTTCTCCCCACTATATTACAGCCCCAGTAAACATCCGGTGTGCAATATCTTCCTGTCCCAATTGTTACTCTCAAACTATTAGACAGAGCTATAACAAGGACTACTACTGCTAGAAAAAATACTGGTTTGGAGCAGAGCCTAATGCCCCTAAGTATAACAATACCAGATTTCAGAGACATGAAAAGCTTGTTAAAGTGAAAATTTACAAATGAGCTGTTACTTTAGATTTTTCAAGTATAAACAACTTCACAAAGTAAAATCTGGCAGCAGGTTCTCTGCTAGCCAGTATACAGCTTTCAACAGCAGAAACCCTGAACACGAGCTTTTATTTTTTCAACTGGAAGTTTAATAGTTGATGCCATTTAAGGAGAAAAAAAGTAGCAATTAAGTACAGCATATTTATTAAATATTAGCAGTACAACAAAAGTCATGTTGTCAAGCAGAAGGACTCTCTTTGTAGTTTTTCCAGCCAATCATCAGCCACAGAGCCTTATGTTGTTTCCTTTCAGGTTTTGAAACACTGACTCATGGAAATATCAGCACTGCACACTTCCTCAAAGTGGCAATCTTATAGGAAGTGTTTGTTTAGTCTTACATGACACATTGTTTTGTTTATGTATAAGGGATTCCGGTAAAAATAATTTTCAATTAAGGAAAAAAAAGACATAAGCAGAACTGTTTCAGTTATGGAAAGCCAAAATAAATCAATTTCAACTAAACATCTGAACAGCACATTCATTAACATAAGTACTACTTTTTTCTTTCTACTGTACATTACTTCCTTGCAACATGAGCAGAAGCTGCCAGGCACTAAGCTCTTTCAGTTCAATTAATCACAAAAGAAACTGGACAAGAGGCAGCACAGTAACAACTCCTCATAACACTGGTACCCACATCGACAGAGTTCACATTGCTGCTCCACAGCTTCAGCATCTCAATGAGACATCTTTAGGAGGTGGCACACCACTGTCAGTTCAACTGAGTGAGGCAAACACACAGCTTCCTACAAAGCTCAACTGTTTCAAAATTTCAACATTTTCAAAAAAGGAGACAGATGGCTCAAGCTAAATCTAAGCATGACTAGAAACAACACTCCTCAGAACACGGAAGCACTTAGGAGATCGAGGATGTAATTACCCACCTAGCTAAATATGGCTGATTCCATGCAGCCCATCAGTTCCAAAAGAACAAGTTGTACAAGCAGAAGAAAATGCCTTCATTTACCTGCAGCTTCTTGGAAATACAGGACAAGCCAGCCATAGCAGCACATTATATTAGGGCATTCAAACATCTCTAGGCTACAGGTGTTTTGCACAGCCAGAAGCCTCCCAACTACATCAGCTGCCCCATTAAGAAAGGCATGCCAGCATGGGCGTCCACTCTGTTTGCACTGATTCCTCAATGCAGCAATCCTACATTTCATTCAATTTCTACTAAGGCACACCTGTATATCACTGTCCCCATTCATGATTTGCCAGCAGATGCTACAGAGGAGGAAACATCTTATCAGATCAAGCACAGAATATTTGAATGTCAGAGATCAGTCAGAGCTTGGCCATGAAACAAACTCCCAAAGAACAGAACTGGCCATCTCTACAGCACAATAAATCAAAGCAAATTGGCATGGGAAATTACTTATCTTTTTGCTCTCAAAGAACTTGTCTCTTAATCCATTAAAAGATTCAAAGCTTCCTGTCTAGAAAAAGACTAGAGAAAAGAGAAGCCTACAAGATATCCATGAATGGGAACTGCTAAAAGACAAATGTACTCTTGGCAATAGATGAAAAAAGTAGTGTCCCTCCAACATTCACCATCTTTTCAGTTGCGCCCAGCAACAGGATGAGCAGCAATGGCCATAAATAGAAACACAGTAAGTTCCACCTTAACATGAGGAAGAACTTCTTTACATTGAGGGTGACAGAGCACTGGAATAGGTTGCCCAGGTTTTGAATGTCTCCCTCTCTGGAGACATTCAAAACCCACCTGGACACATTGCTGTATAACTCATGCTAGGTGGCCCTGCCTGGGCAGGGTTTTGCAGTAGATGATCTCCAGGGAGCCCTTCCAACCCTAACAACTCTGTGTCTGTGACCTCCCTTCAGATCCAGTCACAGGACTTTTTGCAGGGAACCTACAAGCTTCCATATACAAATTCTAGAAGATTAGGATTGCTTTACGAGGCCAGTCTGATTAGGAAAACTCTCCCAGCCCATCAAAGCAATCCTGCCACTTCCTATTTATCTGACAAATTTCCCAAGAGGCAGTCAGCTGCAGAAAGGAGAGTGGCTTTTGAACACGAGTGGCAGAAAGCCGCGCTGCTGCCACGCCGCCGGTGCGCGTCCCTTGGCCACGGGCAGACGGAAGCGCTCGGCTCCGCCCCCTGCCGGGCAGCGGCGGAACAGCGGCGCAGCGCCGGGCCTTGTCCTCAACATCCTCCGGGAAACACCTTCCGCTCTGACGGCACCAGCGAAGCACCGCTGCGCCCGGGATGCGCCCGGCTTTTCCTGCTGGCTATCCAGGCTAAAAACCAGCGGGGATCCTTGCTGCAGTTCTACAGTAATCAAGTGCTTAGCTCTGACAGGGGCTCCGCTCCGATGACTGAAGTCAGCAGCAGGATTAACTTCAGTCCGCAACATAATGAGATTCATCTCAAGACTTTCGCTGCTGTTATTATCTTCGATCTCTTCTACAATTAAAAAAAAATCCCACACTCTCGTGACTTCAATCACTTAGGTATAACAATGTCACTGTTTTCTTCTCAAAAAAAATCCCAACTAATCAAACACAAACACCTTAGCCACGACTCATCATCCTATATGCGAGATGTGTTCTTATACTTTTTACTAAAAATCACCAGATAGAAACAACTTGCAATACCATCACTCACATGGTGTCTGGATTTCTCCCTTGTGAAAAGACCTTTCTTATTTTCCCTTCCCCTCTTTGAAAACAGAGAACAAGTCTCCGACCATACTCTGTAGTCTTACTGATTCTATTTTCTGGATGTATACAAGGTCATAAAATAAACACATAATTTTTAGTTTATATGATAAAATTTTAACTCTTCAAAACTGCTATTACTAAACTATCTACTGACAATTAACGAGGAAACGATCCTAGCAATGGTCTCTTTGAAATGCTAACGCCACTATCCAATAGGGATATTTTCTACGTAATCTCACGTTTCAGTTTTATCTAACACGGCAGTTGGTGGCTGCAAATTTGCTTCCGAGCGCAGGGAAACGCAAAGGGAGATTTTTCAAGAGCTTTAATAGGAAGTCACACGTCCTCGGTACCCACCGCTGTGAGCCCGGCGCTGAACTTCGCCACTTCCCCTGCAGCTCGCAGCCTCCGCGCCCCATCCCGGGGAGAAGAACTACTCCCTGGGCATGAGGGACTGATTGTCTTACGGAAACGAGGGATTTCCCTCCCAGCCGGCACACTCAGAACTCGACCAGGGAGAGTTTAATCCGCTCGCTGACATCTGTCGCTTACTTTCTAATAATGTGGTTTGGAACTCGCTCAACAGCAAGAGCGAATCCCCAAAAGCGCGAGCCGGAGGAAGCGGTGAGGAAGCGGCAGCAGCCCCTGCCTGTCCCCCTCGCCGAGGGAAGGGGCTGAGACAGCGGCTCCTGCACACAGCCGCTTTTGGGCCGGTTTCGCACCAGCTTTGCCGGTGACACATAGTGCTGAGACTCGATGACGGCCTTCAAACTTTTAGGGCGTAGCTTAGCAACAAAAATTAAAAAAAAAAAAAAGAAA